>VZQC01002316.1:1384890-1456693 GCA_009823505.1 Rhizomys pruinosus
TGGATAAAATTGAAAATTTTCTGAGAACAAAGAGGTAATCAGAAGGTCATATCTGAAATTACTGTATCAGTATCTAGCAAAGAAATAGCCTCTCTTTTTTTTTTTTCTTCCTTTACGACGGACGGAACTACTATTGTAATTATTCAAAACCAATTGGTCCACTTCTGCCCTCCCACATAGCCCAGGATGTTGTTCAACAACTGCCTCCACTTCTGCATTTTCATTTGCTTCCCTTTTGCTTAGGATCATTCTCACCAACTTAAAAATATCCTGAAATTTCTCTCTTCTTAGAAAAAAATCTTAAAAATCAATTCTATTCCATTCTTTTTTATTTTTGATTATTTTTATTGTATGCGTATGAGTGTTACGCCTGATTATGTGTAAGTGCACCCATGTCATGCAGTGACCAAGGAGGACAGAAGAGGGTGTCAGATCCCCTGGACCTGGAGTTATTGATGGTTGTTAGCTGCCCTGTGGGGGCTAAGATTCAAAACCAGGGCCTTCTGTAAGAACAGCCAATGCCCTTAACCATTTAGCCAGCTCTCCAACCAGTTAAATCCCATACCCCTGTTCCTTTTTATAATGCTCTTGGAAAGAATGGTTTACATTAACAGTCTTAAGTTTTCTATTTTGCCTTTAATGTATACCAGCCAAGCTTCTGTTCTTACAACTCCACAGAACAATCTCCTATAGTGATAAACACGGTGGTTATTTCCCATGCTTCCTCTACCTTGGCCACAGCAATGTCTGACAGAGATGATCAATCTCTTCCCCCAGAACACTGTTCTATACTTTCTGCACAGAACACATATTTTCCATGGTTCTTTGCTTCATTTCATTGACTTTTCACATATCCTCTTCAGACTCACTCTTATCTACTTATCTGTAATTATCTGCATTCTTCAGAGCTCAAACTTTCAATCTCCTTTTAGTGAATCTCTAATGAATGTAAAGAAGCCAATTGTATTCAATCCCATGACATTAAGTGCTGCCTAAGCAGTGAACTCCGCTATACACAGGTGCTTCCTTATTGAAGGTGACAAGAATCTCCGAAGCTTTCTTCAGTTTAGTACACCAAATCCCCAAATCTTGTTTTCTTTGACTCCCACATTGTTTTTCGTACTTCACCTTCTCACTAACTCTTGTTTCAGTTACTCAGGCTTACACCTCTATTTCTCTAACTCTCTACATCTAACCCATCAGTAAAGTTCAATATATGAGAACAAATAGGAGGCTTATTTCTTTGTGTCAAAAATAAGAGACTTCTCACAGCCCACTGCACAATGATGGGCTCTTACCCTTTTGGGACCATAAGCTAAATAATCTCTTCTTCTTATAAGTTGCCTTGGTTATAATTTTATTTATATTTTATTGTTTTATGTGTATAACTGTATGGCCTGCATGCATACAGGTGCACACTTGTCATACAACAACCCTGGAGGTCAGAAGAGGGCACTTGATCCCCTAGCATTCAAATTAAGGGCGGTTGTTAGACTCCATGTGGGTGCTGGTATTCGAACCTGGGTCCTTTGCAAGAGCATCCAATGCTCTTAAACACTGAGCCATCTCTCTAGCCCTGGTCATGGTATTTTATCATAGCAACAGAAAAATAACTAATACATTACACATGAAGGTATTGATAAGACTAAATTTATTTTATTTTATTTATTTTTTATGTGTATGAATGTACTGTCTGCATGTAGGTTTGTGCACCTGTGTCATGCAATGCTGCAGAGGTCAGAAGGGGGTGTCAGATTCCCCTGGAAATGGAATGAAAGATGGTTCTCAGCCACCATGTGGGTGCTGGGTATTGAACCAGGGTCCTCTGCAAGAGCAGTTGGCATTCTTAACCACTAGGCCATCTCTCCAGCCCTAAATTTATATTTTTAATTAGGGAAAACTTTTCTTTCATTTTGTTTAGATATTTTATTATTTTAAGTAAAATAAAATATCTCATAATCTAAAAATCATATGAAATTTCCATATAGCTAAGTTTATGTAGTAGTTTAATAATCATCTGAATAGTCCTTTAGTCATGCATGGCCAACATCCACATGGTGTTCTTCCCTCCTTGCATTTCTCACGGCTGTCTCCTGCCTGTAGGCAGACAATCTCTCCGCTTAGCTCTGGCAAGGAGGGGGGAGGGGACCATGGGACAGTTACCCCCATCTGAATAGAAAGACAAGGAAAGATAAAGACATACAGACACGGACTCAGAGAAAGCCAGGGAGAATAGAGTCTCTCTTTATTTATGCCAGCAGTATGCTTATATACCAAAAGTTACTGTGCTCTGGGCAAGGAAGTGGGGGGCAGGCAGAAGGGAGGGGCAAGCCACGTTGGCTCTAATGTGGGGGGGGTGCAGAGCTCCTGTTTGTGCAACAGGTAACTAGAGGTGCAACATTTTGCTCAATGCCTCAAGGGAAGGGGCCATCTGGGTCCTGGAACTTTTCAGAAATAGGTGAAGCAAGAAAACATTGTAATATCACTAACCTTCCAGAGCTACAGAGGCAACTGAACGTCGACAGGGATATCAGATAACCTGAGGTCTTATGGAACAGGTCTTACAAGTTCTTGCCTCAAGCTACACAAAGTTTCATTCCTACAAGTTTAGGGCACACATTTTAGCAAGAATACAACATGAAAAACTTTATGGACCTCTCATTAAGTTAATCAGAAGGCATATTGCATCATGTATTCAATTTGCATAGTATATTCATAACTACCCTCTGTAAAGCCATATTTATCTCTTTCTAAATAATATATAATGTCTAAACTGATGCTCTGAATTAGACAAAATACTGTCTATCTCATCAACTTTATGGTTAATCATTCAAAATATATATTGACCATCCTTTTCTGCATGTTATTACCTTGATAGAGGCCAATTGTAATTCCTATAATGAATCAGTGTGCTACTTTATCAATTAGCATAATCTCCTTTTTGCTGCCCTTTTCTTTCATTACTATTTTGTTGTATGACTTGATCTTTGGAAACATAATTTACCTATATATAATTCATTACCATATCACTGGAATCATTAAATGCACCAGACATTTCAACAAAGAGTATTTAGTATAAAGAACATTTAGTCACCTGAAGATGTTGACTGGCTATCTTTTTTTAATTTTTTTATTTTTGGTCCTTTTTGAGACAGGGTCTCCCTTTAGTCCCAGCTGGCTTGGAGCTCACTATGTAGACCATGCTGGCCTTGAACTCACAGAGATCTTCCTGCCTCTGCCTCCTGAGTGCTGTGATTAAAGGCGTACACCACCACACCTGGCCCTGACTGGCTATCCTAAAAATCAACAAAAACGAACATAGACAAAACACTAAAGTGTTATGGAAACAGAGAGTATGTGTAGTAATCACCTTCCCAAGACCAAAAGTAATAATGTGTTGGTACAGTAAGAAAGGAATCTTGGAGTCAAGTTTGATGGTTAATAGTTCAGGGCAAAGGTGGGCAATGATTTTCAAGAAAAGTGGAAAATATGGAGAAAGTGGATAGTACATATACATATATATGTACATATATATACATATATTCCATTTAACTATATGATTCTCTTGCATATCGATAACATTTGGTTTATTCTCTGGAGAATCAGAGAGTAAGGCTCTAAATATCTCCGTGAAATAAGTCTACTAGATGGTGAGAGATAAATATTAAAAAAGAACCTGGTTCCTTTACCACAATAAATTTTGGGCGGATCCAATAATAATCATTTGGCTACTAATTCACAAATAAAGCAACTATGTTTTCAAAGTTTTGAAATTTTGCTTTTAGGATATATAATAGTCATTTTAATCAAAACTCTATTATGTCTGAACTTTTTAATAGTTTCCTGTGTTTAGGGTCATTTCTATAAGCATTGTTTTGTGAATTATGTAACTGCATTTTGGGCTAACTTGTCTCATGGTTTAAAGTCATTTTAATTTTTGTGCTCAATTTCAAAGAAAAGTATAACATTCCCAGTTTTCAAACATTTAGATCATGAAACTAAAAGAAAATATAAGAGTTTGCTCTTATGTATGGAAAATTTGGTGTCTTTAACTGTCATATTAATATTTCTTAGGAAAGAAGACATTTAGAGAGGGGACCTAGGAGTAAAGGAAAGGGGATTGTGCTGAGGAGCAAACAAGGGAAGGGAAGGGAAGGAAGGGCTATTTGATCAATATTTCATTTCCACCTATAGTGTCTTCTTGGAGATACTATTTACCATGAGAGATTTCTTTCATCAATTCCATTTACACAAAAATTAGTCTTACAGATGGAGTTCTTTGTCTAAGTAGATATGCTCAGTTTTTCTGGAAGATTCAGCTATTCTGTCAACGATAACAGCAGGTTTAAAAGTGTGTTTTATGTACCTCTTTGAAATTACTCCCTTCCTGTGGAAAAATGTGGTGATCCAGTTTTTAGAAAAAAAGTGGTTCTTCAAATTATGCTTCTTAAGCCTAGCAATTGGATACTTGTATAAGAGCACACAATAGTATGTTTCTGGATGTTCACATTATTAAGGAATGCACCCCAAATCCCTCTGTTAAGGGTTTTTTTCCTCTACTATTTTTAAGTAGATTTTTCTGAACTCATAACCTAAAAATAGAGATAAAATGATGTTAGATCATGCTTAGACAGTACTGTGTAGAGGCATATACTGATTGCAAAATCAATAATACATTATTATACAGATAACAAAATAAAAAGTGACACAAAGAACTTTGGTGGGTGGTGCATTTCATGATGTAGCCCAGTTACAATCACTGAAATTTTTCTGTTCATTGCTCTGGATTGTTTATAAATACAAAAAAGTAAATGTGGTCTAGTTCTATTTTGGCTTTTTTTTTATTAATGAAGGAATTTTAAAGTTTACACAATTAAAAAGAACTATAATGGAAGGGATAGTCTGTGATGGAAAACTGACCAATGCACGGGCATCACTGTTGAAGGAACCAGGAAGGCATTGTAAAGTGGGTGACATTAGAGGCATAGAGTGTTGACAGATGGCATGAAGGAGAAGGACGAGCAAAGCAGATCATAAC
This sequence comes from Rhizomys pruinosus, assembly GCA_009823505.1. Lineage (NCBI taxonomy): Eukaryota > Metazoa > Chordata > Mammalia > Rodentia > Spalacidae > Rhizomys > Rhizomys pruinosus. Next base: position 1,389,929 of record VZQC01002316.1, read on the forward strand.
CAATATTTTAGTTATGTTTTTAATTTTTTATCTATTATTTTGTTTTATGTGTATTGTTTGCATGCATGTAAGCACAACTGTGTCATGCAGTGCCTGCAGAGGTCCAAAGAGGGTGTCAGATTCCCCTGGAACTGGAATTTCAAATAGTTGTTAGCTACCATGGCCTAAGGACATCTCACTAGGCTTTCTCTGTGTCTAAATACTGCTGCACTGGAAATCCAACCTTCTACACACAGAACACTGAAGACACTTGAACTACATCCAGACCATAACAGACATCAAGTTGAAGACTGGATCTTTAAGTTGTAACACAATAGAGAAACAAAGTTCAGTAACACAGGACAGTTGATATCAGTCCCAAAATATATGGAAGCAACATGAAGCCTAGAGACAATGTAGACTACTTCAGTAATTGGTGAAGGCCAATAGATGTTTGACCCAATCCACATACTCAAGAATATGAAAGGAGCATATGCCTTTCAAGAATGTTGTCAGTATGGAATCTACAGCCATCTGCTGCAGTTAAGACATATGTGAAAGAGAAAGAGATAGATAAAACATTCAAAGACGGAAGGAGAGATTCATTATCATAATTTTAGAGAAGTATCTTTGAGGTGGACTAGAAACAGTGTTTGAAATGATAAGTTAATGTTTATTTTTTGTAAGAAGTAGATCAATAACATTGCTGTGCATTTCTCTATTTACTAATATGGGGTATGATTTAGAACATTTTCTATATAATGAGAGAACAAACAATTGTCCAAGATATTATGAGCATATAACTAAAATGAGAAATAACATAATAAATTCTGCAAATCACCTGAGATTTTTTCACATCATTAACACTGATTTAAAATTTGTGTCAATAGCACCCTCATATAAATAAAATTGATACATAAAATAAAGCACTCCATCAGCGACCACAACTAAGACATTGAACACGATACCGAAGACCTTCCTTGAACCTCTGCCTGCAATTGTGGTGAGGAGTTTTTTATGTCCCTGAATCTTGTCTTCCAGATACTGCCAACTTGGTTGCTGTGTAGTTATTTCTTTTGAATGGAACATTTACTCTTGGAGGGAGCAGGAAGCTCTAGCAGGAAGCTCATTAGGACTCAGGAAGTAAAGGATACTTACAAGTAAAACACACCCCACAAGTCTTAGGAGGCTCCTGAACTTACAGGTTCACGAGGCCCTTTCTGAAGGTTATATGAATGATATAGGTAGCCAGGAAGAAGCAAGGTCTGCAAGGGGATCCACGGACACAGCTTTTGTGAGTCATCACCCTTGCTGGGTTGGGCCTTTCGCCATGTAACTTCCTGTCAGTAACACCCACACTGCTCTGGTTTATAAACAACTTCAACAAACTCACTAGTTCACTGCGCTAGACTTGGAGAGGAGGGTTTCTATGTTCTGTTCTTAGTGCTCTAGCTGGGGTAACCAGATCTTTGTTCACATTACCCTAAGAAAAGTCACACAACATTGATAACTATTTCATGCACAATATGAATTAATGGAATGTGTACTTTTCTGTCACAGGGCAAGGTGTTAAATGGCATGTAAATCAGACTGGAATACTTAACTCTTTTTCTATCTATTCATTCTGCCAGTTATTGAGAAATAAATATTGAAATTGCCACCCCAAATTATGGCTCTAACTATTTCTGCTTGCAGACCTATCAGGCTTTGTTTTGTGCATTGTGGGGGTAGCTTTGCTTAGAATTGTTAAATCCACTTGACCTTTTCTTGGTCTTTTTGATACAGGATATCCCTGTAGCCAATTACCCTAGAACTCACTGTGTAGACCAGGCTGGCCTTGAACTCACAGAGATATCTGCCTGTCTCTGCCTCTTGAGTGCTGAGATTAAATGCATGTGCTAAATATTTTCATCATTATGAAATGAGCTTTTTATTAATGTAGTGTTCTTAATTCTTAAAACTTATTTTGAATCAAGATAGCTTTCCCATCTTAATTTTGTTTAGTGCTTGTATGCTACAACTTTTGGCATCTTTTTATTTTTGAGCTTTTGTATCTGAAGTTAATTTCCCAGAATACTGAGACAGTTTGCTTTGCTTTTCATCTAATCATTCTAAAAGACTTTCTTTGATATTTATCCTACCTAGTGTGCCTGATGACTACTATCTATGATATCTACTTCATATCTAAGTAAGTCTTTAGTTTATACCTTTTTGAAAGGTTTTGTTTTCACTAAGATCAGACTGCCATACAAAATCTTATACATTGCCTTACTTAAATAACAGAAATCGATGTTCTCAAAGTTCTAGAGACATAAAGCCAAGCTCAAATGGACAGCAGGGTTGGTTTCTGGGTCCGTACCCTACCCCCTCATTGTGTCCTCACTTAGCAAAGACAAGAGAGGGAGAAAGGGAGGGAAGGAGAGCAGTAAGCTTCTTAGCTCTCTTCTCAGAATGGTACTTACCTTCTCATGAGGACCCCATGCTCATGAGTTCAACTACACCTGATTGAGTCCCAAAGGCCCGATTTCCAAATATCATTCCAAGGAGCATTTAGGGCTTTAGCATGCCAATTTTATAGGATATAATTCTATTCATAACAGTGGGCAGAGAATCTAGTTAACTTTCTTCAGTATTTTTAGCAAAGTCATCTTGCTTTCCTCTCTTTTTTCTTTTTTTGTTTTTTTGTTTTTTTGTTTTTTTGGTCTTTTTGAGACAGGGTCTCCTTGTAACCCCAGCTGTCCTGGAACTCACTCTGTAGACCAGGCTGGCCTTGAACTCACAAAGATGCACCTGCCTCTGCCTCCCATGTGCTAGGATTAAAGGCGTGCGCCACCACGCCCGGCACTTTCCTCTCTTCTAACAAGTCTGTTATCTTATTTTTTTATTTTGAAGGAGGCATAACTTTAATCCTTTGTGGTTTTAAACATTCTTTACATACTTTTGTTCTTTGCACTTTGGTTAGGATCGTAGTATAATTTTTATCATTTTTATTGTTTGGTAGGGTTTTATTTTCAAAATTTTTGAAACTGTGTTTATCAAGTTTGTAAGATTTTGCATCATTGTTTCTTCAAACCTGTCTCTTTTCCATTTGATAACTTTGTTTCTATTTTCCTTTCTTTAAAATGAAAAATCTTAGAAATCTAGTCATCTCTCATTACATAAATCAAGTGTTACTGTATTATGATCCAGATAATGATTTCCTCATTACAAGCATAAACTTATATGAAATTAAATATCAATTTTCTGTTCCTGTTGTTCATAGTTCCTCACAACTATAAATTAGAGATTTATTTTTTTTCAGCCAGAATTTTGGAATGATTCATATGAAGTTTTTACCATTAAAATGTTGAATAAATATAAGCTGCTATTAATGTAGAGTATTAAATTAACTGCTTTTCTACTTGGTTTTCATTGATGATATGTATCAGGCTTGGTCTATTTATATCTACTAAGTCTAATACAGTCTGTCATACTTAGTAATCAATAGGTCATTTAAATGAAAGAATTCTTCCAGTTTGAGTAAAGAATTCAGTTAAGTATATAGATATCCATAAGCTTATTTTCTTCAGTCGCTATCACCACCAGGGTAAGATCTGCATTCTTCTGTTGGCCCTCCTGTTAGATACCTGATCCTTCCGTTTCTTCTTCACCTAATTGGGTTGTGCTGAAACACTGTTCCCCAAGAATGCACGGATGATCAAGACTCTGATTTCGAATTGAACCTACACACTGTAAATAGTTATCATCTTATGGATCAAAATGCACACAGTAGGAGTCTGGGAGATCACTCAGAAGTTAAGACCACTTGCTGCTTTCCCAGAGGAGGCAAGTCTGGCATCAAGCCCCATAGAGGAGCAGCTCACAACCACCTGCATCTCCAGGTGATCTGACACCCTCTGCAGGCACCCTGACACATGTGGCGCATGATCACCCAGACACATAAACAAAAATAAAATTAAATAAAATAATTAAGAAAAGAGTACCTGTATTTGCCATTTGTACTTTATAGAAACAGATTAGTACACCAGGTCAATGTATAGATGTCAGGCGCATCTTTTATTTGATTTTTATCAACTATTTTTGTCAATACATGACATAATGGGTTTTATTATTCCATTTTCATGCTTGTATGTCATTATGCCTTGCTCATATCACTCCTTCTGTCACACTTTCCTGTATCCTCTCCCACTTGTTCACTTTTCCCACTAGTAGTCCTCCATGTGGTTTTATATCATATATATTTAAATATCTGTATGTATAAACTATAGTTACATATAACAATTAATGCATTAACAATTAAATAAAAACACAACTTCTCATATGTTAGAGGATTTAAACCACAATTTCACAATAGAGGTTAAACTCATAAATAATTTCTAAATAATTAAAACCTTATTGCAACTCAAGAATTTGTGGCTTTCATTATTTTCATTTTCAATGAACATCTAGCTCTGAAAATTGTGTAAGAACCTTATAACTAATTACTGTGTTACTTTTGAAATTTTACTAATTATAAGAAAAAAGTGAATTATCATAACTATGGGCATTATTCATGTACTTAATGACAGGACATTTCATTTTTTCTCTGACAAACTATCAGAATTCACAATATTTCTTTAAATAAGTCTAATGCTTTAAAAGGGTCAAAGAGTAGACAATTTTTACCTCATACTTAATTTATGTTTATGAACTTTAGAGTTCATGAATTATAAATTAAATATTTCAATTTACATGAATTAAAAATAAGAAGTGATTTAAATGTTCACTAAAAATGTGTCCAGGGGCTGGAGAGATGGCCTAGTGGTTAAGAGCGCTGACCGCTCTTGCAGAGGACCCGGGTTTGATCCCCAGCACCCACATGGCGGCCAAGAGCCGTCTGAAACTCCAATTCCAGGAGAACTCCAGCTCCAGGGGAATCCGAGACCCTCTTCTGACCTCCGCGGCATTGCACAACGCGGGTGCAGAGACCTGCATGCAGACAGTACATTGATACACATAAAGAAATAATTAAAAAAAGTGTGTCCAAACATATACTCAGTAATTATATACATATTTTTAGAAAAAGTTAAGTAAGAAATACCTCTACAAAAATTCTTGAAATTTAATGATCATTAAAACAATTTTGTGGCAAAAATATACTTAAATTTTCATAAACGTTAAAACTAAGGTCCTTATTTAAACAGAATATTTCCTGCTGCTAAACAGAAAGAAAAGGGGCCACTGAGGAATGACAAGGACACCTCACAAAGTCAAGGGCATTAGTATTGCTGAAGAGTGGAATGATTCAAAGTGCTCGCGAGAGATATTAATGTTACAAAATAATCATAGATGAAGTAGATTATCTTACAATTAACTGTGTATTGAGACCCTTTCGCAATAAAAGAGAAATATGAAATACCAAGAATTCTGGAAGATTTAATCTTGGAATAATAAAACAAGATGAAAAGTACCTTGCTTGAAGAAGAGAAATCATTACATTTTGGCAAAAAAAAAATTATACTAACTCTTTAAAATAAACAAAAAATAATAAAAAATGAGAAAGACAAAAGAAATATTTCTATGAAAAAGATAAGATGAAAATCAGAAAGAATGCTGAGAATAAGCATTAAACTTAAAAGTTAGAATTAAACCATGACAATATTTTTAAATTATTTTTCTTTATTTTTATTTCTTTTTTTTTGTTTGTTATTATTTATTTTTGTATGTGTATGAATGTATTGTCTGCATGCAGGTCTGTGCACCCGTGTCGTGCAATGCTGCGGAGGTCAGAAGAGGGTCTCGGATTCCCCTGGAACTGGAGTTCTCCTGGAATTGGAGTTACAGACGGTTCTTAGCCGCCATGTGGGTGCTGGGGATCGAACCCGGGTCCTCTGTAAGAGCGTCGGTGCTCTTAACCGCTAGGCTATCTCTCCAGCCCTTTATTTTTATTTCATGTGTATGAGTATTATGTCTGCATATGTTTAAGTGCACCCATGTTGTGCAATGCCTGAAGAGGACAGAAGAGGGTGTTAGATTCTCTGGAAATGGAGTTACAGACAGTTGTTAGCTATCATGTGGGTGCTGAGATTTGAACCTAGGTCTTTGTAAGAACAACCACTGCTCTTAACCACTGAGCCATCTCTCCAGCCCCAAACCATGATAATATTTAAAGAAATATTTGACCAGTCAATATGAAAAACCCCTCTGAAAAAGGTGAGTATATCACTAAGTTTTTTTCTTTCTTTCTCAGGATTTGGGAAACAGTTGATATCACACAGAGTTTGGCAAGGTATTTTGCAAATATGTAGAAATAAATTTAGAATCATGACCCAAGTTCTAATACAATTATATAAATCAGGCTTTATCCAATGAAGGTTCTAATAAAAATATCAGTATTATCGCTTTGAATGTATCATTTAAATATTCTTCCAAAGTTTTGGAAAGTTACACACACACACACATGCACACACACACACTTATATATACAGATCTCTCTATATAACAAATATATATATATATATATATATACACATATATAAAAATATGTTTGTATGTTTTGGTTTGAATGATAAGTATCCTCATAGGCTCATGTATTTGAACACTTGGGCCCTGGCTAGTGGCCCTGTTTAGGAAGGTTCTCAAAGCTTTAAAAGGTAGTGAGTCACTGGAGCTCCTGGGTCACTAAGGGTGGGCCTGGAGGCTTTGTACCCTGACTTCACATCCTGTTCATTCTTTGCTTCCTGAGTGCAGCTGCAATGTGACCAGACAGCTCCCTGCTCCTGGCCCTGTACCTTTGTTCCTTGACTGCTGCTATTTCTTCCCCACCATGATGGGTCATATCCCTCTGAACTGTGAGTTAAAAAAATCTCTCTCATTGCTTAGAGTATTTTGTCATGATATTTTTTTATTTTTTTTAATTTTATTTTTGTATGTGTATGAATGTACTGTCTGCATGTAGGTGTGTGCACCCGTGTCGTGCAATGCCGCGGAGGTCAGAAGAGGGTCTCGGATTCCCCTGGAATTGGAGTTACAGACGGTTCTTAGCCACCAGGTGGGTGCTGGGGATCGAACCTGGGTTCTCTGCAAGAGCAGTTGGTGCTCTTAACTGCTAGGCTATCTCTCCAGCCCCTGTCATGATTTTTTTTGTTACATCAGAGTATTTTGTCACAATCAACATGGAAAGAAACTGAGTCTGTATATAATTAAAAATTAAAATAATTCAAAAGTTAAATATGACAAATACAAAAAGAGATTGGAGCAGGAGAAAATTTCTTATCTTAGTCATTTTGTGTTTTGAGATTTATGTGTGACATTTAAATTTATTTATTTGACCTCTCAGGTAGCTAAGGAATTTTTAGACTACATAATTAGGAGAGTATGGCTATAAACATATAGACTACAGCCTTGACTGTACATGGAATATGCCACAGATAGGCTTGGTCTCCATAGAAGACTTAATGTTCTGCTCATCTTGAGCACACTTTAGAGCTTCTCCCTGATTGCATGTCACTGGCGTCTTTTTTCTCAGGGCATTCACTTCAGAAAAGCTGCATTTGTAAATCCCTTCACTGCAGTGTTGGGATGTTAATCTCATAGTATTTTTGGCAGTTTAACAGCCTAGGAATATCATTTTCAAGGATGTGCAAACCATCCCTTTGAAATCCATTCATCATGTAATCATCAGAGGGGACATATCCCTATTCAGTAGTTCTATTTACTAGGAGATGGATTTAGATAAATGTCATTTAGCAAATAAATATGTCTGAACAGCATCGATCACCCTCCACCCAACATTTTCCAGTCCTTTCACAGGATCTCACTTTAGGCTTAGGAGGATTCCTGATTTGTTTAAGCAGAGAGCATTCACTCTCCTACTGACAGTCTTGAATAAAGCCTTCCTTGACTGTTCAAGTGCAATTTTTCTTTACCAAAATCTTTGGAAGTGACACATCAAAAAGTTATAAACAAGGCTGAGGCAATGGTTCATCATTTAAAGTGCTTGGGGTGTAAGCAAGAGAACCAGAGTTCAGATCTCCAGAACCAATGGCAGTGCTGGACGCGGGTGGCAGTTGACCTGCAAGACCAGCCTTGGGAGGTGAAGACAAAGGATCCCTGGAGCAAACTGGCTGGAAAGACTAATCATATCAGTGAGCTCTGGGTTCAGCGGAGAGCCTCTCTCAGTGAATAAAGTAGAGCGTGGTTGAGGAAGACTTCCAACATTAACCTTGAACCTCCCCACATATGTGCATATATATATATATATATATATATATATATATATATATATGTATCTGCATATGTGTACACGCATACACATTCACAAACCATACCCCCACACCTCACCCCCCACAAAAAAGAAGAAAAAGGGAAAGAAAATTATAAACACATTTGTATATATTCAAATGTCAGACAAAATTATAATGAAAAACTAAAACACAAGAGGTAGTGCATGCAGTGTAGTGTGTGTGTGTGTGTGTGTGTGTGTCTTTGTGTGTGTTTTCTTTCCAGGTCTAGTAATTTAATCTTAGATCAATTTTGACACGTTTCTCCTCACACTGTAGGGGCTAAGATCTGGTTTAGAATTACTACAACCACGGTCTGCACATCATTCAGAATATCTTTGGGAACCTAAATGGCCCCAAATTTGTAGATTTCCTTTCCTAATCTCCTAATTTCTTTGATTTATTTATTTTCATTTTATGTACATGTATCTGAATGTCTGTGTATGTGCACCTATGCATGTAATGCCTGTGGAGGCTAGAAGAGGGTGTTGGATCCCCTGGAACTGGAATTACAGATGGTTGTTAGTTGCCATATAGATGCTGAGAACCAAACCTGGATCTTCTGCAGGAGCAACCAGTGCTCTTAGCCAAGGAGTTATCTCTCCAGCTCCCTTCCTATTTTTTTTTTTTTTTTTTTGACAGGGTTGCCCTAGTCCTAGCCTACCTGGAAATCACTATGTAGACCAGGCTGGTCTCCATCTCACAGGAATGTGCCACCATGCCTAGCATCCTAATTTCTTTTTAAATAAGGGATATATAATTTGCTTTTTAGTTTAGTGTAGTCTTGATTTTACTTTTTGTGAACACCTGAAATGATAAGAAGCCTTCAAAAGCAGCCTATGACTTGCAAGCCTTTCTGGTCCTTTCAGAACCTTACAATTGAATGATCACTTAATACCCAGATAGGAATGGAACTTAATATCCAGTAGTATCTGGAGTTTTGATATTTCCCTATCGTGCATTAGAATATGTGACAGAAGCTAATACGTTGGCTACCTGTTCATCATAACAAAACTTCTTATTTTGGTTTAGGCTACGTTGAAGTTTGATGTGGTCTTATGACTTTTTCTTGCAATTGGAATGTGTTACACCTGTAGACCAAACTTTCTAAATTGAGGAATAATTTGTACATTGGAAGTTTATGGGTGTATGAGAGGAAGATAAATGTCTGTAGGTGCCCAAGTCATTAGAGCAAGTCTAGTGCAATGACCTTACGATCATGAATTTGAACTGAATGTACTAGATGGAGATGACTTTGCACTGCATGCTTTGACAAAATATGTGAGTGTGTTATATGGGCTAAGTGAAGAATGTGAATGGATAATCTGTAAGTAGGACTGTGAATAACCATTAGGTAGAAGATAGACAGCAGTCGTAGAGATGGAAGAGTAGTTGTAGAAACAGCCTAAGTCCTATGTCCTTCTTCTGTAGGGCATCCATCTACTCTAAAACCTTGGCCCAGCCTTCACTTAAAAATTTCAATTTAAAAAAATAAAATTACTTAACCCTGGGGCAGTGTGCTTGTTACTTTCTGACCACTTGACACACACCAAGACATCTGGCAAGAGAAAAGTACATTTGCGAAATTTCCTTCATTGAAGTTGCCTGGAGCCATGCCTATGAAGCATTGCCTTAATTGTTAATTGATATAGGAGGAGCCAAGGACATCCCTGGGCAGGAGTGTCTGGGATGAACAGGAGGGTCAGCTGAGTAGGCTAGAGGGAGAAAGCCAGTCTAGGTCTTTGCCTCAATTCCTGCTTCCAGGTTCCTGCCCTGAGTTCCTACCTTGGTGACTAACACATGCTCATTATTTCTAGACATGGCTCTATTCCAGCATCTTCCCAGTTAGATGTGTTATGTAATTTATTCTTACCAATGGTGTGTATATTGAAGTGGTCTATATTATTTCAGCACCAGGGATTTGAGGAACTGAAATTCTTTTTTTTTGTTACTCTTTTACTATTTCCACAGGTTAGTGGGAAAATGAAAGATAAAATTAGAAGTCCTTGTGTGTGACAACTAAGTTGCCTTCAGTACCTGAAGATACCTGAAAAACTAAGAAGGAGAGATGACTCACCAATCTATCTTCTGCCCAGGAATATTCTAAGGGACACTGACTTCACTTGTGTCCAATCCTTTATGTACTTGGTGTTTTTTTTTTTATTATTATTATTTTTTTTATCTTGGTAGTTAGTGCTAATCCAGTGTTGCTTCACTGGTGGTAACTTATATTTTACATCTAGAGATATTGTCACAATTGACAAGATATATTTTGAAAACTACTGGCATTTACTAGACGAACCCAGAAGCTTCAAACATCCTACAAGATTCAAGAACTTTCCCACCAACACAAATAATAAATTACCTCACTAAAAATGTCAATAAAGCTGAAGTCTTACTTAACTAGACATTATTGAGCTATAAGTTCATGTCAATCAATCAGCTTAATTGTGTTGTCCTCCTTTGGGGAAATCACTGTCCTCAATTTATACCAAAATGCTTCATTATCGATAGCTTTAGTTGTCAACTTGACACACCTAGGTAGAGGGGATCCTCAATTGGAGGATTGTTTCCATTGGACTGGCCTGTTGTCATTTCTGTGAGGCATTTCCTTGAATACTGTGTGATGTGGAAGGACCCAGACCACTCTGGGTGGTGCAAACTGTGGGCAGGTTGTTGTGTGTTGTATAAGAAGTCAGGCAGAACATGGGCCTGGGGAGCAAGCCGAAAGCTGTGTGCCTCCATGGTCTGTGCTTCAATCCTGCCTCTAGGTTCCTGCCCTGAGTTCCTACCTTGGGCACACTCAGTGATGAACTGTGACCCAGGAGATATTGATATTGGTCAGTTCATGCTGGTCAAGTGTTTTGTCACAGCAATTGAAGCAAACTAGAACATGGGTGTTTATATACTTCTGAACTGGATTAAAACTGTGGTAGATCAATATTTAAGTACACACAAAACTGTTATTAACTCTATATTTTGTGTGGGAATACATTATAAATAATATTTTAAAGGGGAAGTAAGCTATAATTTTCATGTTATAACAAAAATATTTTGATAATATTTCATTTTATCTTGTAGTGAAATGCACATCCTAATCAAAACTCAAGTTATGTTTAGTCTGGACAGAGACTGTACTGGACTCCTGAAATTTGCTTGGGTCTTGGGAATGTGGAAGGTGGAAGGGAAAAATGCACCATCCCAATTCATTTTATTGTAGGATTTCTGTCCTTAGAAGGTGGAATGGGTTATCTAATGAAGAAAAGGATCCAGCAGAATAGTACAATTTCCTGAGTTTATTTGCATTATGTGCATGAAGTGGGTTTTTTTTTTTTTTTGGTCTTTTCGAGACAGGGTCTCCCTGTAGCCCCATCTGTCCTGGAACTCACTCTGTAGACCAGGCTGGCCTTGAACTCACAAAGATCTGCCTGCCTCTGCCTCCCAAGTGCTAGGATTAAAGGCATGCACCACCACACCAGGCATATGAAATGTTTTTAGCCTTTAGCCATGTTAAGAATCAATCTCGCATGCTAGACAAACACTGTACTGCTGGAACAGCATTCCAGTCCTGTATGAGGTTATTTTAAAATCATATTCTGTATGCATTATCAGTAAAGTTTTCTAAAAACAGGAAAAATTAATATCGGGGGGAAATTTGTTGAGCTATGCAAATTAAATTATAATTATTATAATTTTGAAATTTTTTATGTGTATGTTTTGCCTGAACGTATGTAAGTGTACTATGAGCATGCAGTGCCTGCTGAATCCAGGTTTCAGAGCCCCTGAGCTGGAGTTGCAGGTGTCTGTGAGCCACTCCATGCACACACTGGGAAACAATCTCAGGTTGTCCGCTCAAGCCATGCGCACCCCACTGTTGAGCCATCACTCCAGCTCCAGCAAGTTGATCTTATGAAATAAATTTTGATAGAAATACAAGTTTGATAAGTATTTATGATGTTAAAACTATTGAGTAATGAAATAGTTAAGTTCTTTTCATAAATATAAAATGAAGTGGAAGAAAGGCTGCAATATCTGGGTACATCACTAAATTTACTATTTATTTTCATCTGTATGAAAACTATATCAATACATTATAGAGGGAATAGTATTTAGTGAAAATTGTGTATATGTGTGTGTGAATGTGTGTGTGTGTGTGTGTGTGTGTGTGTGTGTGTGTATGTGTGGTGTATACAAATGTGCATATGTAGGGGTGCACTTTCTTATGTAGGCACATGTGGAGGCCTGAGATTAATGTCAGGTGTCTTTCCTAATTGCTCCTCCGTCCTGTTTTCTGATGAGATAGGGTGTCTCACTCAAGGCAGAGCCTGCTGATTCAGCTCTATTGCCTGGCCAGCAGGCCCCTTGAATCTGCCTGAAATTGCCACCCAGTGCAAGGATGACAGAAGCTTACCATCACGCTCAGTTTTGACATGGACTCTAGGTATCCAAGCTCAGGCGATCATGCTTGCACAGCGAGAGCTTTCCTGACTGGGTTATCTCCTTAGCGTATTGTTTTAAATATAATTCTATCATTCAATATTAAATAGCTTTTCTGAGAATGTTTTAAAAATACTTTTTGATTTTTCTATACTATGCATTCTATTATTCTCAGCCAGTAAAGGGTTAGTTGAATCTTATAATGCACAGTTGAATAAATCTTTATTTTATTTTATTTTTTTATTAATTTTATTTATTTCTGTATGTGTATGAATGTACTGTCTGCATGCAAGTTTGTGCACCCGTGTCGTGCAACGCCGCGGAGGTCAGAAGAGGGTATCGGATTCCCCTGCAACTGGAGTTCTCCTGGAATTGGAGTTTCAGACGGTTCTTAGCCGCCATGTGGGTGCTGGGGATGGACCGGCGTCCTCTGTAAGAGCGGTCGGCGCTCTTAACCGCTAGGCTATCTCTCCAGCCCTGAATAAATCTTTAAATAATACTAAAATTCTCCAACAGAAATTCTTATTATAACTCTAAAATACTTACCTATATCTGAAATTCTGCAACAGAAATTCTTATTATGTCTCTGCTTTGAATATATACTTACTTATATCTGCCTATTTATCTGTCATCTTATGAAGGTACTAAACACTGTTCTTTGTGCCTCATATATTACTGCATACATGCCATGTTATGTAAGACTTGATTTTTGTTCAGCTTTCAGTACAAGTAATGGACAGGCATCTTAAGTAGGTTCCTTCATGAACAGGAGTTATATTTGCATTCCTCATGTCTTTATAGTAAAACAACAGCTAACAGTGAATTAAAACATTTAATAAAAACTTATCTGCTGTTATTCTTGGGAGATATTCATTTATCTTAAAAATATTAGTAAATATAAATCTTAAAACTTAAAATTAAGAAATGATTATAAAGATCAGCACATTTGTGTATCCCTGATATTAAAAATTGAATGAATAATACCTTATAATATTGGAAAATGTTTAACATAATTCCTGTTTAGATCTTAAGTTAAAATTGGATTCATCTTTCATAGACCTGGGGTTATCCACCAGAATTATATGAGCCTGGGATAATTCTCTACACAAAGTTCAGTGTGTTTGCTATCTCCCTTCATAAAAAGAATCTCTGTGTTATTAAAGGAAGTCTTGCCTTTCAGGCTTTCAAGTGCAAATTCAGCAGTTCAGTAATACAGGCTGTTTCTCCTGCTGATGCTGTTAGAGTGTTCCCCTGGCGTCATTTCAGAGAGGCAAGTTCAATGAACCAGTACATCTGCAATTTTTTATGGGAAAATGGAACCGATGAACTCAGTGGGCTTTAACACTGTCCAGTGTAGTTGTGTGATTAGTCTTTCCTATTTTCTGTCAGTGTTTGGTACACAGCTTTGTTTCTCTAATTATCTAAAGTTTCATTGGCAGCAGGAGGATAATCTGCTCTCATGAGACAAGCTCTCACTGTGTAGCTCAGGCTGGCCTTTAACTTTCTAAGTGACCAAAGCTGGCTTTGAACCTATAACAACACTCTGGCTCTGCCAGCTGAGTACTGTGATTATAGGTATACTCTCCTGGGCTGAGACTTATATGAGTGTTTAAAAACTACTAATTTAAGACTATGATAATAGAGTATTTTACATGAAAATACTGCTTACAGTAATCCAGTTGAATACATAGTTTTAATATGATCCATACATTACACATACTATTAATTTGTTAATATTTTTATATTACAAAGTATCAGTTTTTGAGATTTAGACTCCAGTCTAAAACTTTTTACGTAACTGTTGCTTTTTACGAAACTGTTGCTGTTTTAGATTTGTGTGTTGTATGTGCACATGTGACATACAACACATGACTCTGTTTGCATGTGGGACCAGAGGACCTGGGTGTCCTGGTCTAACACTCTCTACCTTCTGCCCTTGAAAATGGGTTTCTCACTATATCTTAGATGAGGCTTGTTGCCAGCAAGTCCAACAATCCTGTCTTTGCACATTATAGTGCTGGGGGGGTGTAGATTAGCCTGCAGCCATGCTTAACTTTTATTTTATTTTATTTTTTTAAAATTTTATTTAGTTTTGTATGTGTATGAATGTACTGTCTGCATGTAGGTTTGTGCACCCATGTCGTGCAATGCTGCGGAGGTCAGAAGAGGGTCTCAATTTCCCCTGGAATCTGAGAGAACTGGAGTTCTCCTGAAATTGGAGTTACAGAAGGTTCTTAGCCACCATGTGGGTGCTGGGGATCGAACCTGGGTCCTCTGTAAGAGCAGTCGGTGCTCTTAAACACTAGGCTATCTCTCCTGGCTGGGATTTTGAACTTGGGTCCTCATGTTTAAGCAGGCTGTGCACCTACCTGCTGAGCCATCTCCCAATTCCTTACTGCTGTGTTTGTGAGTAGGTTAAAATCTTTATGATGTGCCATTTCTTGAAAGTAGAGTCAAAAGAAGTGAGCAACCCACAGTACTAGATCACAAATTATAATTACAAGATTAGATTGCTTGGTGACTCTCTCAGAAAGTACTAGAAATAATTAGCTTTAGAGTAATGAATAGAAATCTACAGTACACCCTGCTCTTCAACACAGGAGGATTTCTATGGGATTCTTTAACAGTCTCTGCTTCCCTGAGCTGGTGAAAAAAGTTTTATCAAAAAGACAAAAATCAATTCAGGTATGATAGGACAAGCCTGTAAGTTCACTACTTGAAAGGTGGAGGCAGAAGAATCAGGAATTCAAGTCCAGCTTTGGATATGTAGAAAGTTGGAGAACATCCTGGGCTACATGAGACTGTGTTTCACACAGAGAAACATCAATAAAAGAATGACAAATAACAGATGACAAAAGTACTCTAGATAATAATACATAATAAATTACCGAAGAGATGATTTTTAAAATTTATTCCCAGCTTTTTCCTCCCAATGTTTTCAGTACTTATCAAGCAAAAAATGTTGTTTCATTATGACATTGTTTATATACATATATATATATATATATATATTATCTTGTACATACTCATCTTCCATTTCCCTATCTTTTTCCCTTCTCACTGGACTGTTTCCTCTTCTCAAACCATCCTTCCAAAGAGAGGTTTGTAACAGGAGGAGTGAGATAAAAAGTAGAGGTGGTGTTCAATAATATTAAAAAACCATCACAGTTAAAGAATGGAAAACAATGTTTATTATTAAGGAGAATCTAGAGCATTAATTTTGGCCTTTTTCATAATTCTGTTGTCAAAAACCAATGACTATTTTAAAAGCGATCTTCAATATTTAGTAAAGTCAAACAATTTGGTATTATGTTTTAGATTCCAAGTATTATTCTTACTGATTTCTTTTGAAACAGCGTCTTCCTCTAGCCCTAGCTGGCCTGGAACTTACTATGTAGACCAGGCTTGCCTCCATCTCACATACATCGGCTTACCTCTGCCTCCCTAGTACTGTGATTAAAGGCATGCACCACCAGGCCTGAGTCCAAGTGTGATTATTAAGAATCTGACCTTGACTATATCTTGTTATACTAGACACACAAATTATAGGTAACATGTTTCTGCAAACCATACTACTTTTGGTCACAGCATAAGTGAATTACAATGCATATACTTGATTATTATCTATCACAGGCATCAGCATTTGTTTGGGCCATAACAAAAGTATATATAATTGGTCTCAAGAATAGGAAACAAATATATTGAGGATAATCTTAAAAGTAGGTACAGATAGACACTTCCTTGTTAAAGCACTTATACTTATATTTCATAGTATAAAAATATAGGGCTGGTAAGATGGATCAACAAGTAAAGGAATTTTTTTTCCTCCCCGCAAGCATAGTGACCTGAGTTTGATTCCATGAAACTCTCAGGGCACAAGGAAAGAACACATTCCCATAGGTTGGCCTTTGACCTCCACATCCATGCCATGGCATATTCGTGCCCACATATGCACATGCTTGCCTGAATACACACACACACACACACACACACACACACAATAAATATGGTAGGAGTTAGGTGGGTAGTGAAATTTCTGAACCAATTGAAGACATTTTACTATAAAAAAGCAAAAATATTTATATCTAATAATCCTTATAATTACTTGGAATAATACATATAAGGGCAAATCTAAAGTTATGAAAGACCAACTATAAATGAGTACACGCAGAGAAACTAATATTCTGAAGGACAAAATAGAAGCATTATAATAACAGTTCCCAGTGTCTGGAGAGGGGCTGAGTGGATAAGAGTTCATACTGCTCTTGCGCAGACTCAAGTTTGGTTCCCAGTACCTATGCCTGGCATCTCACAACTGTCTGTAACTCCAGGTCCAAGTGATCAGATGGATTCCTCAGCCACATGCATTCAAGTGGCCAGACCTACACACATGCACACACACACACACACACACACACACACACCATAAAATTTAAAAAAGTCTTTATTGGGCATGGTTGAGTACTTTTTTAATTCTAGCAATCTAGAGGGAGGCAGGTGGATGACTGAGTTTGAGGCCAGACTGGTCTACATAAAGAGTTCCCAGGTAGTCAGGAAAACATAGTAAGATCCTGTCTTTAATTAAAAAAAAGACAGCAGTTCCCCTGAGAGGATGCTGGGAAGAGAGCATTAAATAAGACAATAAAACTAAAGAAGTCTTGCAATAGTCTCTGACAAGGATGAATGTTTTCATCAGTGCTCAGCAGTGAAGTTTGATGTGTTTGAAATGGTCTGAGAAGTCATGTATAAAACATCAGAATGCACAGAGCAGTGTACAGATGTTGGTGTTCTGACACTGTTATATTGCAGTGTTCTTGCACATGCTGAAGATGTCTATTGATGGTGCAATGACCATGGAAGTCTGAATGATTTACTTCTCTAAACTATTCCATACAAGCAGAATAAAACATGTAAGTAAACCAATGTATCAAACTTCTTGTTTAATATATGGTAATGACTTACTGAAGTACAATCTTAAAAGAGCTTTTACATCATTTTGAATAGAAAACAAAACTATCCTCTAGTATATTTGCTGAACATCCATTCTGAGAATTTTTTAAATAAAAAAATAGGTGAACATATTTTATAAAATGCAATGATGTTTGCTGGTATTGTTATTGTTTTGATTAAATCCAGGACCTTGTTAAACATCCTCAGCCCTATTATTTATTAATTAATTAAAAAAAATTTTAAATTATTTTTACTATTTTATGGGTATGGGTATATTGCCTGCATGTATGTAAGTACACCCATGTAGTGAAATGCCTGTGGAGGTCAGATTATTGGATCCCTTGGAACTGGAGTTACAGACTGTTGTTAGCTGTCATGTCTGTGCTGGTAATAGAACCCAAGTCCTCTCCAAGAGCAGCCAGTGCTCTTAACTGCTGAGCTATTTTCTCTAGCCCCACTATTTTTAAATTGAAAAAAAATGTGTCTAAGTTGCCCAAACTGGCCCTGAAGTTCCCATACAGCCAAAGCAGACCTCAAATAGGTGATTGTTCTTCCTCAACCACCCAAGTAGCTTGGATTACAGGCCTTCACCATCACAGTGAGAAAATACAGTTTGATTCAAACATTAATGATATGATTAATAGTGCTCCAATGATCATGACAGTGGACACAAAGAAGAATTATTGACACAAGAAATATGAAGGTACATGTATAGTAAGCTCCACCAGTCCAGCCAAAGAAGTTCAGGTCACGACTGAGAAATAGAGGTGAGTAGACCACGGAATCAGCATACAGACACCAAGAGTAGGGCAAAAGGAAACTCATTTTAATCAGGGAAAATATATATGTATATAATATGCCCTTTTGCTAATGTGCCAAGTGTTGCTCATTGGCCCAGATCGCTGACTCAGCTGTTGCTTCTGAGCACAGGTTAAGTCTGTTTGGTAGGTGAGGAGGTAAGCACGCTGCTTGCTGCACAGGTGCATAAGACTCTACATTTCCACCCCTTTTCATTTAAAAAGAGTGACAAGCATAGTGGGAGCCTGAGTGCTCTTCCAGGGGACCCAGGTTTGATTATCAGCACCTACAACAGGGTGCTCACAACCATCCGTAATTCCAGTTTTAGGGGATCCAACATCTTCTTTTGCCCTCCTCAGGCACCTGCATTCATGAGGTGTACATATATCCACGAACATACACATATAGTAAATAAAATACTGCCTAATGTCAGTTGGATGAAACTTGCAGACGGATGATGTATGGATCTAGATAATGTACAACTGTAATAAACACACCTGTGCTAACTCTTCCCTTTACGTTTTAATTGTATTTAGAGTTTGAATGTCAGTTGTACTTGGCAGAAGCAGTAATACATACCATGCCACTTCCTATACCATTTAATAACAAAGTTACCCAAAAGAGAATATGATTCTAAAATGAGTATTTCTGGTTTGCCTACAGAAGTCTTAGCTAACTTCTGATATCCCAGAAAAATTGTCAGCAACATTCTACATTAACTTGAAGACTGCTCTGATTTGGACAAAAGTAATATATAAAGTCCTACTCCTGCCATTATTTCATCCCCATGATCAGGAGGGGCTCGTGATTGCACGCTCTTGTTTTTGTCCTACTGTGTTTCCCAATTCCAAGAACTAATTCATTCTTTACAGTCTTGACACTGAAATTTTATTTTCTCCAAATTTTATGCCAGTAACCAGTTTCCGCAATAGTCATAAATAATACCTAATATAGCAACAGCATTTAGTTTCTCTTTTGGAGAACAAGTCAGCCAATTATTTTCAAGTAGTAAAGATGGATTTTGCAATGATGATATAGCTTAATTCTCCAGTTATATGAATTAAAAATGACATAACGTTATCCTTTAGGCTGTTACTTAGAATTTATTGTTTTGCTTGAAAAAGGAAATAAAGGGTACTATTGCTATGTCTGTTCCTCATAGCACTGCCATAAACTACATTTTAGTACCAGATTTTTATGTACATAACTGCAAGAGAGCAATAAGGCAATAAAAGATATGATTTTGAGTTATTAGGAAGAACAAAAAGAAGGAATTGCCATGGTGATTACATATATGTATATATGTGCATATGTTTGTCTGAATCAGGAAAGTACATTTAATATATGACCAGTATGATTATATATAGAAAGAATATGTAAATTTATTTGTATACTCTAGGTCTTCCTGTTTTATATTATATATCCTTCATATCATTTCCTTTCTATAATACTGTATGCAAGTGGTGTTATTACTCCCAACTTCACTATGGAGAAGTAAAAGGAAGACATTTTCCCAATGATCATACATCTCAGAGCTAAGATGAGCAAGTCATTTGACTCTAAGAAGCTTTGTTTCCTAATCATCATGCTGGTGACACAGGGAAAATGGCTTTCACTGCAACAGAGGTCCTCACATCCAACGTGCACAGCTTGGAGAGCTAAGGTGCAGGACGATTCAACAGCCTCCAGAACCACTCCAAGCCGACGGTTCTCAGGCCCTTTGTCTCTTGAATTTGAAGAATGAAATTCATGGACTAGAGAAAAGTGAATTTTAGAGTAGAATTGATTATATATTCTTAGGTAAGAGCATAAGATAGTAAACCTAGATCCTGTATAGAATGAATGGTCCCAGAAAAGGGCTTGCCATTTAGCTGCTAGGTTAGGGGCTCCTTGAAGTACTTATGCCAGAAACTGTGGTGAGGCCTGGGGAGGTGAGCTAGTCCAGCTCTCTCACCCACGTAGTGTCTACATGCCTCTTGGTCTTTCTTCAACCCACATGTGTATTGGCAGTGGTGCTCGACTTGGTGGTGTAAAAGGAGAAAAAAGAAGAAGCCTGAGCAGAACTAGATCCCCTTCCGCATCTCTTGATTATATTTGCCAATTGTTGAATTTTACAGAAATTGGAACATATCAATTGTACCTTGTTTTTTTTTCATAATATTGTTTGTGAAATTCATACATTTTCTGAATAAAAGAGTTACTTGACAAATATTTTTGTAAAGCACTTTATTAAATGACTTTATCACAATACATATTGCTTCTACACCCCTGTTGATAGGTATTTGAATGGCTTAGTTTGAGGTTGTTGAACCTATGAGTTGTTTGAGTTCTTCTGAGCATTTTTTGTGCATGTTTTTAATATTAATCCATATTTCTAGTATATGTAGGCCTAGGAGTAGGACACTGTGAGTTTTAAGGACTCGACCTGCAAACTTGCCTATAGTAGATTCTTTTTCTTTCTTTAAATTAAAAAAAATTATTATTGTTATTAAACTATTTCCATACATCATACATCATTCCTCAATCAAATTTAGAGTCACTTCCCTTTCCATGCCCCCCCACCCAAGCTCCTGCACTCGGTCATACATGTCCTGCACTCCTGCTCTGTGCCCCACCCCCCAGTCTTGCCAGAGTATTTCAAAAACAAAGGTTTACTGTTGAACTTCACTGTTTCAGTATTTTCCTTTTTTCCCTAGCTCTTTTGTTGTTCTCCCCAACCTGCATTGCTTCAATACATATATACATACATATATACACATACATAAATATATACATACATAAATAATACATATGTATGTACACCTGAGTTGGAGGATTTTTTTTTTTCTAAAAGATGTCATGTTTTCCTTAAGGAAGTATTTGAAGGTTTGGAGGATTCTTGGAGAGACATGAAACTTCAGTCCATATTGGAGGGTTAAAAAGCTGTGTCTCATGTCTTCAAAGAATGGCAAAAGCAGTGGCAGCCACATAGTAGATGCACTTGCCAGTAAGAATTGAAGACAGGAAAAACAAGAGTGCTCTCTCTCCTTTTTTTCTTTTTGTCTTTTTACTAAGATCTCAAGTTTTATACCTGAAGTACAATTTCTCAGGCTCCTTTCAGCTTTTCATTTACCAGTTCCATCCACTCAAGGTCAAAACCAGGTCTTGCTAGACCCATGAGAAGACTTTCCCCTTTATAGACTGGATACTGGCTGAAGTCCCATTAGTGGATCTTCAAGACCTCCCTACCCAGGAAGATAGACTGGTGACCCACATTTGCAGGACATTTCAAGTGATACACCCATGCATAGTCCCCTGAGACTTAGTTGGCCTCTGAGGGCAAGGAACAAAGTTATCCTTAGGTCCCTTGGCCAAATTGGTATGGGCATTAAGTATGACTGTTAACCATCCAGAAAGACTAATTTATACCAGCCTGATGCATCACACCTAGACTAAAATTGTATCTTCTGAAAACAAGCTGTATGTTATTTCCATATCATATTTATTGATTTGTATTTTTCCATTTTAATTTTATGTTACTCCAAAATATATATACATGCCCACCATCATATACCAAAATCCAAAGTCTGAAAATAAATGGTTGGTTAATTCTAGAACCTGTCTAGGGATTCAAAATATAAGAGCACAGTTGTTTTCAGATCACAAGGAATATAACATTAATGTTGCTCAGTTTGCCTTACAACTAGGTAGTTGGTGCTAGCATCCACAGATGAGATACCATTCATCTTTTGTTTTTCTGGGACTGTGTTATTTCACTTAATATCTTCTAGTTCCATCAGCACCCAGGGCTGTAAACTTCCCTCTTAAGACTGCTTTTAAAGTGTCCCATAGGTTTTGTTATGTTGTACTGTCAATGTCATTTAGTTCCAGGAATACTTTTATTTATTTCTTTCTTCCTTGACCCATTCATTATTCAGGAGTGTGTTGTTTAGTCTCCATGTGTTTGTGTAGGTAGTAGGGCTTATCCTGGTGTTGATATTGAGCTTTATTGCACTGTGGTCTGATGGAATGCATGAAATTATTTCAATTTTTTTGTATTTGTTGAGTTTTTTTTCTGTGTACTAGTATGTCATCAATTTTGGAGAATGTTCCATGGGGTGCTGAGTAGAGAGTGTATTCTCTGGTACTTGGGTGGAATATTCAGTAGATGTCTGTGAGGTCCATTTGCTGTATCGTATTTATCAGTTCAGATGTCTCCCTGTTTATTCTTTGGTTGATCTGTCCAAAGGGCTCAGTGGGGTATTGAAGTCCTCTACTATGAGTGTGCTGGGGTTAATCTGTGGCTTGAGGTCCTGTAGAGTTGTGTTTATAAAGATTGGTGCACCAGAGTTTGGTGCATATATATTCATGATTGTGAAGTCTTCATGAAAGCAGGAGCTGCGATTTTAGTATCAGACAAAATAGACTTCAAAGTAAAAGCAATCAGAAGAAACAAAGAGGGTCACTACATCCCTATCAAAGGGAAAATTAACCATGAAGACTTTCTTTAAATTTTTAAAAGTATATCTATTTGTTTTATGGTATGGTGTAGTGAGTGTGTGTGTGTGTGTGTGTGTGTGTGTGTGTGTGTGTGTATACATATGCTCATGTTTGTAGCACATGCATGCTACTACCACAACATATGTGGAGGTTGAAAGACAACTTACAGGAGCCAGTTCTTTCTTTCCACTGTGTGGGTACCAGAGATCAAATTCAGGTTACGAGCCTTGGTGGCAAGCACCTCTAGCTGCTAAGCCATCTTGCCACCCTGGGTTTTGTCATTTTCTCAACAATGATATCGAACAATAACCCTAAGCTTTATAATAATTCTTAGCGTAAACCCAGTTGATGATAAATTGCTTTCTATATATTATATATCTGAATTAAAATTCTAGATACCTTGTTTAGAATCTTAGAGTCAGTATTCTATTTTAATATATTTAATTTTTCATCATTTTTTTATCATTGTGTTTGCACTGCTATGTGTCTAGGCATAAGTTCACCACTTGTGAGGTGAATGTACACCAGATTATTTTCTAATGTCAGTTCTCTTCTTTTACTTTAATGTGGATTCCCAGGACAGCCACTGAAATCCTTATTTACAAGTTCTTTTAGTCCGTAATAAAGTGTATTTTAGGGGCTGGAGAGATGGCTCAGCAGTGAAGTGTTCTCTTGCATAGAATTTGGGTCTTTAGATTCCTAACACCCATGGGGCAACTAGCCACCTATGGCATTAATTCCAGGTCCTGGTGGATCTGATGCCCTCTTCTGGCCTCCATGGGCACTGCATACAAAAAGTGCAATTACATATAGGCAAAACACTCATGCACCTAAAAAATAAATAAAAATTGAAAGTTTGTTTTACATAAACAGGATAACAGTACATGTTAATTAACTTTTCTTACCATATTTTTTTATTTAATTTTATTTATTTCTGTATGTGTATGAATGAACTGTCTGCATGCAGGTTTGTGTACCCGTGTCGTGCAATGCCGTGGAGGTCAGAAGAGGGTGTCACATTCCCCTGGAACTGGAGTTCTCCTGCAATTGGAGTTTCAGATGGTTTTCGGCCACCATGTGGGTGCTGGGGATCGAACCTGGGTCCTCTGTAAGAGCGGTCAGTGTTCTTAACCACTAGGCCATCTCTCCAGCCCCCTCTTACCATATTTTTTGTGCATGTGTATATATACGCTGGCTATTATGTCATTCTAAAACTTGGTCATTTTTTGTCAATTAATTTGTTCTTTCTTATCATTCTTTATTGTATTATTCATCTTATCAATTGATATTTTAATAATATATAATTTATTAATGATTTACAAACATCAAAGTTATATTTTTAATATTTTATTTATTTATTTTTTAAATATTTTATTTATTATTTTTATTTTATGTATATGAGTGTATTGTCTGCATGTATGTATGTCCACTCATGTACAATGACTGTGGAAGTCAAAAGAGGGCATTGGGTCCTGTGGAACTGGCATTATGGATGGTGGTTATCTGCCATGTGGGTGCTGGGAATCAAACCCAGATCCTCTGCAAGAGCAGCCCTCCAGTGTTATTAACTGCTGAGCCACCTCTTCATACACAACACTTCCACTATTCCTTGAACATACTAAAGTTATACAACAATTTATTTACCCACTAGTGATCTCTTTATATGTTTTCTTTCATTTTATTCTACTGTATAATTTACATAGCATATTAATGTTGTTACTTATTAAAAGGCAATACGAATTACATAATTCTATATGATACAATATTGGGATTTTTTATTGAAGTCATTCATTTTATTAGTCATGAAATTGGGTATAAGAAAAAAAAAGTGATTTATCCAAAGTTACACATCTTGCTTTAGTAGAGCCAAGACTTAAGATATCTTCTGACTTTCAGGTCAGTACTCATCTACTTGTAAAATTCACATTCAAATTTTGAAATTTAATGAGCAGTTTTGTAAATAATGCTATATATATATATATATATATATATATATATATATACAATTATGAATATAATACACACCAATATCCATACACAAATATTTCTATTAAATAACCACAATGGGACCAAGAATAATCTGGTGTACATGAGTGAGACATGTACAAAATAGGACATTTTTCTAATATATTTTATAAAGGATGCAAAGAATATGCCATGAGACAGCAGGAGCACAGTGCTGTGGCCAGGGGAGCCGAGGGCCTCCACACCCCAGTGACATGGGAGCAACTGGAAAGCCCCCACCTCAGTTACCAGCCTGCAAAGCTGTGTGGGTGAAGTTAGACAGGGTGACAGCAGGGAGCAATTTGCTCTCCCCGACTCAAGCTGGTGGTGTTGGTGTGCAGACTATCCAGTGGGCACAGTGTTAGTGATTCTAGCTGCACAGCCAATGTAGAGGAATTTGCTGACAGGAAGCAGAGTGAGTGGCCAACCAGTCCTACATATTAACATTTGAAATTAGTACCATCATCCAAACAACAAAGCAAACCCACATGCCAAAAACATAACAAAAAACAACATGGGGAAATCTCAAAATAAATCCACATCAAAGTCTACCAGTCCTATAGGAGATCCCTACAATGAGATCACCCTGGAAGGAAACCAAGACATGGAACTTGGAAGAACAATTATAGACATACTCCAAGAAATCAAAGAATATAAAGAACAAATCAGAGAACTTAGGGGAGAGAATGAAAGACTCAGGAAGGAACTAAAGGGAAAGAATGATAAACTCAGGAAAGAACTAGAGGGAGATAATGACAAACTCTAGAAGGAAGTGAAAACACTGAAAAGATCCCACACTGAAATGAAAAAAAAAAAGAAACTGACCAGTGAATCAGAGATATAAGAAGAGAATGACAGGCTCCAAAAAGAAGTGGAAAAACTAAAGAAATCACAGGATAAAATGAAAAAGGAATTTGAATATTCATCCAATCAACAGGAAAGGATGGGAAAAAGCCTCAGAAGCAGAATGGATGAAGCAGAAAAAAGAATATCAGACCTGCAGGATAACACAGAACAGCTAGAATGCTCAAATAAAGATTATGAAAAAATTATAAAAACACAAGAGTGGAACAACCAGGAAATGTGGGACACTATGAAAAGACCAAATCTCTACATCATAGGGATAGAGGAAGGAGAATAATACCAAGACAACAGTATTGATCAGATCTTCAACAGAATAATAGAAAATTTCCTCAAACTGAAAAAAGACAAACCCATACAAATGTAAGATGCACACAGGACACCAAAGAGACAAGACCAGAAAAGCAATTTCCCACACTATATCATAGTTAAAACTCCAGATGCTAAAAAAAAAAAAAAAAAAAAGACAAAATACTGAATGCCACAAGAAAAAAAACAACAAGTTGCATATAAGGGGAAACAAGTCAGAATGACAGCTGACTTCTCAGTGCAAACTATGAAAGCCAGAAGAACACGGACCAATGTATTCCCAGTGCTGAATGACTTTAGATCCCAACCCAGAATACTATATCCAGCAAAAATGTCAATGATAGTTGAAGGAGAAAGAAAAATCTTTCATGACATAAACAAAATGAAGGAATACATGTCAAAAAACCAACACTTCAGAAAACACTCGAAGCAATTCAAAGAACAGAGGAAAAGATCAATTATCCCCAAGCAACTAAAGAGAGAAATTAATACAAACATAACAACAGAAATACAAACCCAGATCAAGAATGCAAACAAAAGTATGGTGAAAGGAAGCAAACACACATCTCTCAGTAATAACCTTAAATGTTAATGCTCTAAACTCCCCAATCAAAAGACATAGACTGGGAGAATGGCTTAGGAATCAGAATCCATCTATATTCTGTCTACAAGAAACACATCTCCCATTCAAGGACAGACACCAACTTAGAGTAAAAGGATGGGAAAAAAATATTCCAAGCAAATGGTACAAAAAGCAAGCAGGAGTTGCTATTCTAATATCAGACAAAATAAATCTCAGGGTAAAATTTATCAGAAGAGACAAAGAGGACGATTACATCCTCATCAAAGGAAAAATTAGCCATGAAGATTACACAATCTTAAATATTTATGCACCAAACTCGGGTCCACAGATCTATATAAACACAACTCTTCAGGACCTCAAGATACAGATTAATTCCAGCACACTAATAGTGTGAGGACTTCAGTACCTCATTGAACCCTTTGGATAGATCAACTGGACAAAAAATAAACAGAGAGACATTGAAAGTGAACAATACAGTACAACAAATGGACCTCACAGACATCTACAGAATATTCCATCTAAACACCAGAGAATATACTTTCTGCTCTGCACCCCACAGAACATTTTCCAAAATCAACCACATTCTGGGACACAGAAGAAATCTCAACAAATATAAAAAGGATTGAAATTATTTCAGGCATTCTATCAGACCACAGTGCAATAAAGCTCAATATCAACACCAGAAAAAGCCCTACTAGCTACAGGAACTAAACAACACAATCCTGAATAATGAATGGGTCAGGGAAGAAATAGAGAATGAAATGATAGTATTCATGGAACTAAATGAAAAAGACAATATAACACAACAAAACCTGTGGGATACTTTAAAAGCAGTTCTAAGAGGAAAATTTATAGCCCTAAGTGCCTACATTAAAAAAGCAGAATGGGAACAAATGAATGATCTAACACTGCAGCTAAAAAACACTTGAGAGACAACAACAAATGAACCCTAAACCCAAAAGACAGGAAGAAATAACAAAAATCAGAGGAGAAATCAATGAAATAAAAACAAAGAAAACAATACAAAGAGTTGTTGAATCCAAAAGCTGGTTCTTTGAAAGGATAAACAAGATAGACAGAGCTCTAGCCCAGTTAACCAAAAGAAAGAAAGAAAGAAAGAAAGAAAGAGAGAGAGAGAAAGAAAGAAAAAAGGAAGGAAGAAAGAAAGAGCAACTCCAAATCAATAGTATTCTTGATGAAAAGGGAAACATCACAACAAAGATAAGATCCAGACAATTATATGAGAATGCTTCAAAAACCTAGACTCTACTAAATTTGAAAACCTAAGAGAAATGGATGAATATCTGAAATCATGGGAATCAACAAAGCTTAACTAAGAGACTAACAGTTAAACAGAGCCATACTATTTGAGGAAATTAAAAATGTAATAAAAACCTCCCAACTAAAAATAAAGTCCAGGCCCAGATTGTTTCACAGAAGAATTCTATAAAACATTTAAAGATGTCTTACAACCATTACTACTCATACTGTTCAGAAGGATACAAACAGAGGGAAATCTCCCAAATTCCTTCTATGAAGCCAGCATCACTCTAATCAAAACCAGGCAAAGAAACAACCAAAAAAAGAAAACTATAGACCCATCTCATTAATGAACATAGATGTAAAAATTCTCAACAAAATACTTGCAAATCGCTTATAGACCCACATCATGACCAAGTTGGATTCATACCAGATATGCAGGGATGGTTCAACATGTGTAAATCAATAAATGTCATAAAATATGTAAAGGGACTGAAAGACAAAAATAACACAATCATCTCAATTGATGCAGAAAAAGCCTTGGATAAAATCCCTTCCTGTTTAAAGTTCTAGAGGATTGAAGGAAATATTCCTCAATATAATCAAAGCCATATACAGCAAACCCACTGCCAACATCATCCTAAATGGAGAAAAATTAGAAGTTTCCTCTTATAGGCAGGAACCCAGCAAGGCTGCTTCCTATTGCCACTCCTCTTCAATATAGTGCTTGAAATACTTGCTAGGACAATAAGGCAAAAAAGGGAAATTAAAGAGTACTAATTGGAAAAGAGGAAGTCAAGCTATTCCTTTTTTGCAGATGATACGATAGTTTACCTAAGGGATGCTAAAAACTCTGCCAAAAAATTCATAGAAATGATTAAGAGTTTCAGTAAAGTGGCAGGATATAAAATTAAGCTAGAAAAATCAGTAGCCTTTCTTTACGTCAACAATAAGCAACTGGAGAAGGAATATAAGGAGACCTTCCCACTCACAATAGCCTCAAAAAATACCTGGGAACAAACCTAACCAAAGACATCAAGGATCTCTACAACAAAAAATTTTAATCCCCTGAAGAAGGAGATTGAAGATGACATCAAAAGATGGAAAGACCTCCCATGCTCATGGACTGAAAAAAATATAGTAAAAATGTCCACTCTACCCAAATTAATATACAGATTCAATGTGGTCCCAAATAATATCTCCTTGAGTTTCTTCACAGATGTGGAAATAAAACCTTAAATTCATATGGAAAAACAAAAGACTCCAAATAGCTAAAGCAACCCTTTGCAAAAATGCAATAAAAGGGGGGAATCCCTTGGCCAGCCTTCAAACTATACTACAGGGCTATAGTCATAAATACAGCCTGGTACTGTCACAAAAACAGACCCGTTGACCAATGGAACAAAATTGAAGATCCTAACATGAGATCATACAATTTCAGCCACCTCATATTTGACAAAGGGGCCAGAAAAGCTCAATGGAGGAAAGATAATATCTTCAGCAAATGGTGCTAATGAAACTGGATCACCATTTGTAGAAGAACAAAATTAAACCCCTACCTCTCACCTTGCACAAAAATCAACTACAAGTGGACCAAAGACCTCAACGTGAAACCTGAAACTCTGAAGATGATAGAAGAAACATTGGCAACAACCTGCAAGACATAGGCATAGGAAAAGCCTTTCTAAATCAAACAGTAGCAGTACAGGAAATAAGGTCAACAATTGACAAGTGGGACCTCATCAAACTCAAAACCTCTGTACAGCAAAAACAAAAACAAAACAAAAACAAACAAACAACAACAACAACAAAAAAAAACAATCAGGAAAGTGAAGAGAAAACCCACAGAGTGGGAGGAAACATTCACTACTGATACATCTGGCAGAGCATTAACAACCAGAATATATAAGCTACTCAGAAAACAAAGAAGTATGAGTATAAATGACCTACTCAAAAGATGCAGTAAAGAGCTGAACAGAGACTTCACCAGTGAGGAAGTAAAGATGGTTGAGAAACATCTTAAAAAGTGTTCACCATAAATAACTAAGGAGATGAAAATTAAAACCACTCAAAGATATCATCTCCTTCTGATAAGACTGGCTAAGATCAAGAAAACAAAAGACACCAAATGCTGGAGAAGTTGTGAGAAAGGAACACTCATCCACTGCTGGTGGGAATGTAAACCCATACAACCACTATGGAAAGCAGTGTGGAGAACGCTTAAAAGACTCAAAATGAGCCTACCACCTGACCCAGCCATACCACTCCTGGGTATATACCCATAAGACTCATGCTACTGTAAAAATGCTTACACATATATGTTTATTGCAGCTCTCTTCACAATAGGGAAGAGCTGGAACCAACCCAAATGCCCCTCAGTTGACGAGTGGATAACAAAAATGTGGTACATCTACACACTGAAGTTCTATGCAGTGGTAAAGAAAGAAGCCATCATGAACTTTGCAGGTAAATGGATGGACCTCAAAGCCATTATGCTAAGTGAAGTAAGACAGTCCCTGAAAAACCAACGATGAATGGTTTCCCTCATTTGTGGATGCTAGCACCAAATCCCTAGTTGAAAGTCAAGCTGAGTAACTTTATTGTTATATTTCTTTTTATTTGAAAGCAACTGTGCTGCTTTAATGTGAATCCCTTAATGGTCTCTAGAATTAATTTACCACTTATTTTCAGACATTGTAATTGCTGTATATGGGTGGAGGGTATGTATTCTTATTTTAGAGCAATATAAAATTAAAGAGAAAAATGTGAATTCCTAAACATATTTTGGAATTAACATACAGTTTATTTTCATAGGTCACAATTTAGTATATATGTGACATTTATTTAGGTATATTTTGGAGCAATACAAATGTAGGGAACAACAGCAACATAAGGACTGGGTCAAAGAACTGACTGAAACAGTTAACTTCTGCCCAAAACAATAAACCTTTGCAGAGAAAAACTTTAGAAAACTGAGAAAAAAGATGCAAGACATGTATGGCAGAATGCATGAACTGGGGTGGGTTGAGGGCATGGAAAGGGGAGTGTGTCTAAATTGGACTGAAAAATGATGTATTAAATTCACAAAACATCAATAAAAGTATTTTATTAAAAGAAAACAATACGCTGTCTAGAATATGTCATTTTGACATGCTGATTAAGAATTTGAGAAACAGTGGGTTTATGAGATTACTTTGAGATTTACAATATTCCTTAATAGAAAAAAATGAGAGTCCCAAATGGACCTGGGAGGAAAATGACATTCTTTTATTTTTAATAATTTTATTTATTATTTTTATTTCATATGTATTGATGTATTGCCTGCATGTATATAAGTGCACCCATGTCATGTGATGCCCCTGGAGGGCAGAAGAGGGTATCATCCCCTGGAACTGCAGTTATGGATAGTTGTTAGCCACAATATGGGTGCTGGGAATTGAACTGGGGTCCTCTGTAAGAGCAGCCAGTGCTGTTAACCTCTGAACCATCTCTCCACCCCCTTTAAACAGCATTCTTTTTTTTTTTTAAATATCCTAATAAGGTTTATTGTAGTTAATTGTCCACCGTGTATACATCTATACAAACATTAAGCATACATATTAAATCTACACATATTTGTCCACCATTAGTCAATAAAAGCTGGAAAAAAATGACAAAATGGGAATTCTATAACAAATGATCAAAATTTGAAAAAAAATTACAAAGGAAATAGTTCAGGAAATGACACATCAAAAAGCTAATAAGCACCTAGGAAAAAAGTAACAAATGCAAAAATAAGTGCTTTCTTAAAATCAAAGAGAAAATGGAAAGAAATCTATTCTTAAAAGTACTCGCTGTACTAACGATCATCTCTATGTACAACAGACCCTAGTCTATGAGCATGTGCCTCTTCACATGCTCAATATTTACTACCCTTTGACCAAAGCAGCATATACTACTTTTCCTTGTTCCACTACCCAGGTGGCATTGCTACAAAATCTCATGTGATATAGATTTGCATGCTTTTCTGTAGTACAGTCTTATATTTATTTAATTCACAGATAACATTCATATTCTAGGAGGATAGTGGTTGGTTTTATTCACTTAAATTTTTTTTTCATTATCTATTAAAACTTACTATGTACTTGGCCTTAGGTAGTCTCTGGGAATATCCAGCTCCAACTAGTCTATATTTAATATGAGATATATAATCTTGGGGGATGGGGAGATTGTTCAGTGAGTAAACGTGCTTGCTCTGTCAGCATAAGGACCTGAGTTCAAATTTTCAGCCCCTATATAAAAAAAAAATAGGCCATTGGGGCTGGACAGTTGTCTCAGAAGTTAAGAATGTTTGCTGTTTGGAACCTGAGTTTGTTTCCCAGAATCCTTATCAGGAGGCTCACAACCACCTGTGACTCCAGCTCAGGGATCTGATAACCTCTTCTGGCTTCCATGGGCACCTGTACTCCCCACACAGACACAGCCATTTATATAATTAAAAAGAACTCCTCAACTGAACGTGTGCATAGCTGTGTATCCTTGTAACCCCAGCATTAAGAGGAGGAAGCAGGTAGATGCTGAGAGCCAGGCAGCCTTCTCAAAATAATGAGCTGACAGCTCAGTAAGAGGCTGTTTGCAAGACAATAACATGGACGGCTAAGGAAGTCATCAGAAGTTCTGATTTAGCCTTCAGGGGTGTCCACCTTCACACATATACAACAGATGCATACACACAAACCCTCACCCCCAACACTACATATTTAGAATACTACGTTCTTATACTAGATACATTGCAGAAAATAGCACCAGAGTTTTTAACTGAATCCTAGAGAGTTATTTATAATTTTCAAACTTAGAAACCAAATAACACCAAATAGCTTCTAAGAGCAGTAAGCTCAAGAAACCAGGACCTACTGACAACACTCTGTATTTGTTTTTCTCCTTCTATGAAGAATTCAACAATGAATGGCTTTTATGAAATAATTCACCAGATACAATGTAGGAAGATATTTCTCTCTTCACGTGTCAAGCACACTGTCCTTATAGGTGGTTTGGGGTCTTCAGATCCACATATAGATCATAGATGTGATGTTGCCTGATGCTTGGACAGTTCTCTATAAGACATCAAAACTAAATGCCATATGTGGTCATTTTTTGTTCTCTTCTCATTACATGTGTCAAATATAGATCTATTTGAAAAGTAGGTCTTTAAACTTCAAGAAATAAAAATCAAATTGTAACCAAGATATTCCACCATCTACAAATGCTTAAATGCTATTCTATCTTAACATGGTTTGTAACAGGCACTAATGTAATGTGAATAAAAAAGAAAGCAGCTATATAATCAAAGAGAAAATAAATCCTGTTTTTGGAAGAGCTGCTCAATAAGAAAGCAGAAATGAAAGATAATGAAAATAAAAAAATAGAAGATCAATTATAAGGAAAGAGGACACTCTAGGAAAGCCCAGTTTATGTGAAGCCCAGTTAGAGAGAGATTCACAGACATTGATAAAAAGCCAGGTAAGCAAATGCTGAACCTGTGGCTCAAGGCAGAAAAGATGATTAAGTATTACAGATTCACGTCAAGGACTGTAGCAAAAATGATGAGTTGCAATATCGCTGAAAGAACATTTTCTTTCAAAAAGTTATAGTATTTTCAAAAGTACAGTTAATGAGTGTATTAGTTTCTTTTCTGTGGCTGTAATAAAATACCACAACCCAAAGCAACTTCTATGTGTTAAGGGTTTATTTCAGCTTTTGCCTGCAGAATAATAGAGTCTATTATGGTAGGAAAAGCCTGGGTGCAAAATGTGAGTTCAGGTATGGACAAATGGCTCAGTAACACCCACTTGGCTGTTAACAACTATAACTGTCTATGACTCCAGTTCTGGAGGGGCTAGCTCCCTCTTCTGCCCTCCTCAGGCATTGCACAACATGAATACAATTGTGCCAGCAAAATACTCATACACTTAAAATGAAACTAAAAACTAAAGATGTGAGGCTGACGTGGCAGTCAGGAAGCAGAGAGATCATATTTCGTTCACAAAGGAGTCAGATTGTGAGAACAGGAATTGGGATAAGGCTGTCAAACTTCAAATCCTGCTCCCCTTGATAGACTTCTTCCAACAACCTCTGAAAGTTTGCAAACCTCCTCAAACAACACCACCAACTAGGAAATAGTATTCAAATCCATGAGTCTATGGGTGTCATGTAGCCTTCAAACAACCCCAATGGAGGAAAGGATAAAAGCCAGTCATATTTTAGTATGTATTTTAGGATTCAACTCAAACTCTTACATTACATAGTAGAACTCCCAAAAGGAAATGAAAAATCCTAGGTTAAATTGACTTTTGACATATGCTAACCTAACCTCTGTATATTACAGATAATGGCAAACAAATTCTAGAGAGGAGTCACACCTAAGGCCAGAGAACTAAGAAATTAACAAGAGTAGGGCTATGTCCCAGGTTTAACCTTAACTAATTTGTCATTCCTCTTAGACTTGGACTTTACATCATGGAAAAGTATAGTCATTCTATATCGAATGTACGAAGTTTTTCCTCTTTCATTGTGAACTACACAGTCCCTCCTATCTATACCACTAGAAGAAGATGATCGTTTTGCTACTTGTTTTCCATTATAGGAACTGTGTTATTACTTGTGAGTCAAACTCCTGGCTTTTTTAAAAAGTAAGCATTTAGCTTACAATTTATTTGCCCTAGTACCTTATAAATAGCCCATCCGTGTAAACAGGATAGAGTAGGACAATTTTGTTAGGGTATATACAATCTCTATCACTTATCCTGCTTTGTTTGATATTCTCTTGCTATATAAGATTCCCTAGGGGCAGTGGAAAGATGACTCAGTGGTTTAAAGCACTGGCTGCTCTTGCAGAAGACCCATATTCCCAGCACCCACATGGAAGCAAAAAAAAAAAAAAACAAAAAACAAAAAAACTTCCTAACTCCAGTTTCAAGGGATCTGATGCCCTCTTCTGACCTCTGTGGGTATTGCATGACATGTGTGCTCTTACATACATGCAGGCAATACCCTCATACACATAAAATAAAAAATAATAAATAAAATATTTATTTTAAAAAGANCTGGCTGCTCTTGCAGAAGACCCATATTCCCAGCCCCCACATGGAGGAAAAAAAAAAAAAAAACAAAAAAACAAAAAAAAAACCTTCCTAACTCCAGTTTCAAGGGATCTGATGCCCTCTTCTGACCTCTGTGGGTATTGCATGACATGTGTGCTCTTACATACATGCAGGCAATACCCTCATACACATAAAATAAAAAATAATAAATAAAATATTTATTTTAAAAAGAATCCCTAGAACCCCAGTTTTAGTCCCTACCTCTGAATTAGAGACCATGTCCTAAATCAGTCCTCTGCAGATATTCTGAAGCTGCCGCTGGCAGAAACGTTAACATCCTAGTCCCATTTATCTCCATTTGAACAAAGAAAAGTACACCTGCTGGCAAGATGTGGGAATCAGAGATAACGGTGATGCTTTACCACAGTTTTACAGAGTGCCTGGCACCTCCAAGTTCTTTATCACCCTCTTTTAGTGTGATCTCATCGATTCTCAAGGCTTCAGGTGTCAATGCCATGTTAGGAAATGCCAAGATATCTTCAATTAACAACTAGTATATATCACAAATACTAGCTTAAAATTATTATACTTTCATATATTATCAACTCTTCTCTCCATACTTTTCTGTATAATCCCAAAACCTAAATTTCATCTTTGTTTTCTCTTTCTTATTACCAAGATACATCCAATCACAAAATCCTGATAGTCCTAGCTCATGAATAGGCCCCAAATCTCTTCCCTTAGCTCCATCCCCAGGGCCTCTGTCACATCCTTTTCCATGGCACACCAACCCCAAATACTGTGATATTCATCCAAATCAAGAGTTAAATTGATCTTCTGAATTATTGTATGCATCGCTTTTCTGAGAACACATTCAACTTGCAATAGCAAACCCTTCCATAGTGTGTGGCATACGCCAGGCACTGTTGTAATCACTCTGCATACCAGGATCTCATAGCTGTCTGACACCTGTGTGAAGTAGGTTATTCCTTCATTTCCTCTGTCTTATTTTCTTCTCATTTAACATAGACACGAAACACTCTGCAAAAGGAAATAGAGCAAGAGGTGGACAAGGTCCAGATGAATAGATCTGCACATATTATCTGTGGTAACTTACTGAAACAATTTTATATGAAATCATACACTTTATATAATATTCTTAAATGTCTACTATAACTATACATTCTTTTCTTTTAACTATCTTCATAGGAATTATGTCCAAATTAGTTTTGGTTCTTTACCACCTACTTTACTCTTATTAATTCAAACTCCTTTGCTTTCAAGAAATTTTAATATGAGCTACTTTCACAAAGAAAATTGTATGATTTGAATTTAATATTTAAGATAATTCTTCTCATAACAATTGCAATAGCATGCCACTGTTTCCCCTTATTCCAGATGGGTATCCCGAGGGGAGAAAAGCTTAAATTTTCAAGCATGTAAAAGCCAGACAGGTGATAATAAAGATGAAAATTTATGATTTCATAGTTGGTACTTGCTTTTGCTATTCTTCCTTTGAAAAACTTTTTTATTTCTCTTTCATATACTTAATATCACTGTTACACTTTTTTATTAAATTGAAGATATTTTATTTATTTATTTTTACTTTAGGTGTGTGAATGAATTGCCTGCATGTATATAAGTGCACCTGTGTCATGCAATGTCTGTGGAGGTCAGAAGGCATTGGATCCCCTGGAAGAGGAGTTTGGGATGACTGTTAGGCTCCCAGTGGTGTTGGCAATCAAATTCTGGTTATCTATAAGAGCAGCCAGTGCTCTTTACTGCTTGAGCCATTATATTCTCCAGCCCCATTATACTTTTATTAAGTTGATATTTTTAGCTATGTGTCCTGATAAAAATTTAACATTGTCTTTGCATTACTTTACTAGTTACTTCATTGCTATTATGCTTTACAGCTTTGAAACTTTATTTTTTACAAATAATAAATTATTTGTAGTCATTGGCAACAAAGACTAATAACATAAAAGAGGAAATGAAAGATTAAGAAAGTAAAATTCTGCAGTAGCCATCTGCAACAAAGAAAACTAATGGTCTACAGATACTCTGTCCAATAGCATAACCAATATGGGTAGGTTGCTAATGAGTATTTGGAATGTGTTTGGTCCAAAGTAAGATACTCTGTAGATCTCAAATACACCTAGATTGCAAATTCTTAATGTGCTACTAACCATATAATGAGTTCTGTTTATATTTATTGCAAATGAAATTTTTATATTGAATTAAATCAAATATATTATGAAAATTATTTTTATATGTTTATTCTTCCTGATTGAAACATGGTTGGTGGATAACTTTAGATCACAAAGTTGAGTTACATTTTTTAAATTGCATTGTCTTTACTAATAGTGCTCAAAATGTGGAGAAAAGCAAGCTAATATTTATGAGATGGCATTTTTAGCTGAGAAAGTGAAACTTGAAATAATCTTGGTCAATGTCTTCATTAAGAAATGCTAAGGCCGAGCCGGGCATGGTGGCGCACACCTTTAATCCTAGCACTTGGGAGGCAGAGGCAGGCGGATCTTTGAGAGTTCAAGGCCAGTCTGGTCTACAGAGTGAGTTCCAGGACAGCTGGGGCTGCAGGGAGACCCTGTCTCGAAAAGACAAAAAAAAAAAAAGAAATGCTAAGGCCTAATCCAAAGAAATTTTTATTCAGGATGACATTGAAAATAATATAAGAACCATTTTCATTAACTCCATTTCTTTTTGAGTTGTATTCTCCCAGGCCATTTCTACACTCTTCATGTATTTTGAGATTGGAAGCCTAGAACTACAGGTGCCATTAGTAGATGGCTTATCACTTAATGCCAGTGGAAAGAGTCTTGGGGGAAGAGAATTTGAGGAAGTGGGTGCTATCTTCTACTTTTGTTCTTTGCTCTGGTGCTGCAATAAAGCAGAAGAGAAAGAACATAAATATGAGTGAACACAGCCCTTCAGAAGTTCCAGCTTTCAGATGTGAACAACCTACAACCCTCAGGCTGCATAGGCCCTGCTATAAATATGGATATAGTCCCAGACATTGATCTTGTCATGTCATCTTAACATATCACAAGATCATGTCTCAATGTCAAAAGTTTGGACACTTCTGTGTCACTTTGTGCTGGTGGCTGCAGCTGTTCAGTTTGGCTCCAGCTGATCTGGAGGTATATTTCTGTTATCTGGATATATTCAAATGAAAGCCTTTGGGAAGGCAAGTGTCTTTAGAGCAAGGCCATCATGTAAGTAGCAACAGCTTTAATACTATTGTTTCATCTGGGCATTTCTGTCTGAAAGTGAAAGATTATGTAAATACATATCAACTCCAAGTCTTTAAACATTTATCTTGGACTTGGAGAGATGGCTCAGCAGTTAAGAGCACTGGTTGCTCTTGTAAAAGACCTGGATTAAGTTCTCAGAAACCACCTGGGGGCTGGCAGTTATAGCTATCCATAACTCCAATTCCAGATCTGATGCCCTCTTCTGGGGTCTGCAGGCATTTCACAACATGGGTGCACTTACATGCATGCAGGCCAAACACTTATACACATAAAAATAAAAAAAAAGAAATAATTAACACCACAAAACCCTTTAAACCTTTATCTCAAGGCAGAATTAGAAGAGCAAATAGCTTCTAATCTCTTATATTCTTTAGACATGGGCATAATACAACCAGAGAATCAGATACCAATTTGATCTAAGAGTTGGAGGTTGAAATTTTTTTTTATGTCATATGCATTTTTCTGCCTTTGGTGGAAATCAACTCATTGCCTGTGAAACTGAGAGCACTAGAGTAGAAATGAAAGTAGATTCTGGTGAACTGAGCATCTTGAGGAAAGGCAATCTCTCTCCTATTTTGGAGAATGTAACTTTCTTCACTAAGGATCTTGTGTTTGAGTCATCTTTTATTACATAAGAAGCAAATTTCAAATTTAGTATTTTAAAAATGTTCTGTTTAACATTTTAGTTGATATTTACTATG
Source organism: Rhizomys pruinosus (assembly GCA_009823505.1). Classification (NCBI taxonomy): domain Eukaryota; kingdom Metazoa; phylum Chordata; class Mammalia; order Rodentia; family Spalacidae; genus Rhizomys; species Rhizomys pruinosus. Next base: position 1,428,905 of record VZQC01002316.1, read on the forward strand.
ATCAACTCATATTAGTATATACAACTCTGGGATGATATACTTGAAGTTGAAATTTCATTGAAGACTTCCCTCAATGTCTTGCAGTTTACTATGGTTGGAGAAATGAACTGGTTAATGCTATCTCTCTTTCTATTATGGTGGGTTAGGATGGATGGTCTCAGTATTCTCAGAAAATGAGAATAGAAATCATAAGACCTATACATTTCTATACCAAAAATAAGGTCAAATCTGCTAAGTTATATTAATCAGAACTAGACAAAATGTCCACTCAATTATTTGATCTTTTGATTGTATATTTGGAGATTTGGAGAAAGGCTCTTACACTGTAGCGCAGAGTAGCCTACAACCTATTATTTAGCAAAGCTGCTCTCAAATGTATAGAAATGTTCCTGCTTTTGCTTCTCAAAGTGCTGGGAGTTACAAGCATGAGATAACATGTTTGGAAATGTCTAGTTTTAAGGGGGTATTCTTTGGAATTCTTGGGCACTAAAATTAATAAATGAGTAGGAAACTGTGTTGACTGGGTAATTAATAAGGAAACATAGATTAAGGAACTCAGCAGACTCTTTGGGAAAGTTCTTTTTCTATTAATTTCCAGAACAGCAGATTACCCAAATCCAATAAGATGTAAACTGTAGTGGAAGAAGCAGTGAGGAGGGCCACTGTAGGATATCAGGATTTTAAGAACTCTGTAGAATTGCTTTCTATCTTTATTCATTTTAATTTGTGATATAATCTTTTCCCCCTTTATTTTGCATTAAAAACTCAAGTCTGGTGAGTTTTGTTACCTAATCCATTATTTACATTAATGAGTATCTTGGTGATCTAATGAGAAGGTGACATTAACACCTATTTTCTCTTTGAAAACCTTAAGAAAAAAATTTACTTCTCACCAATTGAGAGTTTGAAACCTGCTTGATGGAAGAATGATCCTTTTATTGCTATTGGATTGCCACGCACAGTTTAAATTTGGAAATGGAGAGATAAAGTGGTATAAATGGGATAGAACTACATGGATATTTTCAAGTAGCCAAATGAGAGAGAACTGTGTTATTTACAGTTCTTATTGCAGTACTATGCTCTGAAAGTTATAGGTAGGAGTCTACCAGATATATTTTTCAGATTTCCTTTGCAAGATTGCTTTCTGATATATTCAGCTAATGTGGAGCCCCAGCAGGTAATATGAAGGCTGGAGGAACAGAGAAGCTTTTAGCTCCCACTGTGATGGAGTTGACACTTGCTCTTGCCAATTGTTGATATTGTTATAGCACAGACCAAGCAAGGCAGCTAAGAGTTGCATGGGTCCTATCAGAGACTGAATCTTGGTGCTTGTTCTCAGCTCTGGTGCCTGTGACAATTCTTTAGCAATTTCAGGACTTGGGTGGCCAGGTACATTCTATAAGGATAGCAGGAGAAGCTTGCTCATGAATATTAATCCCGCAGTACTGGAAGGCTTTTGGGTGACACACTCTTTACCGTTTTGTGCCTTTGCTACACCAGGTCTTCTAACCCAGTGCTATAATTGTTTGTTTTATACTCCCTGTGTTTGATGTATGTAGCATATTTCTGTTTTTTCCCTGAACCCTGACTAATACAATTTCTTCTTTTAAACTATTTATTTATTTATTTATTTATTTATTTTTTAATGTTTATAAGAGTGTTATGCCTGCACATATGCAAAAACACTGTCATGCAATGCCCGTAGCGGCCAGAAGAGGGCGCCAGATTCCCTGGAACTGGAGTTTCGGAGTGTTGTTAGCTGCCATATAGATTCTGGGATTCAAACCTGGGTCCTCTCCAATAGCAACCAGTGCTCTTAAAAAATTCACTTACTTTCATAGATGTAAATAATAATTAAAATATTATGATGCTCACAATTTGAACCAGCTATCTTGATCTTGTATTAAGTAATGCTTTTAGAAACAAAGCACCAACAGTGTAGGTTATAGTAGCAAACTGTTGGAAGTAAATATCAAAGTTGAATAGAAGAAAAATTTATTATGAAATTTGATGTTCCATTATTCCTTTGTTCTCACAGATTCTTTTACTGAAAATTTGTTCCAGAAGATGCCCATGATGCTTAAATAATTGCAGCCCATTCTATAAATTCTAACAAATAATGCTTTTGATTTAAGATTGTTTAATCTCAAAGAGATCAGTATAGAAAACAGATTAGAAATGTGGATGAAGTGCTTGTAAAAAGAGGCTCTATTCAGCTCCAAAGCTAAGCAATGGCAGTTCTAAAAAGATGGCTTCATGATGTGAACTGGAATCAAAGAAATGACTGCATTCCTTTGAATTTAAGTGAGCCTTTAAATCAGAGGGTGAGTTGCATCAAAACCAGCTCTTTGTGAAGGATTGACTGTAAGCCAATGCTAATTTTACATCATTGCTCTCCCAGGAAACTTATAATGGTTAGACTGAAAAGAAAATGAAACTCTGCTTATACTTTAAAATCAAAATTCATTCTGTCAGAAATGTTTTAGTGCTAAACCTGCATTTCATTGCCAAGATAACTGAGTTCACATGAACTACAACAACAAAAATCACAGCAACAACAGCAATCACGGCAACCACCAACAATATTTATTGAGTGAATAGTACAAGCCAGGTCTTCATTTTGCAGGTATTTTGCCTGTACTAATTTAATCTTCAAAAGCACTGAATAATTATCACCTTTTAACAGGAAAATAAATGGAGCACTGAGCATTTATGCTAGTTCTTTAGCTGTTTTCTTTTGGTATTTGTGTGTGTGTGTGTGTGTGTGTGTGTGTGTGTGTGTGTGCGCCTGCCATAGAGCATGGATGGAGTTAGAGCTCAACTTGTGGTGGCTGGTTTTCTCCTTCTACCATCTGGCTCCTTGGGATTGAATTCAGGTGGTCAGGTTTGGTAGCAAGCACCTTTATCCACTTCAGTTTGCTCATCAGCTCATATTTTTACATATATATATATATATATATATATATATATATGTTATGTATATATTATAAGCCTTTCACACAATATGGCAGTTAAACAAATAGACTACAACAAAATCCAAATCATGGAAGTGTATACATTTACAGTTTTTTTACAGAAACCAAGTTCTTCCACATACATTGCACTTTCATGGGTAGCTGGATTTCAGATTTGATTTGGATCTTTATAAAAGTTTTTAATAACACTGATAGACTAGAAATGGAAAGCAATACAAATCAAAAGGAGATCATTTAACCCAATTAAATACAGTATGAGGACAAGGACTATTTTTATATTTGGACAGTGTTTCCCAGCATCCTTGGCAAAAATGTAAATTGAAGATAGTGTTGTAAACCTATTTGAAGCATGCCAGGTCACTATATTATATTATATATATATATATATATATATCTATATATATATATATATATATAATTTTTTTTTCTACTTTTTCTATTTAAGTAAGATTAAAAACAAATAATACTATGGTATCATGAGTAGATCTGTGGATCTGTTTCTCAGCAAAGAAAAAGTTAACTGGAGAAATCTACTTAAAATTCAAACAAAATTATTCAGTCTCTGAAAATTCTTCAAAGAAAATGGAGCAAATGATTAAAAACCTGGCTAATCATGGAAATGTGCTAATCTCAGTAAGAGTGGCAGATTCATCACACCTGAGTCCAGCTGCTACCTGGGCTCCCTGAGCTGGGCTGCAGTATACAACAGATAGGCAGGGACAAGAGGTTAGGGTCCTTTGCTCCCAGATCCTTGCCAGTGGCCACTGCAGCTCCAGTGAGAAGCTTGGAGCAAGTATTTTCTTCTTCCTTTGCTACGCATTAGCAAAGAATAAACTCCAGGTGAGTTTGTCAAGTATATGGAGGCTCATTGTCCTACCTAGTGCCTACTTGTCTGTGTCTTTCGTGCAGGACGTCTTGATCAGCCTCAATCGTCTTTTACCTCTTTCCCCACTGGCACTCTCCCATACCACCCCCACTGAAATTCATACATTCTGTTATTTGTGTTAAGGTTTATCATGTCAAGCTAGTGTCCCTAGATGGCCCACAGTCCAAGTTCTCTGTTCCTTAGGTGTAGAGGTTGCATTGTAGATGTCCCATTTAGGCTTCAGATATTCACAGACAATGTCAGTGTGTTACCAGTTGTGGAACTCTATAATAGTGTCCATCTATTGCAAAAGAATCTTCTTTGATGAGTGGTGACTGGGGTACTTGACTGTAAATATAAGAATACATATTTTGCACATATAAGAAATTACATTTCTCTAGGGATGTGACAGCCTTAGGATCTTCTCTAAGATCTCTGACCACTCCGTCCATGGATATTTGGCTACACTTTCCATGCCAAACTTCCACCGAGTGGGCTTTAAGTCTAATTAGGTGGCTGCTGATTACCCCCATGATAAAAATGACAATATGGCACCAATGCCATTTTCTGTGCTAATTATTTATGTGGTTATTGGGCCTTGAAACTGGGGTTAGATCATTTATTGATATTTTTCCTTAGCAGCTTGTGTAGTGCTCTCTAAAGCTATGAGAGCTAGCCTTCAGGGGAAGTGAATTCCATGTCAGTTCCAGCTCCATTGTGCCACTTGTGTCTTAAGTATGTCCTACATACACCAATAGGGGATTATCTTCAAGTTCTAGGAGGCAATTGAGAGCTGAGCCAATAGCCTAGATCATTTGGGGAGTCTCTTGGACTGCCCTGGCCAACAACTCAAAGGAAGGTTTCTCCTTTCTGGCACTGTTTTTGTCATGTAGGCTTAAGCTATGCACATGGACTCATGCAGAGATATTGTATGCATAATTTGACAGTAGGTTTTGGAACTAATATGATTCCCTCTTTTTTTTTTTTTTCACACCAGCTAGGCATTATTTACCTCTCCTTGCTCTCTTTCTCTCCCTGTCTAACCCTCTCTCCACACCTTCCCCCATTTAATGTTTATTTATTTATTTATTCATTCATCTATTGTCTTTTTGAAACAGGGTCTACCTATAGTCTCAGCTAGCTTGGAGCTTGCTCTGTAGACCAGGCTGGCCTTGAACTCACAGAGATCCACCTGCCTTTGCTTCCTGAGTGCTGGGTTTAAAGGCATGCATTCTCCTTTATAATACCAGTCTCTTATGGTCCCACCTCTCTTGAACTCCTTCTTCTTCATTCTCATAGTTCCTTATAAAACCTACTCCCATTCAAATGCCCCCATTTAACCCAGTTCTCCCTTAGTAACACCTGTCTCTTACTGTTTTTCTCAGATTCCTTCTTTCACTTTATGTCCTTGGTTTGCTTCCACTTTCCTGGTTCCCACAGTGATATCAGGACATATCCTCACATCTGGGCCTATTTATAAAGTGGAAGGGCTAGTCTAGACACCACAGGTCAAGAATCCTAGGGCCACAATAGGCCTCACCTCAACTTTCTCTTAAAACGAATGCTCCCAAAGAAAAGTAAGCTGGAGATACAAGAGGACGTACTCCTGCTGATCATTGTACATGGAGAGAAGGGATGCCATGCAGAGAAACTGACCACCATTGTGCTATAGCTCTGGAGCAGTGGCTTGGGCATTTTGCCTAAGCAAAAAGATGTCATAGGGATAAAATGCATTGAAATGGCTTTACAGAATATGGGAAGTTCTAGGCTTAGGGCATGTTCCCCCATAATGGAGATTTTAGTTGAAGAGCTGAGAGGATGCTATTGACTCTGGCAGCATTGACCTAAATGGTGGGGAAGCCACTTTCCCAGACAGAACCATTTCCAGGGGATAAGGTTACTAAGATTTACCCTTGGGATCACCATAGATTCCAATGAATTGGCTAAAAGAAATCAGCCTTGTAGTGCCAGGTGTGGTGGTGCATGCCTTTAATCCTGGCACTTGGGAGGTAGAGGCAGGCAGATGGATCTCTGTGAGTTCAAGGCCAGCCTGGTCTATAGAGTGAGCTCCAAGACAGCTGGAACTAAAGGGAGACCCTGTCTCAAAAATACCAAAAAAATTTACCATTGTAATGGTCATAGTTTTAATTGTCTCTGAGCATGGAGAAAGCTATGCTCTATTGCAGTGTTAGGAGAAAAGAGATCCAGGTGGAAATTTCTAGGTGGAAAATTCAGAAATTCGCAAGCGTGTATAACTGAAGCAGTATATGCTGAGCTAATTCTTGAGTTAAAAGAGAACACTTATCAAAATCAATACTGAGAATTAGACATCAGGTTGGATGAAAATAAGAATAAAAATGTAATATTAACAGATGCAGGGTAAATAAAAAGGATATTCATGCAGTAGAATAATATTTATTAATAATGATAAAATGTGGATTTGTGATGTGCTGTAAACAAACCTTGAAAATGTTATGCAAAGTGGAAGAGAACAGTCACAATGACAATCCATTTTTTATGAGTCTATCTATGAAACAAAATAGGCTGACATGGGGACCTAAAGTAGATTAGTGTTTGCCTTGAGCTGAGGGCGTCAGGTGAAATGGAGAGTATAGGATGATGGGTAGAAGATCCCCATAGCTAGCAATCAGGAGGCAGAGGCGGATCTTTGTGAGTTCAAGGCCAGCCTGGTCTACAGAGTGAGTTCCAGGACAGCTGGGGCTACAGGGAGACCCTGTCTCAAAAAGACAAAAAAAATGCCAATTTATTTTTTTCTTTCTTTTTTCATTGTCATATATTCAGTATACATGAAGCTGAATTTCATAGACAATGTCATGAATATGTATAATGCACTTTGAGCATNAAAAAAAAAAAAAAAAAAAAGAGAGAGAGAGAGAAAGATTCCCAAAGGGGTGTTGGAAAGTCTTAAAATTTATTGTAATAATGGATGCATGACTCTAAATAAACTACAGACCATAAAATTGTATACTTTAAATATTAAGATTGTATGATTCTAGAATAATTCCAGAAGAACAATACTGAGTGAAAATTGGAAATGTTATGAATATATTAGTATAGTTATTACTGATTCCACTGAATAGCTCAAAAATATCTAACTTTAGAAAATATGTGCCTTTCTGATGATTATTTGCAAACTAATATACTGAACTAATTAAGATTGCTCAGTTCAAACATAAAAATATAAGAAGCATAATGAAAATGAACAGTGAATTATTGCTTACCAATATTAACATTATTACAATAAGAAAAGGATTCCAAATAAAATTATAAGCTTTTTCATAGTGTTCTAGAAGTTATCTCTTTTAGTATATTCTTTATGGAATGTACTGTGCTTTATGATTTTTAGTAAAACCTTTCATGATTACAAATGTTATTCATGACAGGAAGATAAAAGACAATAATAAAATAAATGACAAGTAAAACATGGGCAACTGCACGTGTATTGGATCATGTTCTCTCAAGTCTATATTAAAATGATGCGTCTCTATTTCTGAGAGCCATGACCTGCAACCAAGCTACAGCATGCAGGCAGGGGCAATGTGAATAAGTAATTGCACTTTTATTAACGAGAGATAAATTATTCCTATATGATTTTGTGTGATAACTCTTGCTTATTTGAAATCAATTTGGAATGGAAATTGTTGGCGGCTTCTCACCTGCCCGGGTGAGAGCCAGGCGCTGCTGCCTCCTACAGAAAAGGAGGTCAGTGTATTTTGGCTGAAATGCACAAAGCATCAATAAAAATTAATTAAAAAAAAAAATAAAATGATGCGTCTCAGGCTTGCATCTTTCTTGCTCCTAAAGCCAGCATCATGTGAGCAACACTGGTAAATCAGGCTGCCAGCTAGGGATGTGGCCCCTTGGCCCTTGGCCCCAACATTTCCACCTGCTTTTGTAAGATGTGTTTTTCTAGGAGCAGAAAAAAGCCTTAGGCTTTTTCCCGTCACGAGTTGAAAGCTTAGCTTGGTGGGTTCTTGCCCTGAGGGCACTCTTATTAATTCAATGCAGAGCAAGAGGCCTCTCCTTGAGGGTGCTGATCTCCTGAGCAAGTTAGAGCCTCTATTTCAGGGCATACCTTTCTTGACCTGGATGAAAAAGGAAGCTTTTTGGTGGTCTTTTTCTCTCTAATATTTTGTATTTCTTTCTGCTCTAATTGCTCATTTTCATTGTAGAGGTACATAAAATTTATCAGTAAGAACCAAGCCATAGATTCATCTTTAAACTATCTTGAAATTTCCTCCACCAAAGAAATAAGTTCCTTACATATAAAATTAGCCTCCCATAAGCCCTTAGGCTTCAGGCAGAAGGCAGCCAGATTCTCTGCCAAAACATCCCAGTTGTTGTTTAGGTCCCTGCTTCCCTATGGAGCTAGATTGCTCGTAGCACTGCTTTCTCCTAAGCTCCAACTGGAATGACCCATCGAGCTCTGCTTCCAGTATTCAACTATTTTTATAGTTTGAACTTCAAATCCTTTTTTTTTCCTTTTTTAAAAATTTTTATTTGTTTATTTTTTAAGGGATTCTACAACATAAGAGCACAGTTGTCTTCAGATCATATTAATGTTGCTCAGTTTGCCATACAATTAGGTAATTGGTGCTAGCATCCACAGATGAGGGATACCATTCGTCGTTTGTTTTACTGGGACTGTGTTATTTCACCCAGTGTGATATCTTCTAAGACTTCCCCATCCATTACCTGGCAAAGTTATGTGTGAGGTTAATCTTTCTTTTTTTTTTTTTTTTTTTTTTTTTTTTTTTTTTGGTCTTTTTGAGACAGGGTCTCCCTGTAGCCCCAGCTGTCCTGGAACTCGCTCTGTAGACCAGGCTGGCCTTGAACTCACAAAGATCCGCCTGCCTCTGCCTCCCAGGTGCTAGGATTAAAGGCATGCACCACCACGTCTGGCTAATGTTATCTTTCTTTACCGCTGCATAGAGCTCCATTATATAAATGTACCACATTTTTTTCTATCCATTCATCAGTTTAGGTGCACTTGGGTTGCTTCCAGCTCTTTGCTGTGCTTCAGGTGGTCTTGGAAAATCACTGATCTAAGCTCTGTGCACTGGTAAACTTCAAATTCTTTCACATTCATCCAAGAAACAGCATGGATGAGTTCTTTACAGCAAGAGCCCACTCCCTGAAACCAACTTCTGTAGTAGTTACTTTTCTGTTGCTGTGATAAAACTTCATGACCAAGGCAACTTATAGAAGGAAGAGTTTTCCTGGCTTATGGTTCCAGAGGGAAAAGGGTCATGACAGGTAGTTGTGGCAGCAGAGGCAGCTGGACCAGGAAGGTGAGGCTCACATCTTCAAGCAGGCACAGAAAGAAGAAAGAGAAAGTGGAAGTGGGGCAAGGCTACACACTCACAAAGCCTGCCCCCAGTGACATGCTTCCTCCAGCAAGGCCCTACCTTCTGTGGATAAGTCTAAGACCTTCCCAAAATATCACTCACTGCCATCTGACCAAATGTTCAAATACTTGAGGTTATGAGGGACATTTCTCATTCATATCACCATATATGACAGCAGTGGACTAAGAAATAAGCATAAAGGGAAGAGAGAAGAGTAGAGAATGTCTGAATCCCCAAAGAGATGTGATGAGTTTAGCTGGTCAGACTACAGTGAAGGTGTGAGCCCCACACGAGCAGCTGCGTCTCCAGGGGATATAGTAATGTGAAACTTTGGGGCCTACTCCAAATGTACTGAACTGGAGCCTTTGAGGAAACCCCACGATATTTTAACAAGCCCTTCATATGATTCTGATTCACATCATAGTTATAGAGTCTTTGCCCTAAATACCTAATAAAATAAAGTAGTGCTAGAAAAAGGAAGGTTAACCAAAAGGTTTAATGAAGGGTCATGCTTACCCTATTGATTGGTGATAGGCCATATCAACTCTTGGAATGGACTGAGAGGCTCATATGGAGGTTTGGTATCTTGAAAACTAAGAAAGAAGAGGCAGGAAGAACATTCCCCATTACACATAGAGAAGTGAGAGCAATGCTTAATAGTTGATCTTCGTAATTCCATGATTCCAGAGCACTACCACTCAGGCTGGGAACAGCAGACACAAAGAAACTACACTAGCCACCAATAGTCTCAGAACAGGAACATACATGGCTTCTAAACTTTATATGCTGAACCCTAATCAACAATGGATGGGACACCAGCGCTTAGTGGTCATGAACGGCACTAGGGTGCTTATGAAAGAAAATTGAGGAAGCTCATTTGCCTCTTTCTAATGACTTAGGGAATACATTTCGTCCTTTGACACTCTTTCCTTGTTCAGGCCAGCTTCAGGGTTCAGATTCCAAGCATGTATGCTGGGTTGATGTCAATAAGAAATAGGTTACAGTGGTTACCATTAGTGGGTGCATTTATCCAAATGTGTTAAACAAGACTCACATAAACAGCAGGTGATGGCGGCAGGTGCTGAGCAGGCAAGCTTGGTAACATAACCATGAGAGGAGGGAAATGGTGACCTAAGTGCACACCCTCAACTGCTGCAACCATAACATAAACATAATGGGCAAATGTCTCTTAACCTGGTGCTGAACTAACGAAGGGACTTACTGTGAACTTGGTTCTAATCAGAATCCATACCCAGCATGAAGTTGTTTAAGATCAATGTAGAAAATGAACATTTGTATTTAAACTTGATGATGTCTTCAAAACAGAAATAAAATTCTGAAATTAGAGATTATGATCAAGAGAAAGGGACTGAAATGCTGTTTAGCCAGCCTTGTGCTAACAAAGCAGATTATTTTTTGAATATTTTGTCAGTAACAAGCAAGACAGCACTAAGAGCCTGATGAACAGTGTAGTTTACTGATGAAGATAAGATGGTAAATTCAAGTGCTGGGCCCCAAACTGTTAGTCAAGCAATAGGAAAAGAATAGGACAGAAGAGGAATCATCTATCTATGCCTACCTCTCTCCTTTTTGTATCAGTGAAAACTAGTAAACATCTGGACAGATGTGCAAAGCTCCAAGAATGGCAGACGACAAGAAGTTTGTTCCCTCTGGCCTTGTTTGAGGGAGGTTGCAGGATGCTGGAGGGGGCTGTATCACACGCTTACCATTGAGAAGGAATGACATTAGTACAGGAGTGGAGATGTCCTCTTTAGACTTACCCAAAGCAGAGGAATGCCCTGACAATCATGAGTTATCCATAATGAAATAAGCTGAGCTTCAGTGACTGCCAAGAGAAGAGAATAAACTACAGAAACAGAAACCCTTTCCAGCAGAATAGATATTGCTTTTCAGGGTTGATTGAAATAGCAAGCTGTGTATTTTGATACCCCAAATTTTATCAGTTTGGTGACTCTAGGACAGCTATGTCTTTTGTCATAGTTATGTATCTCAAGGCCCAGGGAACATCTCAGAAGAGGAGGCAGAAAAAATATAAAAGCCGACGAGACATCTGCTGCTAGTTAATGCATTCTGGACATGATAGGGAAGCTGAACATATGAAATCTCCGCAGTATGAAAGTCTAACAAGATCTCCATAATGACACCACCAGTCAATGTGCAAAGGTGGATGGGAGAAATTTCCCAGCGTCCCACCTCAAGATGAAGAGCTACATGCAATCAATGATCAAGGGAGAATCAGTTTTCTCCAGGCACTGGCTCCCTGAGAGGACATCTAATCCCAAGTGGCAGCCCTAAACACAGGTGCACAGGCAGACCACTACGTGGACTCAGTGTCCTACATGGGTATATGGATTTTAAAATGTTTGCATGTGTATGTAACAAAAGGCAAAGAGAAGGTCAAGAAATTGAGAGGGAGCTGGGAGGACATGGACATGGGGGGAGTTGGAAGACAATTGAGACAGATGGAAATAATGAAAATGCAGCATTCATGCACAAAATCCTCCAAAATTAAAAGGAAAATTATGTTACACAGTTATGTGTATAGCAAGGAAAGAAATCTCCTGAAAAAATAATCGAAAGAGACAGTTGGGATGAGGATGTGAAGAAAAGAACACAGCAATCACTGATCAGAAAGAAGTACCATTTAATATAGATTACTTAATTTCAAAAGATTTGGGGCTGGTGAGATGGCTCGGCCTGTAAATGAACTTGCTGCCAAGACTAACAGTTTGAGTTTGATCCTGGGAACCCACATAGTAGGAGGAGAGAACTGCTTCCTGCAAGTAAGTTGTCTTTTTGCACCCACATAGGCCATGACAGCGCATAAGCACTCCTGCCTCAAACCCAAATAATAAGGTAAATGTAAAAACAAAATTTAAATTTTGTGTTTTTCTATTCTTATTTGTTGCCTACTTCTCAAGGTATTCTCTGGTTTATCTCGCCTTATATAATTTAACAATTTAATATTTCTGAAGGGAAAATTGAACCATGTATATATTTTCTATCAGATTATTCATAAGTGATTTGGCTGATTTGTTAGTATTCATTTATCAGCAAACAATGACCAGAAGTCATCTGCTCACCACATGGGATTTTGTGACTAATTTTATTGACTTTTGGGGTACTATACACTATACATTTAAGTGCATCTCTTTGTTTATGAAGTGATTTAGAGGCTTCTGCTTTGTGTGTCTACTTTTTATGTTCAGTCACCACCTCTCTTCTCCATTGCTCTACTCTATGGCTGTTACTTATCCATCAAACTTTCCATTTCTGTTCCCTCTTTCTTTGAGTCTGCATGAATTTACCTCCTATTAAGTCTCTATATCAATCTTGTGCTTAAGAGAGATGATTCATTCAGTTCAGTCTGTCAGTAGGTGATACAGAATCCCTTTGTTCATTTGAAAGGAACACTCGACTGCCAATACCAACAATCTCTGTCAAAGCCACAGTTTATATTCTGAGATAGTTCATTTTATTTTATCTTCTCACTGTGGAACTGTGGATAAATTTGAGATTGGGTTCCTGCTCAGAATTGTGAGACTTCATCCTCCCTTCGCCCTTGTCTACAAGAACCCTTCCATGGTCATGGCTACTCCAAACCTTCCTCCCCCTTGCAGCTGTCAGAGTGTGAGGATTTTAGCAGAGGTTAGCCACCTGTGCTGTGCTGTTCTGCATCTGTGGCATTTGCTTGCAAGGAAAAGTTATAAGAGAGTGGAGCAGAATCCACGCTTGTGCATTCTCCAAATTTGGCCTTATTAAATAGTTGATTTAGAATATTCCAATTGGAGTATTTTTCTTGTTCAGTTGTTATAATCACTATGAGTGGGGAGGAAGGTCAGAATGAAGGGTTATACTATCATACTAAGTCTCCCTGGTCTACAGTGAGATCCTCTCTGTTGTCTCAGAAGAGATTAAACATGACCTGGAGGTGAGAGGAGCATGGTTTCTTTCTCAGGGCCTTGATCTCTCTTTTAAACCTGTTATATATTTTTCTCTTCTGGTAGTGGAGTGGAGTATTGAGAAAGATGAAAATTGGAAAAATACAGAAACCTTAGGCATTTATTCATGCATCAGTCTTTTTTGCATACTTTATTATCCTGGATGACCACTGATGACCACTGGCATTTTAAAAATCTGGTACTAGTCTGGTTATTCAGGCACTCTTCCTACTGCCACAGTTAGTAAGGGGGCAAATGCTGGCAGAGAGGGGGTTTGAGGACCAGAGCCTTAGCTGATGTGTAGCTAGAAATGGGGTGCTTAGGCCCCCTTCATCAGACAAATTCAAATTATTTTTTCAGATTTTTCTTTCACTCAGCTTTGAAATGTGAAAAACCAAAAGTTTCAGCAATGTTTCCCATCCTTGCAGCTCCACTCACAGTGTTTCTTACCTCTCCTCACACAGCATTCTCAGAGAGGACCCCTCCGCATTGCTGTAGCAGGGTCACGGGCTCTGGGTTTGTGGAGTTTTCCCGTACAGTGTGACTTACATCTTCATTCTCCTAGATTTGCATGGAGCCATTAAGGAAAGCCCCACTAGAAGTCTCCTTTTATTTCTAGAGAAGAAAAGTAAGAACTTCTCCATGCTTCATCAGTGGAGAAATGACTAAATCTTGGTACCTCTGATGTGGAAGGCCAGTCAGCAGGACAAAATTGAGGGGGAAAATCCACATGGCTTCATGGAATAATATAGTATTCATATGTCATGGTTGATAAAAATAGGTTATTTAGCAGTCTGTATGTTGATGCGACACTATGGTATGATGTCTGCAAAAACACGTGTACTTATAGTCATGCATGCATTCCTTTTCTTCATCCACTTGCCATGTTCACATTATTTCAGTCAATGAAGGATTGGTTTAGAGTCCTTCCCTCACAGCATAGTAAAAAAGAACTAGGAGCAGGCATGGTGGCGAGCTGCAGGCCACCTGGGCACCTGGGACTAAAAGGAGACTCTGTCTTAAAAAAAAAAAAGAAAGAAAGAAAGAAAGAAAGAAAGAAAGAAAGAAAGAACTACAGTGTCTCAATGGCTGCACGATTTCCTTTATAATGAAGCTCAGTAGTTCTACTCAGGTTGACTCAGTTCCAGCCGGCTAGTAAACATGTCCTTACCCCTCCAGCAGGTGACCACGATTAAAGCTCTATAGCTCCAATATGGTGATTCACTTACTTCTGCCTTCACTTTTATGGTGAATGAGTTTTCAGTGACCACCTACTCTATCCTTTATAGTTCCACTTAGGGACAGTTACTTACACCTTCAATGTTTTCAAACTGATCCCCTGTTCTTGTTATTATATTTTTATTTATTTTCATAAGCATAGGTGTGCCACTGCAATTATGTGGAGGTCAGAAGACAACTTGTAGGAATGGGTTCTGTCCTTCCACCATGTGATTTCCAGGGATGGAACTCAGGTTGTTAGGCTTGGCCACAGGTGCCTTTACACGCTGAGCTAGCTCAACAGCCCTACCCACTTTTTAATGTTTACATTAATCACTTCCTCTTGAGTTTCCATGTCAACATTCAATGCCCTCCACTAACAGAGATGATTCAATTAGTTCAGTCTGCCACCAGAGTGTGATTGGCTGTTCACACCAACAAACTATAGCACAATCATATTAGCTTTTATGTAATATTTTGATATTTTGTGTGTCAGTGTTAAGAATCAGATCCAGAAGCTGGACATGGTGGCTTATGTCTTTAATCTCACTATTCAGGAAGCAGATCTCTGTAAGATCAAGACCAAGCCTAGTCTACACAGTGATTGTCAGGCCAATTGGGACTCAAGGAGACCCTTAACCAAAAAAAACAAAACAAAAATAAATGTATCAAACTTGGCCTAGAACTCTCTATGTAGATAGATCATGCTGGCTTAGATCTCACAAAGATCTGGCTTCTTCTGCATCTCAAGTGCAGGAACTAAAATGTGTGCCACTATACCTGGCTTCACATTCACTTTTTTAGACCTAGCCAATTTGTTTTATAAGGCATTGTTTACAATATATTCTTAACTGTAATGACTTGTAATTACAAACCAATCTATTTCTGCTTGTTTGTAAGAATAACAGGAAATAACAGTTACTGAGACAGAAGGAACACAAAACTGAGTGGACGGTATTCTTTTCTTTGTTCTGGAATTTGTACCGATTCAAGTTTGATTTTGGAGGTCGGGAGGGAGGGTATGGTCTTACTTTGTAACACAGGCAAGCCTGGAGCTCACTATATAGCTCAGAATGGCTTCTATTTGTGGAAATCTTCCTACTTCAGTTTCCCAAGTTAGGAAGTTAGGATTACAGGTATAAACCATGGTGTATAGCTGAATTTTCTTCTTTAAAATCATTATACAATAAGAAGTGTTAACATGATTAGCATTTTACAGAAATAATCCCAAATTTCAGAACAATGGAAGTTTCTCTCTCATATTAAAGAATAAACAGTTACAAAGAAGGGCCAGCTCAAGGTAGGCAATGGAGCCTATGTAGACTGTAATTTAAGGGATGCTCTCCCATTTCAAACATTCAGACTGATATGGCACTAAGAACACATCTTTAGAATGAATGGCAAAAATTAGGGGCGTAAATCATTCAGGAAGCTTTTATGAAACAGATGTCTATACCCTGTTGGGCATTGTTAGCGTTCATACTAATTAGAAATGCTATCTGAACAGTGTTATTGGGTGCCAGATTACTTGTTTTTCTAGTTTTTTAACTAAAATATGAACTCAATTTTAGTTTTTTTCATGGAAATCAATAGAACAAAATAGGTAACATTTATGCTTGTACCATTGTTTATCAAACTCAAAATAAGGAGTGAGGTTTGTACTTTATAATTTTGAAGGAGATTCTAGGAAAGTCTATACAGGTCAATCAGTGGAGGATACATGTATTTCAGGTTTAGGAGTTGGGTTTGCAATGGAGATAGTTCAAACAAGTTCTACAGGATCAAGCTTATCACGTGACTAACTCTACAGAAATCAATAGGTGTTTAGAAGGCCAGGAGTAAAGGAAACACTGAATATGATAGTCTGTGCTGTGCATTGGGAAGCTTCTTGCCTCTTTCAACAGAGCTTCGTCGGAATACTTAGGTAGCTTGAAAAGTAGTCTTGAGTCTTGTGAACATGGGACTACCATCTGACTCATACTATTAAGGTAAAGAGGCAAGATTATGTGGCTCAGATGTATCTTTTTAGCATCTGGCAAGGAAGAACAGAGAAGAACAACCCTCAGTGAGTTCGGCATTTCCAGTGCTAGGCAGGCAGCAGTCTGTGCTTCTCAGGGTCCAAATGAGAACCTCACTAAAGGGGGTCTGATGTCAGCTTCTAAGAAAAGCCATCAATGAAGACTCGAATACTGAAACGGAGAATGACGGATGAAGCCCAGCCAGAAGATGGAGGAGAGGGCTGCACAGCCACCATATAGTAGATAGATGAGACATCACATCAGTCTGCTTCCTTGGAGCAGAGCTCGGACCTATCCCAGTGACAAAGGAAGCAGATCTCAAATGGCAACTGACCTGGCTTACTGATAGCTCGTGACTTTTATCTCTCATTCTAAAGCAACTCTTTTGGTGTCAGAAAGAGTGGCAACCTTGTAGACAGAAATCAGAGTGAAAAGGAAGCTAGCAACACAGGGTCCATGACCGCGGTCTTCCACCTGCAGGCTCATTCCTGCAGTGTTCTCCAGCCTTGCACTGACTGGTCAGGGTGGGACCCTGGAAAAAAGGCACAGATTGGGAATTTTCATTAGCTGGATGAGGATTTAATGATTGAAAAGAAACTGTTTCCACAACTAACAATGACCTGAAGAATTTGTAATTTCTAAAAATAGTTTTCAAAGCATGAACTCTGGTCTTTCATTTTATGTGCACCAAGGGGCATTTACAGAACATTTAAAAATATCCTCTTGGCCTGCAAATTAGGGGAACATTTCTTGTCACAACCCAGTTGTATTCACAATTACTTGAAGTTTTATAATTTCCTACCATGTATAAGGCAGAGGCAGGTGGATCTCTGTCAGTTCAAGGCCAGCCTGGTCTACAAAGTGAGTTCCAGGACAGCTGGGGCTATGGGGAGACCCTGTCTCAGAAAGACCAGAAAAAAAAGTTACATAGCAAGCAGGGTGTGGTGATGCATGTCTTTAATCCCCAAACTCCAGAGGCAGAGCTCTGAAACTGCCACTGCTTAAGTGTGTATAAGCATGTGTATGTGTACAAGTGTGTGTGTGTGTGTGTGTGTGTGTGTGTTGGGAGCTCATCAGTGTATCTACATGATGTTAAGACAAAGGATCAATTCTGACAATTCAGTCCAAAATGTCAACGTGGATGTCTGGCATGAGACAAGTATAAACAACTTCAGCATTGACTGAATTTTTAACATTTCAACTAGTTATCTGAATGTCAAGGAGATCAAAATATGGAATTTGGTGACCCCAAATCTTTAGCCAAAAGATTGATCTTTTCAGATGCTTTGTATTTTATGCATTATAGATTAATTTGCTAACTAAACAATTTCCCCTGGCAGAGTCTTTTAATAATTCATAGGGAGCTCATCGGGTGCAGATAAGTTCACAATTAGTTTCAAACAAATATTTTAAGACACTACAGCGTAATGATTATTTTGGAACAATCAGTTACAAAGATTAGAATGCATCATTCATCTAGTCAAAGCCATAAATTAATTATCATATTCATTTTCTTTCTACAAGCAACAAACGATCATACATTTTTCTTTCCCATAAGGTACATAATTTTTCTTGGAAGCCTGATCCAAGCTAACTGCTTATACAGAGGGTGGGGGGGGGGAGGAAACAGCAGCGACACTGCAACACAGGCATCTGCCATGTGACATGAACTGCTTCTAGTTTGTCTCGGACCTCTCAGTAAACATGTGCGAGCTTTGTCACTTGTACACTCCTCCATCTTTTCTCCCTCATGTATCCGATTCTTTCCTCCCTTTCCATCTTCCTCTCTTTCAATAGACATTTTTCTGAGCATCTGTTGAATGTAGGTGTGTTATAGGTGAGGAAGATTCATAAAAGAACAAAGGCTGATATTCTCACAAAATTCTCATAGTGTTATGACAGAAATGAGATGTGAGAACTATAATTCAAGCTTAATAGATACTAAAAACTATACAAATGTTTCTAGCAAAATAATGGCAGTTTGGAAGATTTTGTGGAAAGCTGAGGTTAGCTTCATAAAAGGGCTGACTCTACACCCCATACCTGTGACACTGCTCCTTGTTCCAGAAAATGAGGCCTTCATTCATTTAAAGTTGTGTGTGTGTGTGTGTGTGTGGTGTACATCTGTGCATGTGGGTGGGGGTGCCAGATGGTAACTTCCTCTGTTGCTCTTGTGGGAAACTTATGAGGTCAAAGGCAAAGTTAGGTGAGGAGAGGGAGTTTGTGCTAGTGGGCTAACCCACGAGCACGCGCTGACCCAGACGTTTTTGCGCTGACCCAGACATTTTTCCATATAGGAGTCAACAGCTTGACTGAGTCTTTGGGGTCTTTTTATACACCCAAGACAAATG
This sequence comes from Rhizomys pruinosus, assembly GCA_009823505.1. NCBI lineage: Eukaryota > Metazoa > Chordata > Mammalia > Rodentia > Spalacidae > Rhizomys > Rhizomys pruinosus. Next base: position 1,447,663 of record VZQC01002316.1, read on the forward strand.
CAAGCTGCAGGAATGCAACATTCTGGTTTACAGACAACATGGTTTACAGATAACACAACATCAAAGGCTATAAGAATGTGACATCCTGGTTGTAAGGAGGGTGGTCCTCTGAAAAGGAAGGACTTGTGACATTGAAGACTTTTTCACATGTCCAATGCTTTTACATGCCCAAGAGCTCCCACCTCTAAGACTGTGAACTTGACTTGTTCTTCTGAAGGAAAGTCACGGACCACCATGACTACATAAGGGGGAGGGGCCAAGGCCATACAAAAGGATACCACGTGTTGGTGCCTGGCTCTCAACATTTTTCCATCTTGGGAGGTCACCCAGGCCATGTGAGGACTCCCGATGGACATGGGGGGAAGGGAATCACTGCTTAGCCTGTAAGTGATATTACTTCCTCATTCACTCTGTAAGCAAGCCTGAATAAACTTGATAAACTTTCTGGACTGTGGTTCAGAGAGCCTTTCCTTGTTTGCCTTGAGAACCCAGGGGAAGGTGGGACACCATGTGCATGGGTATGTGCTCCCCCCACCCCGCCCCCATATGGAATCTCTGTGACACTGGTTAAACAAAGAAGGCTGCATTGGGGTTGACAACAGGGGGCAGAGGAGAAGGCTCCAGACTGCCCCTTTTCTGTCTAGCTCTATTACCATAACACTGCAAGGTTTGTCCCACTATACTCTCCACTTAATTTTCTGAGACAGGATCTCTCATAGAAACCAGAGCTCACAGTTTTGGCTAGCCTGGCTGGCCAGTGAGCTTGCAGGATGCACCGGATTTTGCCTAGAAGTTACACATAGGTACTGACATGCTTAGCTTTTCAAATGGGTCTAGGGTAAACAAACTCATATTCTCTTGGTTGTGTAGTTAACACTTTCCCCATGGGCCAACCCCTCAGGTCTTATTCATGTGTGTGTGCGAGCGTGTGTGTGTGTGTGTGTGTGTGTGTGTGTGTGTGTTCATGTAGGTACATATCTTTGTGGTTTGTGGGTACATATGTGTTCACATGCATATGGAGTTCACAGTTACCCTCAGGTGTCAGTCACTAGAAGGCTTGTTTTCTGAGACAGGGCCTCTGTTTGGCCTGAGGCCTGATGATTAGGTTAGACTGGCTGGTGTGACAACTCCTCCTCACCATCTCTAGCATTAGGAAATCCACACCACTGAGCGGAGTGTGTTTATGGTTGTTGTTTTACATGGGCTCTATCTCCTCAATCCCTTAGTCATTGTTTTGTTTTCTCAGACACTTATTTACATAGACAAACATTTATTTTTATGTTTACTTCTCAAACATTTACCCAGTAGTTGACCTCACAAATGTTTATTTAGTTATTTTTTTCTCAACTCTAGGATAGAGGGAGATAATATTTGAGTTTTTATAGTTCAAATAACAATGGATTAATAAATATTTCCTTGATTATTTTCCAATGAAAAACAAATTGGATGTTATAAATACAATTTTGTTTTCAGACAATTTAAAGTTATTACAAATTTCCTCAGTAAACTTAATTTTAGACAAACTCAGCACTTCACATGTTCTATAATACATTTGCTTTCCATCACAAATTAATCCCTATATTTTATCCAAAGCACCTTATAACTTTGACTAAAGCTTTTGATAGGCATAATGTTTCTATTTTTAATTTGCATTCAGCTTATGAGATATACTCTCTGTCAATAATTCTGCTCATACAGAGAAAAACATATCAAGAGGCTGAAGTTGAGCTTTGTAGTGGAAGGGAGTGCAGTTGTGTGTGTGGAGATTTGTCTGATCCCTTTAACGGATGCCACTTTTATGTAGGCCTGAGGTAGTCCTGCTAGGACCAGGCACTCAGGGAGCTGCTGCTGCTGGTCCTGACTGTGGTGATGTGTGATTGTGAACAGCAGCACCTCAGGACCAAGAGTGGCAGACTAAACATACACGAACACAGGCTGGATTATTTGTGAAGTTGCACTCATTTTCACTGCTGATCACGGAAGGACGGTTTAAAATGTTGACCTTAGGGCACTGGAGCGATGGCTCAGCAGGTAAGAGTACCAACTGCTCTTGCAGAGGACCCGGGTTCGATTCCCAGCATCCACATGGCGGCTAAGAACCATCTTTAAGCCGGGAGTGGTGGTGCCTGCCTTTAATCCTAGCATTTGGGAGGCATGCGCAGGCAGATCTCTGTGAGTTCAAGGTCAGCCTGGTCCACAGAGTGAGTTACAGGCCAGTTGGGGCTATAGGGAGACTCTGTTTTAAAGAAATAAAAAAAATAAAATAAATGTTGATCTTGATGCCATTAGAAGTGCTTTCTCACATCCTCCGACTGACTATCCTTCCATTTTCTGCCTTAACGCCCTCTGCTTATTGTATTTTTGTCTCGTGTTATGACCACTTCCAGACTAATCACCTCCCTCTATTTCCCCCAAGGGAGCACACTGCCTCGACCTTTGCCCCGGTGCTTATGCTGTCTTGTCACTACCAAGCCACCTTCAGATCCTTCATAGGCTGCCCCTTCGGAGCCCTGTTGATTCTTCCTAAAAATATCTTTCTTGGGAAGATAATTCCAATATGAAATCCTTTTCTTTCTAAACCTTTATTCTGTACACAATTCTAAGGAAGATAAATTGTCTAAAAATATTTGCAATTACACAAAATCTAATGTTTTTTTCTTCAGAAGAATTGCTTTCAATCATTCTATTTCCGAGAAGGGAGGTATGTCATATGATTGATTTTTCTATCAAGACCATTCAATATCATAAAATTTACTATAAAAATAAAATCAGCTAGCTCTCTGCTATTCATTAATCAGAACCCAATTCAGTCATTGAGGAAGACGTAAGCTGTTTTCATCTAGGTGGGATAGATATTTGATTGTTTGAAATACATTTTGAATAAAACTCTTAGCTCTAACTGGGAATGAAATCCACAGGAAGTTGGCTGCCATAGTTAACAGTTGCTTAGCTTTATTGTATAATGCTACAAACCTGGACTCTCCCTCCTTGCCCCCTTCTTTATTGCTCTCTTCACTAACTTGGATGTCATTTGTTTCTAATAATAAAAGATGAAGGGGGCTTGAATACCTTTAGCCCCAGCACTGGGAAAGCATAGGCAGGTGGATCTCTGTGAGTTCAAGGCAAGGCTGGTCTACATAGCAAATTCCAGGCCAGCTGGGGCTACAGGAAGACCCTGTCTCAAAAAGACCCAAAATATAAATAAATAAGTAAATAAATACATAAATAAGAAAGACCTTCATTGTGAATGAAGTCTTTTTTTACTCAAGTCAAGAGAAATTATTTAAAAATTTTTATTTTATTTTATTTATTCTCATATGTGTATGAATGTACTGTCTGCATGTAGGTCTGTGCACCTGTGTTGTGCAATGCTGCGGAGGTCAGAAGAGGGTGTCAGATTCCCCTGGAACTGGAGTCAAAGACGGTTCTCAGCCGCCATGTGGGTGCTGGGGATCAAACCTGGGTCCTCTGCAAGAGCAGTCAGCGCTCTTAACTGCTAGGCCATCTCTCCAGCCTGAGAAATTATTTTTTTAAGTGTGAATAGTCTCCTTGCAACAGTTTTAGAACTTATGGTCCATATTTTTTGAATTCAATAATCAAAAAGTGTCAAGAAATTGAAAATTAAGTCTCAGACTAAGTGAGTCAGAAGTTCCGTGAGAGGTTATCAACAGGAACTTTGGCACATTGGTTGCTTTTTCTAACTGGAAGTCATTTTTGCAGAATCGCTGTGGTAATTATATCACTTTATAGATGAGAGTCTGCAGAGCCAGGAGTGACACATTATTCCCATTACTCGGTTCACTATTTCAAGATCTGCTGGTTCCTTGTGCCTCCATGGCTTATGTATCCCAAAGCTCTTGTAGTGGACCCAACTCCTCCATAAAGAAGCAGATCTAAGGAAGGACTTCCAAAGGTGCTCTGAGCAGTTAGGCCCATGGAAGAGGACATTCCCTGATAGCACTTATAGGAAATTTTCAGAGTAATCCAATTAGGGGAGCACAGATCACTTTGTGATTCTATGATTGATTTTAAAATATTCTTAAAATAAATTAGATAATGATTCAAATTTTGCTAAATATGTTGGTGAAAAAGAAATGTTACAGGGCTGGAGAGATGGCTCAGCAGTTAAGAGTGCCAACTGCTCTTGCAGAGGACCTGGGTTCAATTCCTAGCACCCATATGTCGGCTAAGAACTGTCTTTAACTCCAGTTCCAGGGGAATCCGACACCCTCTTCTGACCTCCATGGCAATGCACAACATAGGTGCACCAACCTACCTGCAGACAGTACACTCACACACATAAAAAAAAGAAATGTTACATTAAGCAGTAGTTGGATAGATGCCCATCACTTTATGCTAATGAAGGTACTGATCAATATTTTAAGGAACAGTGCATTGATTCTCAGGTATCACCTGCAAAATCTGGGTGAATTTGGGCAAGCAAATCTGTAAACTAATTTTCCAGCCTTAAAGTGAAGAGAATACATTTCTTATTATCTTTTTGTTATTTTGTTTTTTTGTTTTTTTTAATTTAATTTTTATTGATGGTTTGTGCATTTCGTACATCATTTTCCAATTCAGATCAGGCATATTTCCCTTTCCCTTCCCCCCCACCCCCACCCCATCCCAGATCATGTATTCTGCCATAACTGTCCTGCATCTTTCAGGTTTTTATTTTTTTCATTTTTTAGCTATAAGTGATAATCCATGAGTATAAGCATCCTTCGTGCAAAACCAATCTACAGACTGTTGTGCCCAAACCCCCACAGTCCCACCATCCAGTGGGGGGTGACAGGTTGTTTGTTCAATCAAGTTGATCAAATGAGTGTCCAGACTACATCGCTGTAGTTTCACCGTTCACCCCAATCGCAGCCTTTACATTCTACCACGCCCCCTCTTCCGCAGATTGTTCCCTAGGCTTAGAAAAGGGGCACAGGTGGATGAAGTGAGACCATGAATATAAGACAAGTTCTTGAAATAGTCCAGAATTTACGAAGGCTTCAGAGATCAGTCATTAATGAATGAGTGTCACACTGACGATGTTTCTTATTACATCTGACCCTCCAGGGATCCTTCTTTCTCTTCTATCTACATACTTCTCTATTGTTTGTGACCCTGTGTTAGGAACATTAGTGCTCTAAGTCTCACCCTGCTCACCACGGGGGACCACTGTTTCTGTTCCCCTTTGCAGCTGTCTCTTTTCTCTTCCTTAGAATGTGGCATGAACTTGGTTGTTGTCTAGCCCCAAGTGGTGTATTTATCCTGCCTGAATGTGTGTGTGTGTGTGTGTGTGTGTGTGTGTGTGTGTAAAATGGATTTTTTTCACATTTCATAGAAAATATCTTAATCATCTTTATACCCCCACCCCCATCTGCATCCCAAGAGCAGTACCACTCAGGACTGCTGGTAGAAGTAAGAATTGCTGAGCTGGTGGGAACAACTGTGTGATTTTTGTGAGTAGACTGCAGATTCTCTAAAATATACATGCTTATGACTTCTTTATGGCGATTTTGTGGGGGGAGTCCATAGGAAAATTTTTTTTATTTAAACTTCCATATATTAAATCATCATCCAAAATATGAATTGTCAACTTTATTAGTAGAATTTAATGCTGGCTATTAGACTGAAGACATCTGGGTATAAATGCTTGCCTAGGTAGAACTTACCATGTATGGTGGAATACATGAGGTCTCGTAGGGGGTTGGAGGAGCATGGATGGGAGATAGGGTCTAAACTTTATTAAGAACTTTATGGTGATTTTGATGCACAATTTTTGTTGGTTTCCTAATCCAGGTCTGTGAAAGCAAGCTCTGATACTTAAAAAATATGGCTCCCTCTAATACCAAGATGCTCATGAATATATTTCCATTTGTTCTTATTTATTTTTAACATACTTGTGTATTTTTCTACCAGTTCTATTCTTTATTGAACAAAAATAATGAAGGAGCACATTTAACATGTGGTAGGTCAATTTCATTTTGCATTTCTATTATGGATTATATATGGTAATTTTTCCTCTTTCCTATTTAAGAATGATTTTAAGAGTGCCTGAGCTTTTGAGTAGGAAAATTGGAGATTATTACTAAATCAAATAAATATTGGAATAACTGAGATCTTCAGTCTTTCTGTCCTCTCATTCACAAACACAATTTGTTTCTTCATTGATACAAGGCTTTAATATTAATAAAATCATATCTCCATTCAGCTCCTACCTAATGCTTTAGTATTTTATATTTTATGTAGGGATTATGGGAGGATCTTCTTTTTTTTTTTTTTTTTTTTTGTATGTGTATGAATGTATTGTATTAAGAGCGTCGGTGCTCTTAACCGCTAGGCTATCTCTCCAGCCCCGAGGATCTTCTTTTATTGTAACTTATAATTGCTGTCATACAGAAAAATGATCATTAGAAATACCCTTTCAAAGCATTCTTTTATCTAGGCAGTTTGTTGAAGTGTCTCTTCATTCTTTGCTCAATACACCTCCATACCCAGTTTTATAACCTATTTTTACTCATTGAGGAAATATGTATAATCTTACATGAAGGATTGTATGAAGGCCTGGAGATTCAGAGATAAAGAGCGTATAGCTAGTGGCAAAGATGCAACTTCTTTCAGTAAATGGAAAAGGACAAAAGAAGAAAAGTGGGCAAGAAAGACAACATTGAAAGATAAGAATGCTATGGATGGGTGGAGGAGGCCTTAAATCAGTGGGGAGGACAGCAGAACACAATGAAATGAAAAGGAGGGAATGTGTAAATGTTTAAGCATGAATGGGGTTAGGGGGACACAGAAAAGGAAGATAAGGGGGAATGGAAAAGCCATATGGAAACCTAGCACTTTGTAAGCTAATATTAAAAATATAATAAGAGAAGGAGAAGAAAAAGGACTGCAAATAGAGGTACCCTGTATTCTGCTGTTCTCAGAAAGTATAGGCTGATAAATAAAAATTCCCAGTGCTAGGTGAGGGATTAATACTAAATCATGTAAGTAACTATTGGAAGAACTGAGACCTTCAGCCTTTCTCCCTTGTCATTCACAAACACAATTTGTCTCTTCATTGACTCAAGGCTTTTATATTAACGAAATCTTAGTGCTTTGGTCGTTGGGTGTGGAGGCCCCAGAGGCTCCCAAATCAATACAGGCTGATGTCATTGCTCTTTGCCACATGAGAACTGGGTGCTGGAAGCCTATTGCTGAAGATACTACACAGTTTGATTGCAGGACATAGAGACATCACTTGAAACTGAGCTGAAAGTTTCCTCCCTGCTGCCTAGCTTCCATAATGACAAAAGGAGCTATGCCAACTACTGGGGAACAACAACGGCCACACCCAGGTGTGGACCCTGCATGCTCCAATACTGATCAGCTGGCAAGATGTGCCCACTATACATGAGTATCGTGGGGTAACCAACCACTTTCTGATTGGATTTGAGACCTGTTCCACAGAGGGGTCATCCCTGGCACTGAAAACCTGGTCAAAATCCTGTGGCTTGGGGCTTTTTAGGCCCTAGGGGACAACTTACTGCAGCTGTTTTGCTAAATGGATGGCTGTGCTAGCTAACCCTTCTGAATTTATGGTTCTATCCAGAGATTAATGCTGTTCTCAGCCTTGATTAAGAAGCTTCTTTTTACCATGTTCCCTGTTAAACAATTGGTCACAGTGCTGAGAATAAGTGACTGTTGAGTGTGTGTTAATGCAGACACCCACAATTGGTCACAGTGTTGAGAATAAGTGATTGTTGAGTGTGTGTTAATGCAGACACTCACAATTGGTCACAGTGCTGAGAATAAGTGACTGTCGAGTGTGTGTTAATACAGACACACAATTGGTCACAGTGCCAAGAATAGGTGACTGAGTGTGCAGCCCTAAATGGGATATCTATATCACACTCTCTCCAAGAAAGCGTTTGGGAAGAAGGATCAGAAAGAATGTTAGACTGGGAGATAAACAAATACTGTAAAACAATGTCTTCCGGAGATGAGATTGCTCTTGTACTCTGAACTCATAACAGTTGTGGTTACATATGCAAGACATGCAAAGGACTGGACCTGTCAACATTTCATCATGGATAGGGGAGGGACGTGGGAGATTCCACCCCTCCCTGAAGATCACATAATGGCTGCTAGGGACCTGAGTCATTTTCTTCAGTGCTGTAACCACTGGTCCCTGCCCAAGCTCCAGAAATAACTCCATACCATATGCTCATGCAGCAAGTCTAATTAAACTCAATGGGACACACACACACACACACACACACACATACACACACACACACACACACACACAGTAGGAAAGAACTTGGAAAGAAGAAGGGGCTCAGTAGGGAGTGAGATGGTGATAAAAACTACATTATACATGTATGACACTGTCAATGAATACATTGAAATATTTAAAGATAAATGAAATAGCAAAAATAACTCCCAGACTAGAGAATTATCACATTATTTTGGAAAGCTTTATACCTTCATCAGCATCAGCTGTTCTCTGTTATAGATCTTCGGTTGACCCTTTTCCTCATTGTTAATATGTGTAACTGTTAGATCACATTTAATCCATACAGCATCATACTTACTACTTCTCAATAGATTCTGCTTTATTTTTTTCCACAAATTATTTCTTTATTGTTATTAAACTTTTTCCATAGTCTTACATCATTTCTCAATCGAATCTAGAGTCACTTCCCTTTCCATGCCCCCCACCTGACTCCCTGTACTCTGCCATACATGTCCTACATCTTTTTTCTGAGTCTTTCCAGAGATGTTTTTCTAATTCTTTTATTGTTATTGTTCTCTGCTACTTGTGTTGCTTCAGTATATACATATATATATATATATATATATATACATAGTTATAGATATACATATAAATATATAGATACATACATACACATATCACTTGAATTGGAGGACTTTTTTGTTTTTCCTAAAAGATGTCATATTTTCCTTAAGGAAGTGCTCAAAGGCTCTTCCTTGGCAAGCCCAAACAACCATCAATCCTGCACTTGTGCTCCACTTTGGGGTCTTTCCCTTC
>VZQC01002316.1:1457381-1486202 GCA_009823505.1 Rhizomys pruinosus
TTTTTTTTTTTTTTTTTTTGCGGGGGACGTGGGAGCTCTTGCTTCTTTCAGCTCCTCATCCACCAGTTCCATCCACATCAGGACAAAATCAGGTTTTGCTAGACCAGGCTACCTTTTCTGAAGGATGAGAAGACTTTCCTCTTTATAGACTGGACACTGGCTAAAGTCCCCTTAGTGGCTCTCCAAGACCTTCCTGAACAGGAAGACTGGTGACCCACTTCTTCAGGACTTTTCAAGAGATGCCCCCATGCATAACCCCCTAAGACTTGGTTGACCTCTGAGGGCAAGGAACAAAGTTATTACCCAGGTCCCTTGGCCAAATTGGTAGGGACTTCAGGTATGGTCTTTAAGCACCCAGAAAGGCTAAGTTGCACCAGCCTGTTATATCGCACCTATATTAACATTTTATTCTTTGGAAAAAAACTGTATGTTATTTCCATAGCATATTTCTTGATTCACATCTTTCCATTTTAATCCCATATTACTCTAAAAGATACACGCATACCCTCCATCATTGCTAAAAGTCCAAGGTCTGAAAATAAGTGGTAGGTCATCTCTAGAATCTGTGTAGGGATTCCCAATACAAGAGCACAGTTGTCTTTAGATCGTGAGGAATATAATATTAACGTTGCAACTGAAGAAGGAATATAAGGAGACCTTCCCAATCACAATAGCCTCAAAAACAATAAAATACCTAAGAATAAACCTAACCAAAGATACCAAAGACTATACAACAAAAATTATAAACTCCTGAAGAAGGAGATTGAAGAAGACATCAGAAGATGGAAAGACCTCTCATGCTCATAGATTGGAAAAATTAATATAGTAAAAATGTCCATTCTACCCAAATTAATATATCAATTCAATGCAATTCCAATTAAAATCCCCAGGACATTCTTCACAGGCTTGGAAAAAAATTCTTAAATTCATATGGAACAACAAAAAAACCCCGAGTAGCCAAAGCAACCCTGAGTGAAAACATCAATACAGGGGGAGTTTCTATAACAGACATCAAACTATACTACAAGGCTATAGTCATGAAACAGCCTGGTACTGGCAGAAAAACAGACCTGTAGACCAATGAAACAAAACTGGAGATCCAAACCTGAACACATACAATTTCAGCCACCTTATATTTGACAAGGGGGCCAAAAAGACTCAATGGAGGATAGACAGCATCTTCAGCAAATGGTGCTGGCAAAACTGGATCACCACTTGTAGAAGAATAAAATTAAACCCCTGCCTCTCATCCTGTACAAAAATTAACTCCAAATGGATCAAAGACCTAAATCTGAAACCCAAAACTCTGAAGGTGTTAGATGAAAAAGTTGGCAGCAACTTACAAGACATAGGTGTAGGAAGGGACTTTCTAAATCAGACAGCAGCTGCATAGGAAATAAGGTCAACAATTGACAAGTGGGACCTTATAAAACTGAAAAGTTTTTGTACAGCAAAAGAAACAATCAGGGAAGTGAAGAGAAAACCCACAGAGTGGGAGGAAACAGATGCTGATTCATCTGACAGAGCATTAACTTCCAGAATATATAAACTACTCAAAAAACAAAGGAGTAAGAAAACAAATGACTCACTCAAAAGATGGAGTAAAGAGCTGAGCAGAGAATTCACAAGTGAGGAAATAGAGATGGCTGAGAAACATTTAAAAAAAATAAAAAAAAAGTGTTCAACATTGCTAATAATTAAGGACATGCAAATTAAAACCACTTTAAGATATCATCTCACCCCGATAAGGTTGGCTAGAATCAAGAAAACAAATGATACCAAATGCTGGAGAGGGTGTGGGGAAAGGGGAACACTCATCCACTGCTGGTGGGAATCCAAACTTGTACAACCACTATAGAAAGCAGTATGGAGAACCCTTAAAAGACTCAAAATGAGCCTACCACCTGACCCAGCCATACCACTTCTGGCTATATATCCATCAGACTTCCCACAGCAGAGATACATGCACGGCCATGTTTATTGCAGCTCTCTTCACAATATCTAAGAGCTGGAACCAACCCAAGTCCCCCTGAACTGATGAGTGGATACAGAAAATGTGGTACATCTACACAATGGAGTAGTATGCAGTGGTAAAGAAAGATGACATCATGAAATTTGCAGGTAAATGGATGGAACTAGAAGATTTTATGCTAAATGAAATAACACAGTCCCAGAAAAACAAAAGATGAATGGTATCCCTCATCTGTGGATGCTAATACCAAGTACCTAGGTGTAAGACAAGATTCTGTTTTATTTTAAAGAATTATCATTCCAAAAAGAATTGTCTGTAGACATCACTCATCTGGCATTTTAAAATTTGGAAACAAATAATCTAACTCTGATAAGCCAAATCCTTTAAGAATGACAGATATCCATTTGAAATATAATAAAAATAATTACATGCCTTTAAAAATTCTATTACATTTATTTATTTTAATTTATTTTAATTTGTGGGGAAGGGTGTCACCCACGGGCCACAGTTCCCATGTGGAAATCAGAGGACAAGTTGCAGGAGTGTATTCTCACCTTCTCAGGAACTGAACTCAGGTTCTGAGACTTGTGTCTCTACCCACTGAGCCATCTCACTTTCCATTTGCTTTATTTATTTATTTATTTATTTATTTATTTATTTATTTATTTATTTATTTATTTTTGGTCTTTTCAAGACAGGGTCTCTCTGAAGCCCCAGCTGTCCTGGAACTCTGTAGACCAAACTGGCCTTGAACTCACAAAGTGCTAGGATTAAAGGCGTGTGCCACCATACCTGGCCGATTTATTTATTTACTTTTTATGTGCATGAGTGTTATGCCTGCATGTGAGTAAATGCATCCATGTCATACAGTGCTCCAAGAGGATGGAAAAAGATGTAAGCTTTCCCTGGAAATGGAGTTGGTGGTTGTTAGCCAGCATGTGAGTGGGGGATTTGAACATGGATCCTCTGCAAGAGCATAACTATACATGTGTATATAAATATACATTGGGGCTGGAGAGATGGCCTAGCGGTTAAGAGCGCCGACCGCTCTTACAGAGGACCCGGGTTCGATCCCCAGCACCCACATGGCGGCTGAGAACCGTCTGAAACTCCAATTCCAGGAGAACTCCAGTTCCAGGGGAATCCGACACCCTCTTCTGACCTCCGCGGTATTGCACGACACGGGTGCACAAACTTGCATGCAGACAGTACATTCATACACATACGGAAATAAATAAAATAAAAAAAATAAATATACATATATATCTATACACATATATATATATACATAAATACATACATACATACATACATACATACATACACATATTACCTGAATTGGAGGATTTTCTTTTCTTTTTTGTCTTTTTAGGCTAAAAGATGTCATGTTTTCCTTAAGAAAGTGTTTGAAAGCTCCTCCTTGGCAAGCCCAAACAACCATCAGTCCTGCCCTTGTGCTCCACACTGGGGTCTTTCCTTCCCATGATCACCCAAATGAGGTCCAGTAAACACCGCACCCTGTCTTGATCTTCCTGTACTGGCCTCCATGATACAGCCTGGGTAGTCCAACAATGGCAGTCTATACTCTGAAGAGGCTGAAACCCCAGTAGTTCCTCAGTCAACAAGCTGGACCACTCAGCAGTCCCCATCTAGCATTAAAGGTTTGGACGATTTTTTCTTTATTTGTTTATTTTTTTAAGGGATTCTACAGTATAAGAGCACAGTTGTTTTCAGATCACATTGACGTTGCTCAGTTTGCCATACACTTAGGTAACTGGTGCTAGCATTCACAGATGAGGGATACCATTCATCGTTTGTTTTTCTGGGACTGTGTTACTTCACTCAGAATGTTATCTTCTAGCTCCAGCCATTTACCTGCAAAGTTTATGATGTCATCTCTCTTTGCTGCTGCATAGAAGTCCATTGTGTAGATGTATCACATTTTCTCTATCCACTCCTCAGTTGAGGGGTACTTGGGTTGATTCCAGCTCCTTGCTATTGTGAAGAGAGCTGCAATAAACATGGCTGTGCATGTATTTCTGTGGTAAGATGAGTCTTGTGGGGTACATACCCAGGAGTGGAATGGGTGGGTCAGGTGGCAAGTTCATTCCAAGTCTTTCAAGGGTTCTCCACACCGCTTTCCTTAGTGGCTGTATGAGTTTACATTCCCACCAGCAGTGGATGGGTATTCCCCTCTCCCCACAACCTCTCCAGCACTTGGTATCATTTGTTTCCTTGATCCTAGCCAGTCTTATTGGAGTAAGATGATATCTTAAAGTGGTTTTAATCTGCATTTCCTTAATTATTTGTGATGTTGAACACTTCTTAAGATGTTTCTCAGCCATCTCTAATTCCTCATTTGTGAAGTCTCTGTTCAGCTCTTTGCTCCATCTATTGAGTGGGTCGTTTGTTTTCTTTCTTGTTTGTTTTTTGAGTAGTTTATATATTCTGGAAATCAATGCTTTGTCAGATATATCTGTGGTGAAGGTTTCCTCCCACTCTGTGGGGTTTCTCTTCACTTCCTTGATTGTTTCTTTTGATATACAGAAGCTCTTGAGTTTAATGAGGTCCCATTTGTCAATTGTCGACCTTAATTCTTGTGCAGCTGCTGTCTGATTTAGGAAGTCTTTTCCTATGCCTATGTCTTATAGTCTGTTGCCAACTTTTTCTTCTATCACCTTCAGAGTTTGGGGTTTCACATTGAGGTCTTTAGTCCATCTGGAGTTGACTTTTGTATAGAGAGAGAGGTAGGGGTTTAATTTCATTCTTCTACAAGTGGTGATCCAGGTGTCCCAACACCACTTGCTGAAGATGCTGTCTTTCCTCCATTGTGTCTTCTTGGCCCCCTTGCCAAATATGAGATGGCTGAAATTGTATGTGCTCAAGTTTGGATCTTCAGTTTTGTTCCATTGGTCAACAGGTCTGTTTTTGTGCCAGCACCAAGCTGTTTTTATGACTGTAACCCTGTAGTAAAGTTTGAAGTCTGGTATAGAGATCCCCCTGTATTGCTCTTTTCACTCAGGGTTGTTTTGGCTATTTGGGGTCTTTTGTTTTTCCAAATGAAATTAAGGACTTTTTTTTTCCAAGCCTGTGAAGAAACTCTTGGGGATTTTAATTGGGATTGCATTAAATCTATACAAGATTTAGAATGGCCATTTTTTAATATATTAATTTTCCCAGTCCATGAGCATGGGAGGTTTTTCCATCTTCTGAGGTCTTCTTCAATTTCTTTCTTTAAGGGTTTAAAATTTTTGTTGTAGAGGTCTTTGGTGTCTTTGGTTAGGTTTGTTCCTAGGTATCTTATTGTTTTTGAGGCTATTGTGAGTGGGAAGGTCTCTTTGAATTCTTTCTCCAGTTGCTTGTTCTTGGTGTAAAGAAAGGCCATTGATTTTTTAAGGTTAATTTTGTATCCTGCCACTTTGCTGAAGCTGTTAATCGTTTCTAGGAGTTTTCTGGTGGAGTTTTTTGCATCCCTTAAGTAAACAATCATATCATCAGCAAATAGGGATAGTTTGACTTCCTCTTTTCCAATTAGTACTCCTTTAATATCCTTTTCTTGCCTTATTGCTCTAGCAAGTGTTTCAAGCACTATATTGAAGAGGAGTGGTGATAGGGGGCAGCCTTGCCGAGTTCCTACCTTTAAAGGGAATGTTTCCGTCATTTCCCCATTTAGGATGATATTGGCTGTGGGTTTCCTGTATATGGCTTTGATTACATTGAGGAATGATCCCTCCAATCCAATTCCTTCTAGGACTTTAAGCATGAAGGGATGCTGGATTTTGTCAAAGGCTTTTTCAGCATCAATTGAGATGATGGTGTGGTTTTTGTCTTTAATTCCGTTTATGTGTTTATTGATTTTCGTATGTTGATCCATCCCTGCATCTCTGGTATGAATCTAACTTGGTCATGATGGATGATCTTCTTGATGTGGGTCTGTATACGATCTGCATGTATCCTGTTTAGAAGTTTTGCATCTTTGTTCATCAATGAGATGGGTCTATAGTTGTCCTTTTTCATTGTATCTTTTGCTTGGTTTTGGTAATAGAGTGATGCTGGCTTCATAGAAGGAATTTGGAAGAATTCCCTCTGTTTGTAATCCTTCCTAGAACAATTTGTGTAATCATGGTTATAATTTTTGAAATGATTTTTTATAGAATTCTGCTGTGAAACATTGTTCTGGGCCTGGGTTTTTTTCATTGGGAGGTTTCTTATTACTCTTCATACTTTGCTCTATATTGTGTTCTGTTTAAGCTGTCGTCTCTTCTTGGTTAAGCTTTTGAGTCCCAGATTTCCGAATATTATTATCCTTTCTTCTAGGGTTTTCAAACTTAGTAGAGTATAGGTTTTTGAAGTATTCGTTATGATTGTCTGGGATCTTTTCATTGTTGTGATATTTCCCCTTTCATCATGGATTGTATTGACTTGGAGGATTCTTAACTTTCACCAAATTTCAAACAATGACTCATCACTGTGGAATGAGTATGCTGAAACTGTACAGTTAAGGAAGTGGCAGAAGGCCTGGAAAAGCATGAGCTTGGAAACCAACATATTGAGGGGGTGTACGAATTTTTATCTTCTTTTTCAGTCTTTGAAAAATATTGGTATTGTCCAGCATTGTGGTTCACACCTTTAATCCCAACACTCACGAGGCAGAGGCAGGTAGATCTCTGTGCAATCAAGGCCAACCTACATAGTGAGTTCCAGGCCAGCTGTGACTACATTGAGACCCTCTTCCCCAAACCAAACCAAACTGAAAAAAATCCTCCCCAAAAGTACACTGGTATTTATATAAATACCTTTAACACTATTTCCACATAAAATGTTACTGTATTAAAGAAATATTGGTGTCTTCCAAACGAGTTAATACCCAAATTTACCTGTTTAGCTGTTATTAACCTTTATAAATAAGTCTGTGGTTAGGAAGAATAATTCAGATTTCATTGCATGTCTTTTTAAACTTCTGATTTTGTATGCTCATAAGAAATGTATTCTTAACTAATAAATTATTTTAGATCATTTATGTTATGCATTCTATTTTCATTTTCCTTTCTGGTCTTAGGTGAATAGAACGTAAATTGGTAATTAGTGTACTGTCCTGGTGCTCAGAAATATTAACTATAAAATAAGATTGAAATCTAAAAATATTCTCAGTAAGAGGTGGTGAAGCATTTTTGGTGTTATCAAAAGCAGCATGGAGAAAAGTAGAGCTGGCTTCTTTGGTATGTTACTGGTGTTGCTGGTTTTTTTTTTTTTTTTTTTTTTTGGTCTTTTTGAAAAAGGGTCTCCCTGTAGCCCCAGCTGTCCTGGAACTCACTCTGTAGACCACGCTGGCCTTGAACTCACAAAGATCCACCTGCCTCTGCCTCCCAAGTGCTAGGATTAAAGGCGTGCGCCACGCCCAGCTTGGTGTTGCTGTTTTATAATTTTAAAAGTAATTGCAAAAATGTATGAATCGCACAAAGCATCATAAAAAATTAATTTAAAACCAAAAAAGGTTAATTGCCTAATATTATTACCCAGATGGCTTTTAGAAATATGTTTAATATGTATTTTTCATTTTCTTTCAGAGAGGAAAATCTATTTTGTCATTTTGTTTTGAAATTTTAAGGAATATAAATGTTTATATATGAACTATTTAACTAAATTTGTGTGTATCATATTTTTATTTATCATAGGTACATTTTTGTAGTTTGTTAATTATTTTGAAATATTTTAAACTTCATAGTGAAACCACAAGCACACAAACAAATAGAACTTCAATGCTAGCCTTCCCTATGAGTGTCTTCTGTGATCCATTATCTGATATATAATTTAATAGCCCAAAGACAAAGAATTCCTACTATTTTTCAAGTGATTTGTAAAGAATTACTTCTTTAAAGTTTGGGGATCAGACTCAGTGGTAGAGTTCTGGGTTTAGTTGCCAATGCTGAAAAATGATAATTACCTCTTTCAGTCTGTACTATTCCTGAAAAGTCCACGTGTTAAATCTGCAAGCAACTTAGAAGCTAAAAGGAGTGCCAAGGTAGGGCAGTAGGGGAATGGACCTTCATCTAGGAAGTGGGAACGATCAGTTCCCTTTACATCCTGGCTACTGGAGTATTTGTATGGCTATAGGAAGTCAGCCAAATATTTGCTCTACAGAAAGTGGGACCAAATGATCAATGCAAAAATATTTGTACATTGTCACACATCCTTGGTCGATGGCTCCTCAGTATTGTGAAGCAAAAATGCTAGAAGTGCAGTTGTGGCTGATTCCTTCTCCACGATGAAAAAATCAATGCTTGGGTTTGTATAACGATCTGAGTTTAAACAAAGAAAACTTGGTGATCATTGAGAAAATTGTTTTAACTCTCCTGCTTGCATTTCATTTGTAACTGTGATATTGTTATCACAGGAATTAAAATCAGTTTACCAATAATGGACAATATATTCTGCTATGTGTATACTACAGGGGTTTTTCTCTAATGGTGAGGTAAATATAACCAATAGCTGACATTTGATTTCATACTGTTTTCTTGCTGTAGAAATTGCTTTCAGAGGAAATTTTACTTCTGAGTAAAATTTCAGAACTTGTAGAAAGATCTATGGGGGAATTTTATTATCACACAGTCCTGATCGTGCTGACTGGAACTTAGCAACAACAGCTCCTGATTCTGGAAGAGTAAGCAGCTCCTAGCCGAGCTCTGCTGAATAATCATCTTCATTAGCGTGGCTTCCAGCTGACCCTGACTTGACCCTGGAGCTCTAATTACTTTACATTTAAGTATAAGACCATACAGTAAATGAAGAACATGGTCCTGAGTGAATTTTAAAACTCAGCTATGAAAATATAGATCCTTGGTACTCAAACTCTACTAATATGTAAACCCATAATGATTTTCACCTCCAGAAATAGAGGTTATTTTCCCCTCAGAATAATTACTATCATTCTTGCTTCATAAGTATGCATTGTTATAACGTGTTTTAAGATAAGCTGATTTCAAGTTTTATATTTCCCTCTCTTTTGCACTCCTTATTTTTGTGTTCATCTGGTCACATTTAAAAATGCTTCTATTTTCTAACTGCAGATACAATTGACATTGTCAGGAACAGTCTTGTTTTTACGTAAAATTTCAAGCTGGTGAAGCATGTATAAAAGAAACAGCGCTGCACATAAGAAATACTGTTTAGTCTGCATTTTGTGCATCCAATGTCTAAATGCCCCTTTTTAGCCCACAAGTCTTTATCTTATTCTTACTCTTCCCAAAATGTACTGCATTTCTCTAATTCCAAGTTGCTGACTACTATTGCATAGGGAACTTTCCAATAAATACTGTCAATAAAGGATTTACAAAAGACTTTTACTATATGATTATGCAATGAAATAAAATATTATTTGAAAAGCAAAGAATTGGTCACTAATATTGTAGTCAAAATTAGGGTATGTACCAATGTTTATCAATCGCCAAGGTATATGGTTTAATGTTGAATATATATGCAGAATTATTTTTTTCTCCATTACTATTTAATACTAATAAGAGTTGGCCATGATTTATATATTTTCTTTGATTGGCATTTTAATTGTGAACAAGTCAACAAGCTTATCTTATAATTCAAAAAAAGTCATTTTTTTCTAATTGTCTTTGTATTATCTGATGGTTATTTTAAGGAACTTATCACACTACCTAACCACTAATTATAAATTGTTTTGACATAAACATAATAATCATGTAAAGAATGATTACAGAAAAGAAACTGTAAGATGTCTGAGGTTACTTCTGATGGAATTATTAATTGAAAGTAAAGAAAACACCTGATTTAAATCAGGCAAACAGAAATCTCTTGGCTCAAAGCTCCAATCTCATTTTCTTTGATATTAAAACATTTAGGCAACTAATTAAAAGTTCTGAACACATATGCCAACAACCTAATCGTGTTTACATTTTAGAAGTTATGGACTCCATTTATCCCAGATGTGAAGCCCAAACACTTTATTCCATTTGCCACCTTCCAGCAAAATACCTGGCAACAAATTAAGCCAAGGTATACTAAAATTGGACAGCGGATGCAATTTTGAGATAAATAAACGGAATGTTAAAATCGATAGGAACATCACACTGGATTTAGAACAGAGTGGGGGCAGGCTGTCCACTAAACTGCCAAATAAGATTGTTGCAATTTCAGTGTATGAATAATTGACTTCATTTCCCTCTTAAGGTGGGTCCTACATTTAAAGCAAATGCATTAGAAACCCAGCAGTAACCCAGAAACAATTAGAAAGATAGCTAAACATTAGATAGATTACAGTGTTGGATATTTGTTTCTCTGTTAAATGATTCTTCATTTATTGAAGAAAAATGTCTTCTCTTCATGCCTGGGCTCATTTTGCTTAGAAGTGTACCTTGAAGTATCTGTAATGACTGTTAAATAACTATGCTATTATTTTCTGGCTAACAGAGAACATTCTAGAAAAAATTCTAGATATATAGATAGATGCATGCAGCATAGGAATGAAAAGGTATATATAAGAGTCATTTTGGGCAACAAAATAAATTGCCAGTTAAGGTTATCCTTAGCTTGTAGTACCAAAATTGGAAGAACTCCATGAACTTTGAGACACATAATATTTATACTTTAGACAGACTTAAAAAGGGGTTTAGAATCTTTAGAATTTTTGCAAGATTCAAAATATTCTGAATAAAATTCAAGTAATGATTTCTTTTACTAAAGGCTAACTTTTATATTTCTTTTATTCTCAATTCTGAATTTTCAAAATGGCATTTCCTTTATAAGTGTTACAGTTGATTAAACTTTTAGTTTTTCTTTAAAATTTTAAGAGAATATATAAGAAAAGGGAACTAGTAAGCAAAAGTAATCAGGAGTCAAAAACATGTAGATAAGTATTATAGAGGTTAATTATGGACACAATCATTTTATTTACTGTTAAAATAGCTTTTATTGTCTTTTATCTTTCACATATTTTCTTGTTAGCCTTGTATTGATTTTCTGAATGAAAGAACTGTGGAAATGTGTTTTCTGGAAAACTGGAATCTTACTTCATCTTATGTTTTTATATCATAATGTAAATGAAATTACTGGACCTTGGGCATTACTTTTAACCTAAATATATACTTTTAAACATGCAGGACCGATTTTGTTCTTGACCCAGAATAATAACGTATCTTTCTGTATATTGTGAAAATAAATGCTAAAAGCAGCAATGATTATCTTTGGAAGCAACATTTTATCGTATTTGTGTTGCAAACAGCCCCTGAGATTAGTAGGATTGAAAGGTTATTCCTGGACAAACTGTCAGCCCATGAAAAGAAACAGCCAGAATTGACCAGAGTCCAAAACAAGAGCTCCAGAGAAAGTAGACTGTTTTGCTTCTCATCCACCTGTACCCCTTTTCTAAGCCTAGGGAACAATCTGTGGAAGAGGGGGCGTGGTAGAATGTAAGGGCTGCAATTGGGGTGAATGGTGAAACTATAGCAATATAGTCTGGACACTTATTTGATCAACTTGATTGAACATACATGCCCCCCCAGCTGGATAGTGGGACCCTTGGGCTGTGTGGGTTTGGGCACAACTGCTTGCAAATTGGTTTTAAATGAAGGACGTTTGCACTCATAAATTATTACTTATTTTTAAAAATTAAAAAAATAAAGAAAAATAAAGAAAAATAAAGAAAAATAAAAAAAGAGAAAAAAAAGAAAAATTAAAAAAACCAAATTATATACCATTTCTTGATTCATTGAATTGAGTAAGCAATTTTATATTTTAGGAAAAATTTTGCCTCTTCCAAAATCTCATAAAAGTTTTTTTTTATAAGAAATGATCAGTATATTTTCTCAATTCTGTAACTTACTATAATTCCTGAAAATGTTCAAAAGTAAGACATTTTATTTAAAGTAATAAATATTATCTCCTGCAAAATAAATTCATCTTCATCTGTCCTTTCTGAATGTTGACCATGTGGTCACTCACTATCACTCAAAATATCTATGAAATTTCTTTTGCTTAGTGAAACTTCTTTTGCTTAGTGAATGTTGTGACTTGCTATGTCAGTATTATGTTATCTCTAAATAATATGTGACAATGAGATTCTTATTTAAATCAATGTTTTCTTTCTTTTGAATTTTATAATTTTTACAAATAGTGCTATGTACTTATATTTCCTTGCCAATTTATTCTACTATTCCAATTATTTCACAACAGTTTGCTTTCTGGCTGGAAAATTTTCACAGCAATTAGGGTAATGGTAAGATGGCAGCCTAATAACTTCTTATTTACTTATTTACTTAAAAATATTTTCTCATACCCTCAAGACTCACCCCACCACAGAGATACATGCACGGCCATGTTTATTGCAGCTCTCTTCACAATAGCAAGGAGCTGGAACCAACCCAAATGCCTCTCAACTGACGAGTGGATAGAGAAAATGTGGTACATCTACACAATGGAGTTCTATGCAGCAGTAAAGAAAGACGACATCAGGAGCTTTGCAGGAAAATGGCTGAAGCTAGAGGACATCATGCTGAGTGAAGTAACATAGTCCCAGAAAAACAAACTACGAATGGTATCCCTCATCTGTGGATACTAGTGCCAATTACCTAGTTGTAAATATTTCTTATGTAGGGCCCCCTGAGCTTTTGTCCAAAGCGGTTGGGAGTGATGCATATTGGAAACAACAACAACAACAACAACAACACTACCACCACCAACAACAACTGAAAGGACTGCATCAAAGAACTCACTGAAACAGTGAACTGCTCAAAACAGTCAACTTCCTCATGGAGAATATTGAGAAAGACTGAGAAAGAGATGAAAAGCATGTTTGGCAGAATGCATGAGCTCTGGTGGGGTGGGCGAATGGGCGGGAACACGGGTCTAGATTTGTTAAAAAAATAAATAAATTTATGAGAAAAAAATCAGTAAAAAAATATTTTCTCTATTATTTTTACTTTATGTGTATGAGTGTATTTCTTCCATGTAGGAAGGTGCAGCTGTTTTGTGCAGTGCCCATGGAGGTCAGAACCCCTGAACCTATAGTTACAGATGGTTGTTAGCTGCCATGTGGGTGCTGGGAATCAAACCTTGGTCCTCTGCAAGAGCAGTCAGTGCTCTTAACCACTGAGCCATCTCTTCAGCCCACTGAAGAACTTCTTATAATTCCATATCTCTTAGACTTTGTGTTAATTTTAGTTATTAAAATCTATTTTCAGTTTGTTAGATTTCTAAATATTATATCATATCTACTTTTTAGAATATGTAAAAATAGTTCAGATTACTTCATTAGGATATAGGAAAGCTAATTATGCTACAATGAGCATTTTCAAACCTAGAATAAAAATGACATAGCATAATATGAATCCACTAAAATAATTCATATTCAGTATACATAGCAATTTCTTACCAGTTGAATAAAAAGATACAAACAACTCTCAAAAAAAGCTGAGAAAATTGCCTAGTAAGATCCAACTTTAAAAAGGCACCACCTCATAAATACTGAAACATCTATACAAATATGTACACACATTCAGTTCTATAAGTCACAGATAAGTATTCAGTGTTAAAATTAGAAAAGCTTTGCCTGTACAAAGAGAGGGAAAAATAGAATGAATGGTTTCCACGTTAAAAAGTTTCTAAGATATATGTATTTCTCTATGTTTTGCATACAATGAGAGAGAGAGAGAGAGAGAGAGATCCAAGAATGGTTTTCTCCAAATATCTGCTGGAATTGGGATGGGGAACAATATCCATGATTTTCCTATTTATAGTACATAATATTTAATGCTTGATATTTTCCAGGTACAGATATATTATTTTAATATTAAAATAAAGTAATACTAAAATACACCCATATAATTTAAATTCAATTATATTCATCTTATCTTTCATATCTAATCAATTTCATAGGTTTTTAATTTCTTCATAGATGCAATGTTGTAAATTTAGACTTTGAAAGGTTACATTATTAAAGTACTGGGAATATATATTAATTATTTACAGATTTGGGAACATCATCCATTTTTGGATCCTGTCCAGTCTAGTAATCAGTTCTTATATTATGAATTAGTGTTTTTTTCATGCACTACAGTTATAATATCGTTATCAATATAATGAGAGTATGGAATTAACATTTTGGTAAGTATGGAGAAAAGTTTTATGTAGAGATTTGGATTTTCAAATGGATATGTAGGATTTAAACAATCAGGAATGGTATGACCATGTTGAAGTAAAATTAATTACATAAGACTCAGCTGGAAACTTGGTTTTAGATAGTTTACTTTTAATGAAATATGAAATTATAAATAAATTATGAAAATAAATTGAATGATGCTATATAATTGACTAACCATATACCAAAAATACCAAAGTTCAGTAAAAATGTAGACTTAGAAACGTTTTATATAGCTGATTATTAAAATAATTTTAATAGGTATGTGGGTATGCAGGAAGTTATTAATAATTATTAGTTAAAAATAAAATGCTAGTATTTATTCACCATTCTCTGTGCCTGGAATTATGCTATGTTTGTATATGCCTTTACTCTTTCATCCCAATAACCCTAGCAATTAGGTCTTGTAAACCAATGATCCCTGACAAGGCTACCATCTAGTGGTGATTTATTTAAATTTTAGACAGTTACTTCAGGATTGTAAATTCCCAAGGGAAGCAAGAATTCTGGTACAGGGACAAAGTTTATGTGGCTGAATACATGATTGAAAAACAAATGAGGCCTTAATTAATGATGCTATCACATACTTCTGCACTTTCAAATGGATCCTGTTATGGAAGATTGTGTTAATGAATCTGAGAATCAGGAAAATAGTGCTACATAGTTTTGTAGACAACAAGAAAAGTAACTTGACAAATACTGCCTAACACTTGTGAAAGAATATATTGTCATCATTAAACATTTATTTAATTGCCATATACATGAGAATTCTGTTCAATTCATTGGTCATTATTTTTACAAAAGATTGAATAATTTTATTTTACAGATGGGTGGGAATCAGGTGGTGGGAAAATCAGATGTTTATTGAGATAAATAAACAGAGAAAGATATTCTGGCTACTTATTTACACAGACAGCTATCAGTGTTTTCTAACCATGCGTCTGCAGTGCAAACTTTGTGGCGTTTGCAATTTCGGACAATGCACCATGTAACAGGCTTACAAATAGTTTCCATGGCACAGCCCACATCCCAGTACAGACCTCCATGAACTTGGAATTGCGAAGAAGATCTCCTGAGACTTCACACTCAATTACAAAGCACTCTGAAGGGTGGCTTTATGCTGGTTTTCTCAATTAATTACAGCAAATGTCACCATGGACAGCTTGCAACAGTTAATTGAATTTGACAGGTTAACTTGAGAGCCCTTTTTACTAAATGCAATAGGGAGTTAGGGCTAGCAAAAGGCTGCCCAAGACAGAAAACAGAAAACTCAAGTGAAAAACCATAGTGGAATCAGTAGTTTGGAAATATTAATCTGTATGCAAAAACTTGACCAGAGGTTATGAAAGTGAGATGTTACTTCATTAATCTATGTTGTATTGAAAAATTCAATTTGTTTCTATTATGGATATTTCATTTTGTTTATTTGTTTTAAAAGATTAAATGATGGGGGGCTGGAGAGATAGCCTAGAGGTTAAGAGCACTGACGCTCTTGCAGAGGACCCGGGTTCGATCCCCAGCACCCACATGGCGGCTAAGAACCGTCTGTAACTCCAATTCCAGGAGAACTCCAGTTCCAGGGGAATCCGAGACCCTCTTCTGACCTCCGCGGCATTGCACGACACGGGTGCACAGACCTGCATGCAGACAGTACATTCATACACATACAAAAAAAAATATTAAATGATGGGCTTCATTATAGCGTCATCCTACAAACTTCATTTTATTTGATTCTCATTTCCCACTCTCCACTCCCCTTCCCTTGTCCTGACCCCTGGTTCCTTTCCTCCCTTCCCCCTTCCCATTCTCCGTTTCTACCTTCTAGTCACACGCATTCTCTTGCCCTCCTCTTCCCACCCAAGACCTCTTCTGCCCTGCTCATCTTCTTCCCAGAATCATCATGATTTCAGGTATTTTCAACACTACAGTTGTTAGAATTTCTGGTGATATTTTTATAATATGTTAATAACTTCACGAAAGTAAAATAATTTGCTTTTCTATGTTCCTACTGGATAGACCCCAAATCCTTGGTCAGACAGACTGAAATTCAAAATTAATCTAATTTTCTTTCTCCCAAATTTAAAATGATCTCATTTTCCTGAACTTCTGTGATTTGCCAGCACAGTGATACCAGAACACTGAGCCTGATTCAAATGCAAACTTTGACTTTTTCATTTTCTTTCTTAAGTCCTTCATTAACTACTTTCAGCAGTTATCATTGTGTCTGATCCTAACATTTCTCAGAAAGATTTGCTCTAAACTGGAATTTTTTTATGGTTCTGGTCCTCATTGTATTATCTTGTTGAATAATTTTAAATAATTTTAAAACTGCATTTACTATTTTCCTTTGTTTGGTCTTTCATGTACCATTTCCCTTGGGACTATCCTTTGCATCCTACAAGATAATTGTTTTCTAACAAAATTTGTTTTCATTATTTACATCTATAAGGCTAACTATGGATTCTTACATGAAACTAAATTATTTATTGATAATTAAATAGGCACCTGTAGGCTAGTGGTTAGTTACTGTGCAGTGCAGCTCTGGAAGAGTCTTTAAAATGAAAATAAAAATAACATTCTCAAGAGAAACCTTACTTTTTAAAAGTAAGAGAAATGTACTTTACTTTAAAAGTAAGAAAAATGACTACAGAATTGGAGGAAAATAGAAATGAAGGAAATGGGAGCAGGAAGATGGCTCAGTGGTTGAGCACACCCTGCCTAGAGAAGACCCCAGTTCAGGTCCCAGCACCCATATAAGGCAGCTTACAACCAACAGTAGCTACAGCTTCAGAAGATCTAACACTCTGTTCTGGTTTCTGTGGGCACCTGTACTCAAGTACACACACACACACACACACACTCACACACACACACACACACACACACACACACACACACACACACACACACACACCATTCAAGCACATAGTTAAAAAGAAAAATAGGCCTTTAATCCCAGCACTTGGGAGGCAGAGACAGGCGGATCTCTGTGAGTTCAAGGCCAGCCTGGTCTACAGAGGAGACTCAGTCTAAAATAAATAAATAAATAAATAAATAAATAAATAAATAAATAAATAAATAAAGAGGACTCTGTTTCCTTGTGGTCATTTACCACCTTTCTCTCTCACTATTATTTTTCCGCTAAGGTGTCTGAGCTCTGAGAAGCAGAGTTTGATACAGGTGCTGTATTCATGGATGAGAACTCTGTAGCCTCTTGTTCTCTGTGCATTTGCCACTTGTGGGTTTTTGTATTAATTACCATCTGCTATTGAAGGAAATCTGTCTGGTGAGAGTTGAAAGTTGCATTCAATCAGTTATACATATCAATGGTGACAACATGCACAAGTCCATGCAAGCTCAAACCAGATAAAAATCTCAGCATATAGACATGGGGTTAGTGTCACTGAGGAATGGACCAGAAAGCACCCACACCATATGCAGGGTGCCCTGCAACCCTGCCCAGACTCTGCTGTTTCAGGTTTTCCCCAGTGATTAAGGCAATGCAAGCAGAGAGTTCTCCAATCTCAGACTAGACCAGAATCTACTGAGAGTGGCTACAAAAAATAATATATGGGAAGTGAACACTTACTCCAGCTGCAGCTGCTGCTGGATCCCCAGATCAACATGGCCAAGATTAAGTTCTGCAAGGAAAACCCAGGGCCTTCTGTCATTGTAGTGTCTGGCGGGAGAGAGTCCAGCTTCATGTGGTGAGCTCTTTATGTCTCCATTCCTCTAAACATCCCAGAATTCCATAGTTCCACGCACTTTCTGTAAGAATGCCGGCATCCAGGAAAACTCTATGCTCTGCAAGCTTAGCTCCTCCCGCTCAAGTGCTCTGGATGGTGAGCTCATTTCAAAGAAGAAGTAATTCATCCCACAGTTAGTAAGATATCCCAACCCAGCCTAAAACAACAACAAACAAACAAACAAACGACAAGAACAAAAAAACTTTTGGCAACTGATGGCTGCTGGGAGGGGGAGAGACAGTGTCTTGAAGAAATGAGACTTGGTAGGTTGACCCGTGGTGAGTGGACCCAGGCTAGAAGACATGTGGAAGCACAAAATATGTTATATATATAGTGGAGGCAATTAGATTGGGTGGGAGGCAGTGGGCAGGGTGCCTATGGGGGAAGGGATCTATATGCTATCAAATTAGATTGTATGAAAATCACAAAAGTTAATAAAATATAAAAAAATAAATTGAAAGAAATGAAATGGGAATTGGGGGTTTGCCTTAGTGTAGACCGTATTTCTAGAAAGTGCAAAGCCATGGGTTTGGGTCGCAGTTCTTCAAAAGGAAAAAAAAAAATGAAGAAGCTGAGAAAATGGGTAGAGGCAACTCATCCATGTCAATAGCTATATTGATGGAACATGCTTACGGTCTGATCTCTAGCACTGCGTAAAGTGGGCAAAGGGATGCTCACTTGCGCTTGGGAGCTGGAGACAGGGGGATCACGAGCTTCATAGCTAAATGTTCCAACTACAAGCGCAGATTTTGAGACTGTATTAGGAGGAAATAACTAGACAAATTAAAGTCTTAGGATGGAATAATATTGTGATTACAAGATAGACAATGCAAACAGTAGTCCTAAGAAAGTTGGATAGTTTTGAAAATTTTAAGGCCATAACACAATTCCATATACTTTTTTTTTAAAAGAGATCCTATAGCATACAGTTTCTAGTCAGGGTAAAATTGAATTAGTAATGAATTGTCCTATCTATTGACACAAAAACCACTACGTATGCTCCAGTGAGGTGCCTCAATAGGTTAAAGCACTTGTTGCACAAGCCTGACAAAATGAGTTGGATCCTAAGGTAGACGGAGAGAACTAACACCCAAAATTCTTCCCTGATATACACACATACATTGTGGCGTTTGTGTGTATACAAACACAAACATAATAAATAAATAAAATCACAAAATATAAAATGAAATAAAAATTAATACTAAAAAAACTGAGCTCATTGCTCCGCCTCTTAAAGTCTTCCTTCTGTCTCTTCTGTGTCAGTCTCTGAGCCTTGGGGAGTGGTATTTTTGATACAGATGTCAGATTTGTGGTTCAGCACTCCACAACCACTTATTCTCTGCACTTTAGTCAGTTGTCAGTTTCTGCATTAATCACCATCCAATACACAAACTTTCTGTTGAGGTTTGAGATATGCTCTAACCTAAGAGAGGTATGTAGAAAATGTTGTATGAATATAGTGGTCTATGTGTCTAATAGTATCAAGATAGGATGAGTTTCCCAAATGTAAAATGTGAGTCGATGCATATTAGCTGATTAACAATATTTATGTGAACTGAGAAATGTTGGAATAAATTATCTCTAAGAACTTATCAGTAAAAACATTTAGATAAATTGTAAATATTAAATTACTAAAACATAGATATGAACATGGGTGACTAGTATTACAACTAAAAGTGGAGAAGGCTCTCAAGAAATTGACTAATCTAAGTTGAAAATGTTATGCTTATATGCTTTTATGTTTAATTTTTCATTGACAGAACTATTAATATTCTAGTGAAATATATCATAAATTATGTTAACATATGACGAGCTAATCAATGAATGAATGGGCATCCTGAAGCCCAGAAAAATCACAATGAGTCTCAGGCAACCATGAGTCCCCAGTTCATCTTTGGCCATTGTGCTTTTACAGCCTCACATATCACAGAAGACGAGCGCTGGAGCCTGCATGAGTTTGAGACGTTGACAAAGGCATCATATACAAACCCAGGTCAAATTTAAAGTGAAATTTCAATTCACATCTTAAGGCACAGAGTTTTAAATTATGTTTATTTATTTCCTGTGTCTGCGTGCTTGTGCATGGGCATACTCATGCCACCATACAAAAATGTGTGCAAGTCAGAGGTCAACTTTGTGGAGCAGGTTCTCTCCTCCTACCTTATGCATTTTGGGGACTGAGTTCAGGTGGTCAGGCTTGGTAGCAGGCTTCTTTCCCCACTGAGCCGTCTCACTGGCCTGAGATAAAGATAACTGAACAAGTCTTTTATGGGAATGGGAGTGCTTCAACTAAAGCAGGAAATTTTTGAAACAATACTGTTTTTAAATCCCAATGCAGCACAGATGAAAAAAAAAATGGAAATATGACAACAGCTACAATTTCCCGGAATACAAGACAGTAGCTATAGGAGGTGCAATTAAACTATGCATTTATTTATTAACATATTATACATAATTAATGTGCATTACTGTAGATAATGGATAAGATATTAATATACAAACCATTATAGTGTGATTATTTTTGTGGACAAGAAAAAGTTATTAATAAAACATCTCACAAATATATATACATACTTCACCAGGGCCAGATTTCTTCAAAACGAAATCCAGATTATAGTTCATGTGTTTTATAATTGTTCCATAATCCAGGAAACAAAACCATCAAATTTTGATATTTAAACAAATATGGCATTAATACTGTGAATGAAAGTTCCCGCCAAAATCTTGCATCTTGGACTGAACTTCCTAAAAGGCTGACAAACTGATCAATACATCAATGACTGTGGAGAGTTTAGAATGTTGCAGATTCAGAGCCTATTCATCATTTACTTTGGCCTATATTTATCCCTAAATAGTCCCTCTTTGACCATCTCTGTTTCTGACATAACACCTTGTAACTAAGAGATTAAAAAAACAAAACAAACAAAAAAAAAAACAACCTTTTAGGAATGTACTAACTTCCGGAATGTACTAACTTCCGCAGAGATACATGCACAGCTATGTTTATTTCAGCTCTCTTCACAATAGCAAGGAGCAGTAACCAACCCAGATGCCCCTCAACTGACGAGTGGATAGAGAAAATGTGGTACATCTACACAATGTAAACAAAAAACAAAGGACGAATAGTATCCCTCATTTGTGGATGCTAGTGCCAGTTACCTAGTTGTAAGTATTTCTTGTGCACAGCCCTTTGAGCTTTTGTCCAAGTAGTTGGGAGTGATGCACATCGGAAACAACAACAACAACAACAACAACAAGAGAGAGGACTGCATGAGAGAACTAACTGAAATGGTGAACTTCTGCTCAAAACAGTCAACTTCCACATGGAGAATTTTGATTGGTGGGGTGGGGGATAGGGTGAGGGACATGGGTCTAGATTTGAAAAAAAATACTTAAAAAAAGTTATAACACTAAAAATCAATCAAACAACAACAAAAACAACAACAACAACAACAACAAAAAGGAATGTACTAACTTAGCAATGCCCTACCTTCCACCAGCCAAAAGGCTAAGAATGCCATCAGATAGCATATGAGGCCCATAACTGAGCTTAATCTATGTACTTAATGTTTCCACCAATGCATTGGAAGAAATGTCTTGATCTGTGACTTTTCTTTGTTCTGTTACTATAAAAGTTTCAAAAAACTGTTTTCATGCTGGGATATGGAATTTGGGGTAATTGGAACCCAGGGTCTTGGAGACTCATGTTTTGCTCCAGAATATCCATTGCTAAAATCTCTTCTGGTAGATATGCACAGTTGCAGCATCCTGCATCCCCGTCCTGGCATCCCAAAGGCAAAGCCAGAAGACTCTCCAAAACCACAGTTTGGAGATTTTAGAGAGATTAATTAGGTGTTCTTACTGTGCTCACCTTCCCCTCCCATCCATCCAGAGTGCCCTCATGGACCCAGTGACCTCTGCTCAAGATGGCCACTGCAGTAGAGAGTGACTGCCTCATGGTTTTCTCTTTTATATGTCCTTGACCCCCCCCCATTTGTAGCCAAGGTCAACCTGCATGTGGGGCGTGGTATCTGGCTCCCTGGCTCGTCCTTTTCCCTCAGAAGGAGGATGGTCGAGTTTACAATCCTGGGCAAGCAGGCAACCCTGCATTTCCAAAAGCATTTCATGTCCAAAGTTAGTCTTTCTTTCAGAAGACTCTCCACATTACACTATCTCTTACCTCCTTTGAGATGAGAATTGTGCTTTTGCACTAACAATTATGTTTGAAAAACTTATGAAAACATTTTTTCCATAATAGCACAAAGTCCTAATCTCATAGTAGATTCCTCCTCCAAATACTCCTGGTGTATCTCTTTCTTTAAATTCTACAGATATTTTATAAGCAATGATTAACGACTCAGAATCTCATAAAGTGTTTATGTCTATGATGTTGAACAATACAAAGAAGACAATCTTTCCTATTAATTTCACAGATTTTTAAAAAAATATGGTTATTAATACTTTGTATTCTTTACTTATGGAAATAATAAACAATTTCCTTTCATAAACATCAGATGCAATTCATCAGTATAATTATAGCATTAATAAACCTTACTTTACAATTTGGATGTGGAAAGTTTTTTGTGAAGCAAATAATTAGTAATGAAAATATTCACTTGATAATTAGTGGAGTCAAAGTTCAGTTTTACAAAGCCTTGATAATTCCTTTTACTTTAGATAATTTAAACAAAAGAAAATCTCTTGTTAAGCCTGATTCTTTTTTATCCTTTGCAAAGTACATTCCTTTGTGAATTTTCAAGGTCATAGTTAATACACAAGAACACTACCTTTATTTCACCAGGGGACATAATAAATGGTAGATTTACACTTAAAAGCAAAAGCTCTGTTTTGAGTGTGGTGAGTCTGGCTTCTTTCTTTATTCTTCAATTCCCAGTTCTTTGTTGTTTCCTGTCCCATACAAGTACTCATTATCACAGGAAGGAAGACTCGTCACATGCCGTGACAGATTGTTTCATTTATTTAAGATAAAGCCTTTGTATTTCACTCCATATGCTAATTAGGAAAAGATAAAATCTTTACCTACTAGAAAATTTCTGTGTTCACAGGTTTACAGGCCAACCCCATACTGAGTTGCCAGTCCAGCTGCCTAAACAACAGCTTCCTTTGAATCAGTAAATTACAGTGCCAATAACAACACCATAAACAGAAGTTGTTCAGTCTTTTGAGGTTAGTTTCACATATTACTTTATATATTCAGTTTATCCTAGGAGAAGCCTCCCACCCAACAATTCAAAAGAGTAGGTTTTATTCAGTCAAAACATCTCTCCATTTTTCTAAACAAAGGTGCAAGCCTCTTTGCTTTTCAGTTTTCTAAACCATGATTGTCAAACACTCCTTAACCAGCTAATTCTTGTCCAGCAACATACCCTGTTAAAGTGACAAAGCTAAGTGTATGTTTGAAAGAGTAATGGGGAAATAGTTTGTGTCTTACAGGAAGATAGACGAGGCAAGAAGAAAAACAGAATCAAAGAAGTAAAAGAAATTTACAATTGGTTTTGGTGTCCCTTGGAAGCAAATGTGTCAAATTCTGTGCTATGCTATGAATAGTACCTGTCATGTGTTGTACAGTCAGTCCATAGCTGGTGGCATTTTGAGATTGATCATGGGGCACTAAGTTCATCAATTGGCATATTTATTGATGAGGTCATTCTTTTTCATTTTTATTTATTTTAAAAATATCTTATTGTGGGGCTGGAGAGATGGCCTAGCGGTTAAGAGCGCCGACCGCTCTTGCAGAGGACCCGGGTTCGATCCCCAGCACCCACATGGCGGCCGAGAACCGTCGGAAACTCCAATTCCAGGAGAACTCCAGTTCCAGGGGAATCCGACACCCTCTTCTGACCTCCGCGGCATTGCACGACACGGGTGCACAGACCTGCATGCAGACAGTACATTCATACACATACAGAAATAAATAAATGCCGGGCGTGGTGGCACACGCCTTAAAAAAATATCTTATTGTTTTGTATTTTATGAGTTTATTGTTTGCATGTGCGGAAGTGCACACATATAGTGCAATGCCCATGGATGTCAAAAGAGGGTATCAGATTCCCCTGGCTGGAACTGGAGTAATGGATGGTTATTAACTGCTATGTGGGTGCTGAGAATCAAAGCTAGGTCCTCTGCAAGAGCAGCCAGTGCTCTTAATTGCAGAACCAACTCTCCAGCCCCCATGGAAGCATGGCCTGTTTGCAGGAGTTGGTTAATTGGACAAGACATTGAGGGTCGTGTCTTCTCCCTGGCTCTTTCCTGTCTGCCCCTCTTCCAGGCTGCCAGTACATGTGCAGCTGTCCTCTGACATGCCCTTTTGACATGGTTTGGCTTTAGCACAGGTCTACAAGCAATGGACTAAAGTTCTCTGCAACCATGAGTCAATATGAATCTCGCCTCCCTTCAGTTATTTTCTCAGTTATTTTGTCACAGTGAAAAAATTTTGAGGAATATGTGGAGACCATAAAAATAATGGCTTTGCTGTGTAATGATAAATTACAAAGGAAGAAAAGCCTAGACCACATATTCTTCAACTTATCTTTGAATACATTCTTCCAATATCATAACAGCCCTGCCCCTTAGCTTTGATGTACTCAAGCACTATCTTATGTCTTTTTTATTTTTGTATGCATTTATTTATTCTTGAATTTTTTAGTTTTTTATTTTACATTATTTCAAAATATGTATATACACATTCCACACATAAGTAAAAATTACAAATTCTGAAAACGAACTATAGGTTCATTCCTAAACACATTTAGAGATTCACATTTTAACAGTAAATTTGCATGCAGGTATAAAGATGTGTAACTTTACATTCTCTCTTTATTTTTTAGAATATCACTACATGCCTTCCATCCATATATGGTAATTACAATGTGTGAATATAAGTGGTAGGGCAACTCTAGAGCCCATTTATAGGTTCACATTGGAATAGCACAGTTGCTTTCAAATACAATGAAATGTAATAATAAAGTTGCTAAGTTTGTCTGCCAACTAGGGATATGGTGTTAGCATCTACAAATGAGGGAAACCATTCGTCTTTTTTTTTTCTGGGACTGTGTTACTTCACTTAGTATAATTGCTTTGAGTTCCATCCATTTACCAGCAAAGCTCATGATGTCATCTTTCTTTACTGCTGCATAGCACTCCATTGTGTAGATGTACCACATTTTTGTTATCCAGTCATCTGTTGAGGGGCATTTATTGCAGCTCTCTTCACAATAGCTCTTTGCTGTTGTGAAGAGAGCTGCAATAAATATAGCTGTGCATGTATCTTTGCTGTAGGATGTGTCTTGTGGGTATATACCCAGGAGTGGTATGGCTGAGTCAGGTGGTAGGCTCATTTTGAGTTTTTTAAGGGTTCTCCACACTGCTTTCCACAGTGGTTGTACAAGTTTACATTCCCACCAGCAGTGGATGAGTGTTCCCCTTTCCCCACAACCTCTCCAGCATTTGGTGTCTTTTGTTTTCTTGATCTTGGCTAGTCTTATTGGAGTGAGATGATATCTTAATGTGGCTTTAATTTTCATTTCCTTAATTATTAATGATGTTGAACACTACCTCTCACCCTGTACAAAAAAAACTCCAAGTGGATCAAAGATCTCAACCTGAAACCCTGAAGGTGATAGAAGAAAAAGTCAGCATCAACTTACAAGACATAGGTGTCAGAAAAGACGGTTTTTTTTTTTTTTTACTTTCTAAATCAAACAGCAGCTGCACAGGAAATAAGGACAACAGCTGACAAGTGGGACCTCATGAAACTCAAAAGCTTTTGTACAGCTAAAGAAACAATCAAGGACGTGAAGAGAAAATCCACAGAGTGGGAAGAAACCTTCACCATCAGACAAAGCATTAACATCTAGAATATATAACTACTTAATAAACAAAGAAGAAAACAAATGACCTACTCAAAAGATGGAGTAAAGAGCTGAACAGAGACTTCACCAGTAAGGAAGTAAAGATGCCTGAGAAACATCTTTAAAAAAGTGTTCAACATCATTAATAATTAAGGAATGCAAATTATTCTTGAATTTTTTAAGACAGGGTCTCTCTCTAGCCCCGGCTGCCTAGTAACTTGCCATGGTGAGCAAGCTGATTTGAGCTCACAGAGATCTTGCCTCTGCCTCATGAGTGCTGGGATTAAATGCCTGCAACACCACACCCTGATCTACCTTATGTCTATGTTAAAGACCAAGCTAGGTAATCAGAAAATGCTAAGGTGCAAATATGAACTTAAAAAAAATTGAACAGAGCTATCATTACTTTGGATTCAAGGCTAATGAATGACTAAGGGGAACTAATTATATATCAGTAAAAGACACATCCTCTGGGAATACTTGATCTTCCTCTTGGAGTAAGTCTTATGTGCTCTCAGCATTTTTGATGGTCTTGTGGCACATTTTATTACTATAACTGTATGTATGTTTCTATCCACAATGTCAAGAAATACTGGATTGATGAATGAGTAAATGAATTCTTATTAACACATGAAATACTAATTTCCTGAAAACTCTGCTAATGAAGACTATGCCTAACATATGAAAGTGGGTGTTATAGCTACATGTTTCCAGGCAGTCTTAGATTATTGGATTGGTTTTAATGATATAAAATATGATTTTGAAATTGCTAAGTGATTTCATGGAAGTAATGAACAACTGTCAAATTTTCAATATTTTATAATTTGAGAAGAAGCAGAAAGACGAGAGAGGAACTGAGAGTCTGAAATTAATGGATCAATGATAGAAAAGAACACCAAATTTAATGTCATTTTAGATATGAATGTTCAGAACTTTACAATGAAACACAATCTCAAAGTAAGTGGGATGACTCACTCTTGCAATCTCAGCACCTGGGAGGTGGAAGAGAAGATCAGTAGTTCACGATTGTGGGCTTTAAATTCAGTTTGATGCCAGCCTGGGCTACATGAGCTCCTTTTCCCAAAAATATCCAAGAAATCAGTAAGCAAATAAACAAAATTTAAAAACTCAAAAAAATATTAAGGTGAATACTTTGTTTTAAAATATACTTTATTTCTAATTATGTGTATGTACATGTGTCTATATAGGGTGTGTATATTTTTAATTATGTGTATCCACATGTGTCTATGTGTGCATGTCAGTGCTGCTGCCCCCAGAGGCCAGAAGAATCCATGTGTTGGATTCCCTGGAGCTGGATTTATAGGCAGTTATCAGCTGCTCAATGTGTGTGCTGAGAACTCAACTGAGGTCCTCTGTGTCTTTGTTACTTTTCTGTGGCTATGATAAAACATCATGACCAAGAGAATTTATAGGAAGAAGAGTTTATTTGATCTTACAGTTCCTTCTTCATGGTGGGGAAGCATGGTGACAAGACGCGGCCGGAGGGAGTACAAAGAGACCACACATCTTCAAGCAGACACAGGAAGCAGAGAGCAATTTGAAGTCTAGCAATGCTTAATAACTCTCAAAGCCTGTCCCCAGCCTTCCTCCAGCATGGTCACATCTCCTAAAGCCTTTCAAAACAGCGCCACCAACTGGGCAGACTCTGGACTTGACCTCAAACCTGAAGAAGCGAAGATCAGATTTTATAATCTATACCTCCTCAATGATGCAACTTGTAGGATTTCACATATTAACACTCTAGAACTGTGGGGAAATAAACTTACATTTTTCCTTACCTTTTTAAAAAGAAGTTTTGCTGTTTTCATACAGCATATGAAATATATTGGTATGTAAATACAATATAAATATGTATGTAAATACAAAATAAATATGGTATGCGGATTCCCCTCCCTCTATGCTTCTCTCCACTCCTTGCTTCCCAATTTAATGTATTCTCATATATATAATTTGGCCTACAGATTTTTTGATTCATTTCCCCAAACGGCCTTCTGTGGGTCCATTAACTGGGCCCACCCAAATTCCCCATCCTTGAAATTACTGTCTTTCCCCTCCCAGCAGCCAGCAGTTGCCAAAAGTTCCTTAAGGTGGGTTGGGATTTCTTACAAACAAATCAGAGAAAATCACACATCTTTTCTGGGATTTTGTCTGATTTGAAATTGTATAGGACTTCTACAAGTGACATGTTCTGTCTTATTCATAGATCTTAGCTCTGATTCCATAAATATGAGTATATATCTGGATGTAACAGTAGGAACCAGGAAAATGGAAATGAACCATTGGGGATAAAGGGGGGAGGAAGAGTTCAAGAGAGGGGGACAGTAGGAGACAGGTGTTAGTAAGAAGAAAATGGGGAAAGGGGGGGATGCTTTGTCTGGGGAGTGAGAAGAGAGAAAAATGATGCTTGGATGGTATGAAAAACCAGAGGGAAAAGTATTAATTCAAAATCCCACTGAAAAATACATGTACAGTAAATATATGAGTACATGTGTATAGCTGAAGGCTATGTATTAAAAAAAAAACACAGTGCCAAGCAGGAGAAACTTACATTGTTTTATGCCACACAGTATGTGGTATCTGTAGTTGATTACAACATCAGGAAAGTGACATAAGTACATCTCTAATCTTTTGGAATACAAAAATCTGTAGAAATTGAGAGACTGATGGGATGACTTTATGCTGACTGACCTTAGTTGTTCTAGTTAAGCTGGATCATTTACCCTACAGAGTCATTAATCTATGAGTTATATTAAGAACATTTTTCTTTCATAATATTTTATTAATTAAAAAATGATTGCATTGGGCTAGAGAGATGGCTCTGTGCTTAAGAACACTGGCTTCTCTTGGGGAGGACCTGGGTTTGTTTCCCAAGACTCACATGGTAGATCACAATTGTCTGTAATTCCAGTTCCAGGGGGTCCAAAGCCCTTTTTTTCATTGTTCTTCATAACTTGTATTGCATATATATATATATATACATAATTATATACATCCATAAATATATACATACATACACATATCACCTGAATTGGAGGATTTTTTTTTTTTTTT
>VZQC01002316.1:1486969-1535210 GCA_009823505.1 Rhizomys pruinosus
GCACGCCTTTAATCCTAGCACTTGGGAGGCAGAGGCAGGCGGATCTTTGTGAGTTCAAGGCCAGCCTGGTCTACAGAGTGAGTTCCAGGACAGCTGGGGCTACAGGGAGACCCTGTCTCGAAAAGACCAAAAAAAAAAAAAGAAAACAACGAATAAGATATACTCAATGTAAAAAACCCAAAACCTTTAGTCTGTAAAGATGTGATATTTTATCATTCTCCACTTTAATAGATCTTGTCATGATTTTTGAGGTTTTTAGAATACTATCATTCAAGAGTGACAAAGCTTCCTCTGAATAAATTATACACCCCATAACATGCTACACATAAATAAACAGATAAAATGGGCAATGTGACCATTAGAGATGTTTGGTCCTTTTCGTAAGTGATAGTCATTGGATGATTTCATTTCTCTTGACCAAAATGATGTTCATTCTGGTGCTTGTCATGAAATAAAACCATAAATATTGATACATGTTCAAACAAAAGTGGGGTCTTGTTCATTAAAAAGTGCTTAGCAGCTGATGGTATACACTCAGCTGGTTGTTTTCATGTATGATTCAGAGGCAAGAGATAAACATGAATCACAGACAGGAAAACAACTTGAGACTGCTGTCTTCTGCAATAGGAAGCACATTGCCATCCACAGGCTGCTTTCTATAATGTTTGAATGTATTATGGATGGTTTAGAGATTTGTCCTAGATCAATTTTTGTAGTTTTATAAATGATAAAATCCACATTCATGACATTAACATTTTCTGTACAATAATGTTAAGTTTGAAAACAGTGAAGGCATAATACTTGAGGCATTAAGTTGTTTTACATGTTACATTGATGCAATTTCAGTTTTTATGTTTATTTCGTGTGTGTGTGTGTGTGTGTGTGTGTGTGTGTGTACTTTCATGTCACACCACATGAGCACATGTATGGAGGTCAGAGGACAATTTGCAGGATCAGTTCTCTCTTTCCATTATGTGGGTCCTTGGCCTCAAACTCAAACTGTTTTCCTAGCGGGCCATCTTGCCAGCCCTGATTTGATTTTAAAAAGTACATTTAAACTTTTTTTTTTAAATTTGCTCCAAACTCTTTTGAGTATGGAATTCTCTTGCAGAAATATATTTAAATAAATTTGGTAGTGTGTACATTTGATATTCACCATAATATTGAAAAAGAAGTACTAACTAAATCAAATACCCTCAGTGTGTTCTTTAAAAAGTTTAATTTTTGTGAAATGAAACAAAGTTTAATTTGTACTAGGGTATAGGGGGATATCAAAATATGGCTTATAACCATGAAATTTTCCATGTATCTCTTACCCATCAACAAAGAATCTTCTGCGTGAAACAACATAAGAGAATAAGTGACTTTGGGGTCAGTGCTTTTTCATTGCTGTGACAAAAAACTCTGACTAATTCCAACTTGGGGAGGAAAGAGTTTATTTGGCTCACATCTCCTGGGTCACAGTTCATCACTGAGGGAGCCTACCATAGGAACTCAGGGCAGGAACCTGGAGGCAGGAACTGAAGCACAGGTCATGGAGGAATGCTGCTTACTGGCTTGCTCCCCTGGCCTATGCCCACCCAGCCTT
This sequence comes from Rhizomys pruinosus, assembly GCA_009823505.1. Taxonomy (NCBI): domain Eukaryota; kingdom Metazoa; phylum Chordata; class Mammalia; order Rodentia; family Spalacidae; genus Rhizomys; species Rhizomys pruinosus. The sequence goes on from VZQC01002316.1 coordinate 1,488,558, forward strand.
CTTATACTGTACATAACAACCTGCCTGGGGTGGCACCACCCATAGTGGGCTGGGTTCTCCCACATAACATTCAAGACAATACTCCACAGACATGGCCACAGGCCACTCCAATGGAGCCAATTCCCCAACTGAGGCTCCATCAACCCGGGTGTGTCAAGTTGACACTAAAGCTAGCCAGCACAGGGTCCCAGTCCTAATGGGTACATCTGCAATGGAGTCTCATACACGTAAGGTTCCAAGAACATCATAGAAGAGCGGGTGGAAAGACTACACAAGCCAGAGGACCAGGACACTTACTGTGAGACCTGTCTTCGAGACATGATTATGAGTGTGTGTGTGTGTGTGTGTGTGTATGTGTGTGTGTGTGTGTCTATGTGCACACGAGTGCAGGTACCTAAGGAGGCCAGGTGTCAGAGGTACAGGCACAGACAGTTGTAAGCCACCTGATGTGGGTGCTGGGAATCAAACTCAGGTCCTTCTCATAGCAGGGCATGCTCTTAATCCCTAAGCCACCTAATCCTGCCCTTGCTGCTAAAGTTTTGTTGTATACTTTCTATACTTTCATTTTAAAAAATACAGTATCAAATTTTTTAGGCTATTGTGAATGGGAGGGTTTCCTTGAATGCATTTTTTGGATTGCTTGTTATTAGTATATACAAAGGCTACTCATTTTTGTAAGTTGAATTTGTAACCTGTCATTTACTGAAAATATTAATCATTTCATTTAGAATTTAGGTGGAGTTTTCGAGATCTCTTATGTATAATAAGATATCATTTGCAAATAGTGATAATTTGCTCTCTTTTTTCCAATTAGTACTCCTTTAATTTCATTCTCTTGTCTTTTTGTTATTGCAAGAGTTTCACACACTATAATGACAAGGACTAGCAATAGATAGTAATGTACAGCCCTGTCTGGTTCTTGATTTTAATAGGTATGTCTACAGTTTTTCTACATTTAGAATGATGTTGACTATGGGTTTATTTTATATAGCTTTGATTATGTTGAGGTATGTTCCCTCCAGACCAATTCCTTCTAGGACCTTTTTTTTTTTTTGGTCTTTTTGAGACAGGGTCTCCCTGTAACCCCAGCTGTCCTGGAACTCACAATGTAGACTGGGCTTGCCTTGAACTCACAGAGATCTGCCCTGACTCTCCTGAGTGCTTGGATTAAAGACATGAACCACCACACCCAGTTTCCTTCTATAACTTTTAACATGAATAAATGAATGCTGGATTTTGTCTAAGGCCTTCTCTGCATCTTTTGAGATGACCCTATGATTTTTGTCCCTAAATCCATTTATTACATTTATTGATTTACATATAATGAACCATTCCTGCATCTCTGGAATAAAGCTGACTTGATCGTGGCAGATGATTTTTTTTTTGATGTTTGTATGTATGTAGTTTGTGAGTATTTTGTTAAGTATCTTTGCATCTAAAGATGCATTAGAGATACAGGTCTTTAGTTTTCTTTCTTCATTGTGTCTTCACCCTGGTTTTGGTATAGAGTGATACTGGCTTCGTAGAAGGTGTTTTGGCAGAGGCAGGCGGATCTTTGTGAGTTCAAGGCCAGCCTGGTCTACAGAGTGAGTTCCAGGAAAGCTGGGGCTACAAGGAGACCCTGTCTCGAAAAAACCAAAAAAAAAAAAAAACCAAATAAAAAAAAAAAAAAAAAAAAAAGGCCCAGCCCCTGATGAGGCACAGCAGAATTCTATCAGACATTAAAACATCTATAACCGGGCTGGAGAGATGGCCTAGCGGTTAAGAGCACTGACTGCTCTTGCAGAGGACCGGGGTTCGATCCCCAGTACCCACATAGTGGCTGAGAACCGACTTTAACTCCAGTTCCAGGGGAATCCGACGCCCTCATCTGACCTCACAGCATTGCACGGCATTGCACGCGACACGGGTACACAAACCTACATGCAGACAGTACATTCATACACATACAAAAAATAAATAAAAATTTAAAAAAATAAAATAAAACATAAAACATCTACAACCAATACTACTTAAGTTACTCAAATTACTCATAAAGAAAGAATCAGAGGGAAAAGTACAAACACCCTTTTTTTTTTTTTTTGGGTTTTTTCGAGACAGGGTCTCCTTGTACCCCAGCTTTCCTGGAACTCACTCTGTAGACAGGCTGGCCTTGAACTCACAAAGATCCGCACTGCCTCTGCCAAAACACCTTCTACGAAGCCAGTATCACTCTATACCAAAACCAGGGTGAAGACACAATGAAAAAAGAAAACTAAAGCCTGTATCTCAATGCATCTTTAGATGCAAAATACTAACAAATACTCACAAACTACATACATACAACATCAAAAAAAAAATCATCATGCCACGATCAAGTCAGCTTTATTCCAGAGATGCAGGAATGGTTCATTATATGTAAATCAATAAATGTAATAAATGGATTTAGGGACAAAAATCATAGGGTCATCTCAAAAGATGCAGAGAAGGCCTTAGACAAAATCCAGCATTCATTTATTCATGTTAAAAGTTATAGAAGGAAACTGGGTGTGGGTGGTTCATGTCTTTAACCAAGCACTCAGGAGAGTGGGCAGATCTCTGTGAGTTAAGGCAAGCCCAGTCTACATTGTGAGTTCGCAGACAGCTGGGGTTACAGGCGAGACCCTGTCTCAAAAAGACCAAAAAAAAAAAAAAGGTCTAGAAGGAATTGTCTGGAGGGAACATACCTCAACATAATCAAAGCTATATAAATAAACCCATAGTCAACATCATTCTAAATGTAGAAAAACTTAGACATACCTATTAAATCAGGAACCAGACAGGGCTGTACATTACTATCTATTGCTAGTCCTTGTCATTATAGTGTGTGAAACTCTTGCAATAACAAAAAGACAAGAGAATGAAATTAAAGGAGTACTAATTGGAAAAAAAGAGACAAATTATCACTATTTGCAAATGATATCTTATTATACATAAGAGATCTCGAAAACTCCACCTAAATTCTAAATGAAATGATTATTATTTCAGTAAATGACAGGTTACAAATTCAACTTAAAAAATGAGTAGCTTTGTTATATACTAATAACAAGCAATCCAAAAAATGCATTCAAGGAAACCCTCCATTCACAATAGCCTAAAAAATTTGATACTGTATTTTTTTAAAATGAAAGTATAGAAAGTATACAACAAATTTAGCAGCAAGGGCAGGATTGGTGGCTTAGGGATTAAGAGCATGCCCTGCTATGAGAAAGGACCTGAGTTTGATTCCCAGCACCCACATCAGGTGGCTACAACTGCTGTGCCTGTACCTCTTGACACACTGGCCTCCTTAGGTACCTGCACTCGTGTGCACATAGACAACACACACACACACAACACACACACACAACACACACTCATCAATCATGTCTCGAAGACAGGTCTCAACAGTAAGTGTCCTGGTCCTCTGGCTTGTGTAGTCTTTCCACCCGCTCTTCTATGATGTTCTTGGAACCTTACGTGTATGAGACTCCATTGCAGATGTACCCATTAGGACTGGGACCCTGTGCTGGCTAGCTTTAGTGTCAACTTGGACACACCCGGGTTGAGGGAGCCTCAGTTGGGGAATTGGCTCCATTGGAGTGGCCTGTGGCCATGTCTGTGGGTATTTTCTTAGAATGTTATGTGGGAGAACCCAGCCCACTGTGGGTGGTGCCACCCCAGGCAGGTTGTTAGTACAGTATAAGAAGCTGGGTGGGCATAGGCCAGGGGAGCAAGCAGTAAGCAGCATTCCTCCTGACCTGTGCTTCAGTTCCTGCCTCCAGGTTCCTGCCCTGAGTTCCTATGGTAGGCTCCCTCAGTGATGAACTGTGCCCAGGAGATGTGAGCCAATAAACTCTTTCCTCCCCAAGTTGGAATTAGTCAGAGTTTTTTGTCAAGCAATGAAAAAGCACTGACCCCAAAGTCACTTATTCTCTTATGTTGTTTCACGCAGAAGATTCTTTGTTGATGGGTAAGAGATACATGGAAAATTTCATGGTTATAAGCCATATTTTGATATCCCCCTATACCCTAGTACAAATTAAACTTTGTTTCATTTCACAAAAATTAAACTTTTTAAAGAAACACACTGAGGGTATTTGATTTAGTTAGTACTTCTTTTTCATATTATGGTGAATATCAAATGTACACACTACCAAATTTATTTAAATATATTTCTGCAAGAGAATTCCATACTCAAAAGAGTTTGGAGCAAATTAAAAAAAAGTTTAAATGTACTTTTTAAAATCAAATCAAAGGGCTGGCAAGATGGCCGCTAGGAAAACAGTTTGAGTTTGAGCCAGAGACCCACATAATGGAAAGAGAGANATGGCTCAGCTGTTAAGAGGGCCGACTGTTTCTTGCAGAGGACAAGGTTCAATCCCTAGCACCCACATGGTGGCTGAGAACCGTCTTTAGCTCAGTTCCAGAGGAATCCGACCGCCCCTCTTCTGACCTCTGTGGCATGCATGACACGGGTGCACAAACCTGCATGCAGACAGTACATTCATACACAATAAAAATAAGTAAATAGTTACAGCAGCTGGAGCTACGGGAGCTACAGGGAGACCCTGTTCAAAAAGACAAAATAATTAATTAATTAATTAATTAATTAATTAAAATATGTTTTAAGTTAAAATGAACTGAGTGTTGTATCTGCTACTCGAGTAGTTTATAATTTAATTCAACCAAACTATTTGTTTCCTAAAACAAAAATTAAACAGCAATGCTTCTCAGGAGAGTACTCCATAACCAGAGCTTCTGTCTAAACCAAACATCTCTTCTGTCACAAGTACAGCTCACAATACCAACACTGATATAAACTCAAAGTAACCTCAGACTGTGTTCTCAAGAGAAAACTGTATCAGCCGAAAGCTGCTAAAAAGGATTTTAAAGGCATTTCTGTAACTATGTCTACTATGTCTAACTATGTACTCAATGAAAATGTAGTCATAGCAAAATGTACTCACAATGGCTAGTTGAAATATTGATAGTTGTAATACAATGAAAATTTCACTGAATAGTCTTAAGAATGGGAAAAATAGAGGAAACGTCAGTGAATGTGAAGATGGAGAAATAAAAATTGACCAATCTAAATAACCAGAGAGAGAAAAGCATAAAACATAAACTCAGTGGAGAGTAAACATTTTAGTAGAAGGGGATACAATGCCAAAGGGAGAAAATAAGGGATGTCATAAACTTCCAAAATTATGGAAAACTCCCAAATGAACAAACGAAAGATAGAAACCAGCATTGTCTGACTTTTCCCACATTTGAGCCACATGGATGAACTATCTTACATTAAACACACAGCTAGTAGCAAAAGCTGATCTTCAATAAAGCTTGATAAGCACCATCACAGGTAAGGAAAAAGCCTCACATAATAGAGTTTAAAAAAAAAAAAAAAAAAAAAGGAAGAAAAAGGAAAATTGTGATGTCTGAAGAAGAATAACAATACAGCAAGCCAAGGAATCTAGAAGGAAATGATTTACTCCAGAAAAAGAAATGCGGTAGAGATTAATATGAGATGAATTCTTTGTTTAAAGTACATATAATCGCTGGCGTGGTGGCGCACGCCTTTAATCCTAGCCCTTGGGAGGCCAGAGGCAGGTGGATATCTTTGTGAGTTTGAGGCCAGCCTGTCTACAGAGTGAGTTCCCAGGACAGCTGGGGCTACAGGGAGACCTTGTCTCGAAAAGACCAAAAATAATTAATAATTAATTAATTAATTAATTAATTAAAAATATAAAGTACATATAACCATTTGATGAAACTATGAAAGTGTGGTCTTAGAGTTTATGTACTCTGGGAAATAATGTGTGTTCAAATGACCCCATAAAATATACAGCGGGAACCTATTAAGAGGGAAAAGATAAGAGGTTCTGTATGATTACAGTGTTTCTATAATCTTTATAAGAAGTTGAACGGCATTAATTAGATGAAAACTGATTAGATGAAAACAATTGTGAGACCATTGTGTATCTATCATCTCCAAGTTAAAATACTCCTTCCTGGAGGGAGGAAGGAGGCTGATAACAGTCAGAAAGTTTTAAAAGGTTACAAGACTCGGAAAATGAAGAAAATTTACTAAGGTTTTGGAAGCCTAAAAAGAAACAAAGCTGGCAAGCTCTTTCTTCCCCAAGGTAAAAACAGTGAATGAGGCCGGGGAGAGGACACCAGCAGGTGGAGCTACCTTCAAGATGTGAGGTGAGATGCAAGGATGCAGCTCTCAGGGGTCACCACTCAGGGCTGGGACTTGGGTGACACAGCTGGCTTTGAATCACCCTTTGAATACAAAGTAAACTCACTGGTTCACAAGATAGACTTGGGTAGCATCATTTCCTTGGTCTATCATCAGTGTCCTGTCTGTGATGAATAACCATTTGTTCATATCCTACAATGTATTTGTTATGGGAGCAAGTATTTAAAAATATTAGACATCATTATGGAAGAAGGGCAGAAAGATTGTCCGAACCATGGAGAAGGCAGTGGATGACCAAAAGGAAGCAGGAGCATGTATGAACTCACAGTAGTTCTGACCAAATGCACAAGACCTGGAAAAACTCAAGCCAGACAAAAATCTTAGTATGAAGAGGAGAGCATCATGCCCCACCCCTAGCTCTTAGTAACTGATAGCTGCTGAATGGGGGAGTGCATGTTTTCTGGCACTGGTAGCCACTGGCAGGTCAACCATGCTCCTGTGGATGACTGACCACACATCAAGTATGTAGGCAGCACAAACTGGGTTTAGTAAATTTAATAAGAGAGGACACAAAGTTGAACAAGTAAGGAAGGGAAGAGTGGACCTTGGACGAATCGGAAGAGGAAGCTAAATATGATGTAAATACATCATGTGAAATTCTCAAAGAAAACGATGAACTTTAGAAAATTAAAAATAAAATATGAGACAAAGTCTAAGGACCAATACAAAACTTCCATTGGATCTTAAACACATGTTTAATGAAAACAAAGTAATGAATGAGGAAAAGCAGAAACAGAGAAAAATTTAAGAAAAGCAAACAAAGAAAAATAATAAAGTTGTAAAGTAAAAGATCTATAGTGGAGACGAGACTAAAAGTCCAATTAAAAGACAGAGCTTAGCAGAATATATTTAGATGAAAACAACGTTGTTACTTATAAAACACACATTTCATATATAGAGAGATGGATTGGATGTAAATTAAATAAAACAGTCTGCACCCAATTCTTAGTATTCATACATTTCATAGTTGAAAATTTATATGCCTGCAAAATGTTATTATAACTACAAAAATCAACACGGACAGGTACTTCAAAATTACTGAGACATGAGCTAATCAGTAAAAGTTTTCCTGCTTGAAATAAAGTCTATCAGACTATAACTCTCCTTTGTTGCAGCCTGGTACTGCAAACAAGTCTCTTTTGTGACCGATATTTAGTGCCATATTTTGTCTTTTTCTGCCTGTTCTGCATGACTGTATTGTTCAAAAATGGCACACAACTCTAGTACTGAGAACTGTCTGGTCTTCTTAAGTGTGAGATAAATAATGCATCTAAGGAAGGAAATATTTGTGCTAGCTCAACTTCCTTCTGACAAGGATTGTAGTGTTTGTGCCCTTACTGAAACTGCATAGGAAGCAAGAGAGGCTTATTATAAGCCAACACAATGAAAATTAATCTGGAAGTAAGTACAATAATAAAGCATTAAGTATGTGATTTGGCAGAACACTTTTTAAAATTATTACTGACAGCCGGGCATGTGGCACACGCCTTTAATCCTAGCACTTGGGAGGCAGAGGCAGGTGGTCTGATCTTGGTTGAGTTTCAGGCCAGCCTGGTCTACAGAGTGAGTTCCAGGACAGCTGGGGCTACAGAGGGACCCTGTCTCGAAAGACCAAAAAAAAAAAAAATTATTACTGACAAAAGTGATGATGAGGCAAATCAAACCATGGCTATATCTGCTGGTCTTATCAAATATGATGGAATAATAGAATGCAGAAGATTGACAAATACAGAGAAATAAAGGTGAAAATGCAAATGAAGGAAGAAAAGTACATTCGTAAGAAACGGAATAAGGAAAGAAACAGGGATGCTGTAATGAAGAGAAACCACAAAGATCTACCTGATAAACTTACTATTGCTTAATTTGTTTTCAATTATAATGTTATTTAACATTTATTCATAATTTGTAAAAGGATATTTTTTAAAGACAGTTAGAAAAAATAAAGTATCTCAATCTTTTGAAAATGGTTACAGTGTCCAAGAAATAGAAAATTATCTACTTTAGAACCTACAAAGGACAACTGGATGTAAGGAATACCAAAAGGAAATGTGTTGACAGTGTTTTATGGAAAAAAAATAGAAGGTGACTCAGAGCTTGTGTTCCCATTGCCTTATGTTTCTGTGGAAAGATGTCAGAAGGTGCTTCCAAATGGTCAGAGGTTATAACTCTCATGCCTATATGAAAAAAATACTACAGCCCTTAAAGATATACTAAAACCAGGTCCATTTCTGACATTTAGAGACTATATTATGAGAGAAAAAATTTAAACAAGTATTGTACTTTGTGTATTTAATTATTTAAACTTATACAGAGATGATGAACTTTTTATCACTCCATTTCTAAATATATCTTTCATAAAGATAAACTTTAAACATGACTTGTATACAACTGAAAGTCAGTGAGATCTCTATCATTTTTATGCATATCTCTCTATATGTTGATGTGTCAAATAATGTTTCCATGAGATTTAAAATAAATAATGAATAATTTGTGATATCATTTATTCCAATAAATATAATTTTCCCTTTATTTTAATAAAATCAGTATGTTTTATATTTGAGAGATTCAATATTGTAACTCATTAGTAACAAGGAAATATTTTTTTTAATGTAGGATAAGCACAGAAAAAAAAAAGAATAAGAAGCGTAGAAAGCTGAAAACTTAAGAGGACAACGTCTTCCAAAAAGGCAATGAAACTGAAGAAAAACAGACTCAAGGTATTTTCTCAAAGCACTCAAAATAACCCATTACAACATTAAAACATTAAATTAATAATATACATTATAGTTAATCCATTTTAAACTTCAGTGAATGAAAATTTAAATGCAGTTAAGTTTTACTTTATTTCCACGTTAAAATAATCTATTTGTAATTCTAGTATTTAAACTCTATGAGATTGCCAGTGCACTAATATGTCTCAAGTTACACATATACAAGTTGAAGAATGATGTATTTAATATTATACATCTTCCAGGTGCAACTGTTGTGATTGCATGGTAATTAGACTAATCGTAATTGTACGTGAATAATTCTAGAATAAAAATAGGAAAACACAAAGCAGAAAGAATTGCTCAGGACTCCTGGGAGAGGACAGTTCTTATGAATGAATCAATTCTGTTCCTCTCTCTCTGACACATAGTAGTTTTTAAATGAACTACATCATCTTTAACTTATTTAAGCAATTTCTTTTAGTTCCTTCCTCTTCACTCTCAGTTTTATCCACCATGAGCAAGAGGCTTGGCGTTGAATAGAATGTTGTGCCTGGCCATACCCCTGTTAGTCCTGTAGTTTTAAATGAACTACATCATCTTTAACTTATTTAAGCAATTCCTTTTTAGTTCTTTCCTCTTCACTCTCAGTTTTATCCACCATGAGCAAAGGCTTGGCGTTGAATAGAATGTTGTTGCCTAGCCATACCCCTGTTAGTCCTTGAAAAAGTGTTGTTATGTTCCTCTCCTTCTCCTCTCCCTTCCTCTCCTCTCCCCTCTTCCTCCTCTCCTCTCTCTCTCGCTCCCTCTACTCTAGTCCAAAGGACAAGACATAAAAACAAGCATATCACCATGTGTTTGTGATGAGCCATCTGGATACAGTTGGGTCTTCAGAGTAGCTATATCTTCCATTAAAAAAGTTTGACCCTCTGCTAGCCCAACTTCTGTAAGACATATATGCAAGAGCAGTTTTGTTAATGGTGAACTCACAGATTTCTTGGAACCAGGCAAACAGCATTTGGGGTACTTAACTTTTAAGGATGTGTCTGGGGAGGCAGCTACCTAAAACCCGAGCATTATGGGGGTTAAAAAAAAAAAAGCCAGACGAGCCAGCGTGGTGGCACACGCCTTTAATCCCAGCACTCAGGAGGGGGAGGAGGCAGGCAGATCTCTGTGAGTTCAAGGCCAGCCTGGTCTACACAGTGAGCTCCAGGCCAGCTGGGACTAAAGAGACCCTGTCTCAAAAATACAAAAAAAAAAAAAAAAAAAAAAAAAAAGGCCCAGGCCCTGATGAGGCACAGCAGAATTCTATCAGACATTAAAACATCTATAACCGGGCTGGGAGATGGCCTAGCGGTTTAAGAGCACTGACTGCTCTTGCAGAGGACCGGGTTCGATCCCCAGTACCCACCTAGTGCTGAGAACCGACTTTAACTCCAGTTCAGGGGAATCCGACGCCCTCATCTGACCTCACAGCATTGCACGGCATTGCACGCGACAGGGTCACAAAACCTACATGCAGACAGTACATTCAACACATACAAAAAATAAAAAAAATTTAAAAAAATAAAATAAAACAAAAAATCTACAACCAATACTACTTAAGTTACTCAAATTACTCATAAAGAAAGAATCAGAGGGAAAAGTACCAAAACACCATTTTTGAGACAGGGTCTCTCTTTAGTCCCAGCTGGCCTGGAGCTCACTGTGTAGACCAGGCTGGCCTTGAACTCACAGAGATCTGCCTGCCTCCCCCTCCTGAGTGCTGGGATTAAAGGCGTGTGCCACCACGCCTGGCTCGTCTGGCTTTTTTTTTTTTTAACCCCCATAATGCTCGGGTTTTAGGTAGCTGCCTCCCCAGACACATCCTTAAAAGTTAAGTACCCCAAATGCTGTTTGCCTGGTTCCAAGAAATCTGTGAGTTCACCATTAACAAAACTGCTCTTGCATATATGTCTTACAGAAGTTGGGCTAGCAGAGGGTCAAACTTTTTTAATGGAAGATATAGCTACTCTGAAGACCCAACTGTATCCAGATGGCTCATCACAAACACATGGTGATATGCTTGTTTTTATGTCTTGTCCTTTGGACTAGAGGTGAGAGAGGGAGAGAGAGAGAGAGAGAGAGAGAGAGAGAGAGAGAGAGAGAGAGAGAACATGACACACTTTTTCAAGGACTAACAGGGGTATGGCTAGGCAACAACATTCTATTCAACGCCAAGCCTTTGCTCATGGTGGATAAAACTGAGAGTGAAGAGGAAAGAACTAAAAAGGAATTGCTTAAATAAGTTAAAGATGATGTAGTTCATTTAAAACTACAGGACTAACAGGGGTATGGCCAGGCAACAACATTCTATTCAACGCCAAGCCTTTGCTCATGGTGGATAAAACTGAGAGTGAAGAGGAAGGAACTAAAAAGAAATTGCTTAAATAAGTTAAAGATGATGTAGTTCATTTAAAACTACTGTGTCAGAGAGAGAGGAACAGAATTGATTCATTCATAAGAACTGTCCTCTCCCAGGAGTCCTGAGCAATTCTTTCTGCTTTGTGTTTTCCTATTTATTCTAGAATTATTCACGTACAATTACGATTAGTCTAATTACCATGCAATCACAACAGTTGCACCTGGAAGATGTATAATATTAAATACATCATTCTTCAACTTGTATATGTGTAACTTGAGACATATTAGTGCACTGGCAATCTCATAGAGTTTAAATACTAGAATTACAAATAGATTATTTTAAATGTTCAGAAATAAGTAAAACTTAACTGCATTTAAATGTTTCACTGAAGTTTAAAATGGATTAACTATAATTATATTTTAATTTTGTTTTAATGGGTTATTTTGAGTGCTTTAGAAGAAAAATACCTTGTAGTCTGATTTTTAACATTTCAAAGATTTACATTGCCTTATATTAGGAAGAAAGTATTTAAATCTCATGTAATTTAAGCTTATACACATTTAATTTTTACATTAAAAATTCTGTGCCATCTCTCCAGGCATAAATTAAAAAAAATATTCCTTGTTACTAATGAGTTACAATATTGAATCTCTCAAATATAAAACATACTGATTTTATTAAAATAAAGGGAAAATTATATTTATTGGAATAAATGATATCACAAATTATTCATTTATTTATTTTAAATCTCATGGAAACATTAATTGACCATCAACAATATAGAGAGATATGCATAAAAATGATAGAGTATCTCACTGACTTTCAGTTGTATACAAGTCATGTTTAAAGTTTATCTTTATGAAAGTATATTTAGTAAAATGGAGTGATAAAAAAGTTCATCATCTCTGTATAAGTTTAAAATAATTAAATACACAAAGTACATAATTGTTTATTTTTTCTCTCATAATATAGTCTCTAAATGTCAGAAATGGACCTGGTTTTAGTATATCTTTAAGGGCTGTAGTATTTTTTTCATATAGGCATGAGAGTTATAACCTCTGACCATTTGGAAGCACCTTCTGACATCTTTCCACAGAAACATAAGGCAATGGGAACACAAGCCCTGAGTCACCTTCTATTTTTTTTCCATAAAACACTGTCAACACATTTCCTTTTGGTATTCCTTACATCCAGTTGTCCTTTGTAGGTTCTAAAGTAGATAATTTTCTATTTCTTGGACACTGTAACCATTTTAAAGATTGAGAATACTTTTATTTTTCTAAACTGTCTTTAAAAATATTCCTTTACAAATTATGAATAAATGTTAAATAACATTATAATTGAAAACAAATTAAGCAATAGTAAGTTTATCAGGTTAGATCTTTGTGGTTTCTTCATTAACAGCATCTCCTGTTTCTTTCTTACGAATGTACTTTTCTTCCTTCATTTGCATTTTCACCTTATTTTCTCTGTATTTGTCATCTTCTGCATTCTATTATTCCATCATATTTGATAAGACCAGCAGATATAGCCATGGTTTGATTTGCCTCATCATCACTTTTGTCAGTAATAATTTTTTTTTTTTTTGGTCTTTTCGAGACAGGGTCCCTCTGTAGCCCCAGCTGTCCTGGAACTCACTCTGTAGACCAGGCTGGCCTTGAACTCACAAAGATCCACCTGCCTCTGCCTCCCAAGTGCTAGGATTAAAGGCGTGTGCCACCATGCCCGGCTGTCAGTAATAATTTTAAAAAGTGTTCTGCCAAATCACATACTTAATGCTTTATTATTGTACTTACTTCCAGATTAATTTTCATTGTGTTGGCTTATAATAAGCCTCTCTTGCTTCCTATGCAGTTTCAGTAAGGGCACAAACACTACAATCCTTGTCAGAAGGAAGTTGAGCTAGCACAAATATTTCCTTCCTTAGATGCATTATTTATCTCACACTTAAGAAGACCAGACAGTTCTCAGTACTAGAGTTGTGTGCCATTTTTGAACAATACAGTCATGCAGAACAGGCAGAAAAAGACAAAATATGGCACTAAATATCGGTCACAAAAGAGACTTGTTTGCAGTACCAGGCTGCAACAAAGGAGAGTTATAGTCTGATAGACTTTATTTCAAGCAGATGAAAACTTTTACTGATTAGCTCATGTCTCAGTAATTTTGAAGTACCTGTCCGTGTTGATTTTTGTAGTTATAATAACATTTTGCAAGCATATAAATTTTCAACTATGAAATGTATGAATACTAAGAATTGGGTGCAGACTGTTTTATTTAATTTACATCCAATCCATCTCTCTATATATGAAATGTGTGTTTTATAAGTAACAACGTTGTTTTCATCTAAATATATTCTGCTAAGCTCTGTCTTTTAATTGGACTTTTAGTCTCGTTCCACTATAGATCTTTTACTTTACAACTTTATTATTTTTCTGTTTGCTTTTCTCTTAAATTTTTCTGTTCTGCTTTTCCTTCATTACTTTTGGTTCATTAAACAATGTGTTTAAGATTCCAATGGGAAGTTTTGTATTGGTCCTTAGACTTTGTCTCATATTTTATTTTTAATTTTCTAAAAGTTTCATCAGTTCTTTGAGAATTTCACATGATGTATTTACATCATATTTAGCTTCCTCTTCCGATTCGTCCAAGGTCCACTCTTCCCTTCCTTACTTGTTCAACTTTGTGTCCTCTCTTATTAAATTCACTAAACCCAGTTTGTGCTGCCTACATACTTGATGTGTGGTCAGTCATCCACAGGAGCATGGTTGACCTGCCAGTGGCTACCAGTGCCAGAAAACATGCACTTCCCCATTCAGCAGCTATCAGTTACTAAGAGCTAGGGGTGGGGCATGATGCTCTCCTCTTCATACTAAGATTTTTGTCTGGCTTGAGTTTTTCCAGGTCTTGTGCATTTGGTCAGAACTACTGTGAGTTCATACATGCTCCTGCTTCCTTTTGGTCATCCACTGCCTTCTCCATGGTTCGGACAATCTTTCTGCCCTTCTTCCATAATGATGTCTAATATTTTTAAATACTTGCTCCCATAACAAATACATTGTAGGATATGAACAAATGGTTATTCATCACAGACAGGACACTGATGATAGACCAAGGAAATGACTCCACTCAAGTCTTAGTGAACCAGTGAGTTTACTTTGATTCAAAGGGTGATTCAAAGCCAGCTGTGTCACCCAAGTCCCAGCCCTGAGTGGTGACCCCTGAGAGCTGCATCCTTGCATCTCACCTCACATCTTGAAGGTAGCTCCACCTGCTGGTGTCCTCTCCCCGGCCTCATTCACTGTTTTTACCTTGGGGAAGAAAGAGCTTGCCAGCTTTGTTTCTTTTTAGGCTTCCAAAACCTTAGTAAATTTTCTTCATTTTCCGAGTCTTGTAACCTTTTAAAACTTTCTGACTGTTATCAGCCTCCTTCCTCCCTCCAGGAAGGAGTATTTTAACTTGGAGATGATAGATACACAATGGTCTCACAATTGTTTTCATCTAATCAGTTTTCATCTAATTAATGCCGTTCAACTTCTTATAAAGATTATAGAAACACTGTAATCATACAGAACCTCTTATCTTTTCCCTCTTAATAGGTTCCCGCTGTATATTTTATGGGGTCATTTGAACACACATTATTTCCCAGAGTACATAAACTCTAAGACCACACTTTCATAGTTTCATCAAATGGTTATATGTACTTTATTTTTTAATTAATTAATTAACTAATTAATTAATTAATTTTTGGTCTTTTCGAGACAAGGTCTCCCTGTAGCCCCAGCTGTCCTGGAACTCACTCTGTAGACCAGGCTGGCCTCAAACTCACAAAGATCCACCTGCCTCTGCCTCCCAAGTGCTAGGATTAAAGGCGTGCGCCACCACGTCCAGCGATTATATGTACTTTAAACAAAGAATTCATCTCATATTAATCTCTACCTGCATTTTCTTTTTCTGGAGTAAATCATTCCTTCTAGAATTCCTTGGCTTTCTTCATTGATAGTATTCTTCTTCAGACATACAATTTCCTTTTTTTTTTTTTAAACTCTATTATTTGAGGCTTTTTCCTTACCTGTGATGGTGCTTATCAAGCTTTATTGAAGATCAGCTTTTGCTACTAGCTGTGTGTTTAATGTAAGATAGTTCATCCATGTGGCTCAAATGTGGGAAAAGTCAGACAATGCTGGTTTCTATCTTTCGTTTGTTCATTTGGGAGTTTTCCATAATTTTGGAAGTTTATGACATCCCTTATTTTCTCCCTTTGGCATTGTATCCCCTTCTACTAAAATGTTTACTCTCCACTGAGTTTATGTTTTATGCTTTTCTCTCTGTGTTATTTAGATTGGTCAATTTTTATTTCTCCATCTTCACATTCACTGACGTTTCCTCTATTTTTCCCATTCTTAAGACTATTCAGTGAAATTTTCATTGTATTACAACTATCAATATTTCAACTAGCCATTGTGAGTACATTTTGCTATGACTACATTTTCATTGAGTACATAGTTAGACATAGTAGACATAGTTACAGAAATGCCTTTAAAATCCTTTTTAGCAGCTTTCGGCTGATACAGTTTTCTCTTGAGAACACAGTCTGAGGTTACTTTGAGTTTATATCAGTGTTGGTATTGTGAGCTGTACTTGTGACAGAAGAGATGTTTGGTTTAGACAGAAGCTCTGGTTATGGAGTACTCTCCTGAGAAGCATTGCTGTTTAATTTTTGTTTTAGGAAACAAATAGTTTGGTTGAATTAAATTATAAACTACTCGAGTAGCAGATACAACACTCAGTTCATTTTAACTTAAAAAATTATTTTAATTAATTAATTAATTAATTAATTAATTTTGTCTTTTTGAGACAGGGTCTCCCTGTAGCTCCAGCTGTCCTGGAACTATTTACTTATTTTTATGTGTATGAATGTACTGTCTGCATGCAGGTTTGTGCACCCGTGTCATGCAATGCCACAGAGGTCAGAAGAGGGCGTCGGATTCCTCTGGAACTGGAGCTAAAGACGGTTCTCAGCCACCATGTGGGTGCTAGGGATTGAACCCTTGTCCTCTGCAAGAACAGTCGGCCCTCTTAACTGCTAGGCCATCTTTCCAGCCCCTCATTTAAGTGCTTAGAATTTGTCTTGTTAAGTATTTCACAGACAGGTATTCTCTTCATTTGATCAGTTCTGGAACTCTGTAATAGTCTCCATCTGTTGCAAAAGGAAGATTCTTTGTTAAGGGGTGAATGTACCCTCTTAGAGATGTTTCTTTACGCAGTAGATGGTGATTAACATAGAAAGCCACAACTGGCCAATGTGCAGAGAAAAGAGTCCAAAGTGCCTCTCCCCTGTGGCCCTGCTGCATTCCCCTGGGGGCTCTGCTCCCGCCTGTCTATTTCCTGGTTCTCCAGCAGCTGCCCTTCTCTAGTCTAAAAATTCCATGAGTTAGTTTCATTATTTATTATTTCCCCTTTACAAGTCCTGGCTTTCCAAATGTTTTTGTTCACTTTCCAGTGCTATAAAGCAATTGTTGTGCTTTTGTTTGTTTATTTTGCCTGTGGATTTTTCTTTGTTTGGAATAAGTTCTTTTTTTTCCAGAGGTTAATGCTCATCTCTCTGGGAGACTCAGTTCAATGACAGTCTGCTGAAACAAATCAGAAGCATATTTCAGGAAAGTAAGTTGAATAATTTTTAAGTACACTAATTTTTGACAGTAGCTCTTTTTCTTTTTAACATTATCATTAATATGGAGAAAAATCATTTCCTGATTTTACAGATGCCTTGCTATATTGAGCAAGAAATGCCATTTGAGATGTCTTATTGAAGTCCTACTCAATATTCTTACTGCACACCAAAATATTATTGCCCTTAGTTTTTACCAGCAGTCACACACTGAGTGGTTTAAGACATTTCTCCTGACAGCAGTGATAAAATTAATAGCTAAGTTAAAGATTTATAGGTGGAAAGAGTTTGGTAAATTGGGAATAAGATGGATTTGGATTTAAAATTCTTAGCTTGTGTCTTTCTAATTGATTAATAATTATATGACTTTCTTGGAATGAACTTGCCACTCAACCCAGCCATACCACTCCTGGGCATGTACCCTCAAGACTTACGCCACCGCAGAGATACATGCACGGCCATGTTTATTGCAGCTCTATTCACAATAGCAAGGAGCTGGAGCCAACCTAATGCCCCTCAACTGACGAGTGGATAGAGAAAATGTGGTACATCTACACAATGGAGTTCTATGCAGCGGTAAAGAAAGACGACATCATGAGCTTTGCAGGAAAATGGCTGGAGCTAGAGGATATTATGCTGAGTGAAGTAACACAATCCCAGAAAAACAAAAGATGAATGGTATCCCTCATCTGTGGATGCTAGTGCCAATTACCCAGTTGTAAGTATTTCTTGTGTAGGGCCCCCTGAGATTTTGTCCAAAGCAGTTGGGCATAATGCATATTGGAAACAACAACAACAACAACAACAACAGAAAGGACTGCATCAAAGAACTGACTGAAGCAGTGAACTTCTGCTCAAAACAGTCAACTTCCTCATGGAGAATATTGAGAAAGACTAACAGATAAAAAGCATGTTTGGCAGAATGCATGAGCTCTGGCGGGGTGGGGGAATGGGCGGGAACACGGGTCTAGATTTGTTAAAAAAAATAAATTTATGTGAAAAAAAAAGAAAAATAAAGACTTACATATTCACTGGGAATGTATGTTTGCTATTTTACTGTTTGCTGCATTAGAAAGGTATATTCAGAGCTATGCCTGTGGGAAAACTTAGTTAAGATGGGTTGGATTCTAAGCCAATGGTACCTCCCTGGCCACACCTATGGGGTGGGGTGTAGCGATGAAAAGATTTAGCATTTGGCCCTGAGAATTGAGTCATGATGGATATTTAAGCAGACATGTTGGAATAAAATCTCTCTCTGCATTTGGACCTCAAAAAAAATAATTATATGACTTTAGTAAAGATACCAAATGTCTCTGAGCCTTATTTTACTCATCTGTGAAATGATCGCATTTTTCTAGTTGTATAGTTGACTTAAATATGATAAAACATGGGAAACCGTTTTTTTCATTGAAAATGTTTTATACATACTGTTACTGTAATAGTAATGTAACTATTAACATTGGATATCATGAGAACTTTTTCATGAATTCTTAACTGATTTACAAGACTAAAAATGCCAGAATGCTTGTCAACAGGAATACTTCTTGTTGCATGTCTACTGGAATTTTCTTGTGTAATTTGAGGTTCACAGTTTGGAAGTTGCTGAGAAGTCTATCATTTACCAATTATATTTTCATGTACATGTAGGGGAAAAGGAGGCCACCCGTGGCTTCATTTACGTTAAATCACCTGCTTGTCTGTTTACACTGAAACCTGGCCTTAGGCAGGATTTGCATGTGCATTAGCAAGTCTGTGACACCTTGGGATCAAAGGCATTGAGAAGTACACATGATGTTATGGAACATGAGGCACAGAATCTGAAACCAGGCCCTGAGATATGATGTCACTCTGGGTATAGAAACAGAATGCTGTGAATTAATAAATGAGTCCTTCTTACCATTGGACAGGGACTACCAGCTGTTATTTGCACATGTAATCTTAGCCCATGAGGCTTGTGTAGTAGTGGACCAGTGGGTTGGATGGTGGTCAAGCATACCACCAACCTAGGAAGCTGGTGTGGGGCTGGAAGGAGACCTATCAGGTAGCCAACTCTGGTGTGTAGTGAGTGCCTGGGCGGGAATTAGACTGTAGAGCACCAATCAGGTGGCAATCTGGGAATTAGACTGTAGAGTGCCAATCAGGCAACAGTCTGGAGGATCTGGGAATGCCAATAGGGCATTGCTTGGTGTAGTTGCTAGATGAGACAGGTGGGCAGTAGAAAGGCTGCCAGTCTTTGGCCTCACAGTTTAGGACAGCTGCTGGCTGCAGTCCTGCATCTTCCCTTTTCCCTGTAATCCAGTGGATGGGGTTCAAACATCCACCTCTATGTGTGGAGGAGTGATACCACATGTACCTTTCTACCCAATTTTATGAAATGATTATATATGCATATTAAAACTCAAGAAAATATTTTAATGTGATGCAAGGAGATTATGTATCAAGAATATACATAGAGAGGATTCAGAAACATGTTAGTGTGGTTCTATGACCTATGACTGTGTTTGCCAAAAGCTTAAGACATACTACAAAATGAAGGTTTTTGAAAGCTTCATTTATAAAAGCAATGCATGAAAAATATGGTCAAAGGACAAGTAAAAAAAAAGCTTGCTACCTTGTTCAGTCAACAAAACATATAATAAAGTAGAAAGCTCAATAAAATTTGAAAATATCAAGATGAATAGTTTCATACATTAATGGCAAAAATAAGTATGTTTTTGTTTGGCTATCTATTTTATAATCAATAACTTATAAATGCTACTATGTTCAGAATTGTCCTGCTAACAGTTTTTCTCAGCACAGATTTAACTCAACCAAATTATTATTGGTATAAGGTTTCACAATTGTGTGATAGCTGCCAACTACTATGTATGAATTCAGCAAAATCCTGTAATAGCACTTTATGTTTAATTGTCACATGTGTTGATTACTTTAAGATGAGCAGATTGTGACTCAGAGCATAGAATTCATCTAGAATTCAGAATCTGGGGGGCTGGAGAGATGGCTCAAGGGTTAATAGCACCAGCTGCTCTTGCAGAGGACCTGGGTTTGATTCCTGGCACCCACATGGTGGCTAACAACTGTCTATAACTCCAGTTCCAGGAGAATCTGATGCTGTCTACTGACCTCTGCAGGCATTTCATGACACGGATGCACCTACCTTCATGCAGGCAATACACCATACACATAAGATAAAACAATAAATAAAATATCAAAAAAGAATTCAGAATCTGTTACGTCCTGCTTCACAGTACAAATTTTCCTGACCACTGTTACAATTTCTGTGGTTAATTGCTTTTAAAATGAGTGAAGTTGAAGCCCAAAATGACTTCCAAGTGATTTTGTACTCTTTCAGAAGCATCCACCCAAACAGCAGTTGAATACCATTCAGAAAGTGGTCATTTGTGAGTGTACAGATACAAAATGACTGATATTACCTGTTATTATTTTATTACTAGTTTTTAAATGTGAATGAGTGTATTGCCTGCATGCATATACATGGACCTCTGTCATGCAGTACCCACTGACATCAGAAGGCTTTGGATCCCCCTGGAACTGAAGTTACAGATGATTGTTGGCTGCCATGTAGGTGCTGGGAACCAAACCCAGTCTTCTGCAAGAGCAGTCAGTGCTTTGAACTGCTGAGCCAGCTCTCTAGCCCACCTAAGATATTTTAAAAACTCCAGAGATTTGCATGTGTTTCCAGGCACTAGAAGCAGAACCAGCAGTTAGGAAGGAAGAACTCAAGATGAGATATATATTTCTAGTCTTTAAAACAGGATGCAGCAATTAATAATGTAAATAAACATTGTCATTTACTTTTGTTTGTTAACTAGCATAAACAAGCTTGAAAATGTCTGAAGTTTGAACCAAATACTATGCTCCTAAAATTAAAAAAAGAAGGTTTTAAGATTTTAAAGTATTTTCTAAACTGAAAAATGCTGTCAAGTGCAAGGTTATAAACAATGTGTGACAGAGAGCAATGATACTAAAATCTTCTAGGACTGTTTTCCTAACTTCTGTTGAAAAAATATACTTAGTATTCATAAGTGTAGCAGTTTTTTACATCCCAATTTCACTGTATTTTCTGTTGTTTGGAATTGACAAATATGTTCTTACAGATAAGGCTTAGAGTCTTCGGAGTTACTGTGTGTATGCACACTGTATATTTTATTATATCTACTTTCTTATTTTATTGCCATAATTTCAAGGGGGAATACAATGCCCCAGCATTTACCATATTTAAGTCAATTCCAAAGTTGAGTACAGCATTTAGAGTCATGTTAGCTGTTACTCTCTAGTGAAAGTCTCAGTCTTTCTTTCCGGGTTTTCACTAACCAGCACTACCTGCTATAATTGAACTTTTTTTTTTTTTTTTTATACTCTCAGCATCTTCCCAACACTCTGGCCAATGGTGCTCTAGTATGCTCTTTAGAAGAATGTATAAACACTATGAGTAATTTTAAAATGTCAGTTCTTCAACCTAAGTGGTAGAAACCATTACATTTCAATCCTACTATCCAACTTAATTTGCATGCAGTTGCTGTATCACTTCAAGATAAACAATTGCCTACAATTAGAAGTGTCAGACATATTTTCTGAGGTGGTATTAGCTCTTTGGCTCTTTATTTTTAAACATTTAGAATAGAAATGTATTTGAAATCTAAAAAGTTTACAAACAAACTTGAGAGCTAAACTTTGAATTACCCAGAGGAACTCAGAACAGGGTAATTCATGTGCTAATCATACACAGATCATTAGATAATGAAAGGCTTTCATTTTTGCATCAGCAAGTTTTTAAGTCCACTAATATCAAGGACAAGTACTTCCAACAGTGTTTAAATTGCTTATTAGCTATTTTTATTCCTGCTATTTCGAGGTAGATATGCCATTTTTTCTTCAATCACCTCAGTAATTAACAGATAAATAGAGGTATCTTACTAAAAATGACCTCTGATTTCATTTTTCAATGTATTCATTAGGAGACAGATGGTTTGTTTAATAGAGAATGAACACCGTGCTTTTTATTTACTGAAGTGAACAATGTTTTTTAAATTAGTGATAATGCAAGATAATGTCATGGCACAGGATATTTAAAAATGAACAGAAATTTTTATAAATTGGTTTCACTATAAATAAACAAAATATGGGTATATAATAAACACAAAGTTAATTTCATTTTTTATAACTATCACTCACTCTTTATAGTAAGCTGATCCTTGACTTGTTTTAATTGTTGATTGGTTTTTGACCTGTAATGCATAAAAACCTAATAGTGGCATCTTTTATAGCCAATTCTAAGTCATCTACCACTTTGAGGAATGTATTTTATATTTTCCATGTTTTCTTTGCATTATAATGTTTAGAATCTTATTTCTTTTTTCCTCAAACTTTTCTTTTACATTGGAAGTAGAATATGAGAAGGAATACTTGGGGGCTGGAGAGGCATATAAATAAAACAAAAATGTTGGTTTTTTTTTTTTTTTGAGAGAGTGTGACAGTGTCTCCTTGTAGCCCCAACTGGCCTGGAACTCACTATGTAGACCAGGCTGGCCTTGTACTCAAAATGATCTGCCTACCTTTGCTTCCTAAATGCTGGCATAAAAATTAGGGTTTTTTTGAAATAAATCTTTTTTTTAATAAGCAACAGAACAAATCAATCTCACACTAAAGTCTGCAAAGCTGTAAGCCAAAATAAACCTTTCCTCTTTTTTTTTATATTTATTTTTTTTATTGATGCTTTGTGTATTTCATACATCATTTTCCAATTCAGTTCAGGCGTATATCCCCTTCCCTTCCCCCCAATCCAAACCCCATCCCAGATCATGCATTTTGCTATAACATGCTGCATCTTTCTCTCAGTTTTTTTTTTCATTTTTTAACTATAAGTGATAATTTGTGAGTACAAGCATCCTTCATGTAAAACCAATTTGCGAGCAGTTGTGCCCAAACCCACACAGCTCATGGGTCCCACTAACTAGCGGGGGGGGGGGCTTGTACGTTCAATCAAGTTGATCAAATGAGTGTCCGGTCTATATTGTTGTAGTTTCACCATTCACCCCAATCGCAGCCCTTAATACAGGAGCTCTGACATCAACAATGGATTTAAAGGCTCCTTGCCTCCAAACTGGGATATCTGCAAGAAGAGAGGCGATAAGGCCCTGCTGTTGAAGACCTGATATAAACATGGGAAAGATGTATGGAGACTGCACTTGCAAGCATATGGATGGTCTCTGGAATGCCAGAGAGTGTTACCAAAGGCCACTAAACCAATAATGCAAATATAGGTCTCCTTGAGTCAAGCAAGACTCCTCCGTCAGCACCAGCTACACCTCATCTGCCTGGAAATACTGTGCAGCAGTGGCAGCCATATGTCTGTATATCCCCAAAATTAGTTTTTTTAAAAGAAGGAATATTTCGATGATAATGCTTGTCAATGTTTTTCTAAATACATAGAATGTGTATACATTCTCTCTTGTATTATCTATTTGAAATTCAAAGAAAGCAAGTTAGATCCTTCGTTTCATGCAACATTGTGGACTGAATCAGTGTAACAGGGAAAACTGCAAGAGGATCAAGCTTTAGAAAGGAATTGTTTTAGAATCTCCTCTTAGGATACATTTATTCTTCAGGAATATTTAAAGAGTAAAATAGCATGCAGAGATGTGGAGACATGATAAAATTATTCTTATCTTGACTTTCCATCAACTTTACGCCATTTGTAACTCTCTAAACTAGTTATGTCATACGTCACTCAATAGTCCTCTGCAACAATCTAGAAAATACTGATCTAATTTTGTTTCTTCTGCTTTCACATTTTATTAATATTACTCAGAAATGCCTAAATCAACATACAAAATAGTATACCCAAAGTTTTTGCAGCCTGATACATTTTGTAAGAGGACATCTTGATAGTATACAAAGTCACCATTTACAGAGGTGAAAGATCCTGAATAGCTAAAGCAACCCTGAGGGGAAAGTGCATACACGGGGGATTGCTTTACCAGACTTCAAGCTATATTACAGGGCTATAGTCATAAAGGCATCCTGGTACTGGCACAAAAACAGACCCAAATTTAAGACCCAAACTTGAGCTCATACAATTTCAGCCACCTCATTTTGACAAAGGGGCGAAAAAACCTCAATGGAGGAAGAATAGCATCTTCAGCAAATGGTGCTGGCAAAACTGGATCACCATTTGTAGAACAAAATTAAACCCCAACCTCTCACCCTGTACAAAAATCAACTCCAAGTGGATCAAAGATCTTAACATGAAGCCTGAAACCCTGAAGGCGATAGGAAAAAAAGTTGGCAACAACCTACAAGACAGAGGTGTAGGAAAAGACTTTCTAAATCAGACAGCAGCTGTGCAGGAAATAAGGTCAATAGTTGATAAATGGGACCTCATCAAACACAAAAGCTTCTGTACAGCAAAAGAAACAATCAAGGAAGTGAAGAAAAAACCCAGTGATACTTCTGACAAGGTATTAATGTCCAGAATATACAGACTACTCAAAAACTTAAAACATCACGAAACATTTGGTGTTGAATTGACATAGTTTTGACTGTAGTACAAAAGAATTTGTCCTTGAGATAAGATAATTTCATAAAAATTACTATGAAGTTAATTAATGTGCTATTATTTTTAGTGATAAAAATTGGAAATGAGAAATACCCATGATGATATTAGCTGGGTATCCTGTGGTGTATCCACAGGATAGAATACATATGTATATTCATTCCATCTGCTTGCTTTTGAAAGAAGAGACACTGAAGGCTTGATGAATAATTCACTATGAGTTTATTACCTATGGAGGGAATATTTGGCCAAATACTTCTTTTCGTTTCCGTGATCTTCATTATCACTAGTATTAATGAGGTGACATATGGGAAACAAAATTCTTCATGTTTCTCAATAAACATCAAGTTTTAGGAAAATATCATCCAGAGTTGATAAAATGAAGCTCACATCTTCACACTTACCTTATAGTAGTCCCATGGATTAGAATAGTCTTAATGCATAATCTATTTTAGTTTTTTTACAATGACTAATTTCCATAGCAGGACAAGTCTGACTACATCTGATTCTTGCCCAGTTCTTTCTTATTAAATATAAGTATAGACAATGTCTAAATAGTAATAGCAATAACTTGTTGTAAAAGCAAAATATATGATTATGACAATTTTGTGAGGTTCCTATATAAACATACAGTGATCATAGTGCTTTTTCCAGTGAAAACATGTTGTATAATTTTTCTCTATTAACAACACAAAGAGCATATGGTGCTCTTAGACTTAAAAACTTTACAAAGTTTCTCAATTTAGGAATATTATAGAAAACAGTATAGAGGGGTATAAATAAAAACAAAGATTGATGTGATTATTTTTCCACCTTGGGCTGAGTAGCAAGAGAAAAAACATAGAAGTAATTTCTTAAGCATCTATTAACATGTTAAAAATAAACAGTACCCAAAGACGAAGAGGAATTGTATTATTTATTTATTTATTTATTTATTTATTTATTTATTTATTTTTAAATGTATTTTTTAATTTTTTTAAATTTTTATTTATTTCTGTATGTGTATGAATGTACTGTCTGCATGCAGGTCTGTGCACCCGTGTCGTGCAATGCCGCGGAGGTCAGAAGAGGGTGTCGGATTCCCCTGGAACTGGAGTTCTCCTGGAATTGGAGTTTCAGACGGTTCTCGGCCGCCATGTGGGTGCTGGGGATCGAACCCGGGTCCTCTGTAAGAGCGGTCGGCGTTCTTAACTGCTAGGCCATCTCTCCAACCCGGAATTGTATTTTTTAATATGAGCCCTGTTGCATGGATTTGCCTGCTAATTGTAAAGGCAGCTGCATTGGTTAACTACATCTTTCCTGTGCTTCCCACTGCAGCCTATGTCCTTCAACATTTTTTCAGTAGAATAAATTGCACTCCCAGTCTACAGACGGCCCCAAAATTTAATATTATCTGGCTACAGAAAAAAAAAAAGGATAGATACATCTACATTGCTATAATTAGGTAAAACTAAACATTCACGTGGAGGACATTTTGGGTATATTTGAAAGCTAAACATAGAATCTTAAACAGTTTCTTCTAAATCATGGAAAACAACATAATTTTCCACCCCTTATTTAATCAAGAATAGTAAATAATATTTTAGCCATTTTCTTCAATAAATACAAGAATTCTGTGCTCAGCACTGGAAAGAAGCTCAGTGGTAAGAGCACTGGCTGCTCTTGCAGAGGGCCCAAGTTCAAATGCCAGCACTCACAAAGTAGCCAACAACCACCTGTAACACCAATCCAGTGGATCTGATGCCCTCTTCTGAACTCCATGGGCATTCCATGACATAGGTGCACTTACACACATGCAGGCAACATACTCCTACACATACACATAAAAAGTAATAAATAAAATATTAAGAATTCTTTGTTCAGAGAGCTCAGGGAGCCTTATGAAAACATAGTCACAATAGCAGCAGGTATAATGTAGTACATACCTTGTCTATTCACACATATTCCATTATCCTATTAGATATTGCTTATAAAACATAAGTTCAAAGATAGAATTATTAAGAGTATCAAAGTGACAATAGTAGAGCAGTGAACCACATAGAAGCTGTTCTTGCCTAAATTTGCCACTTTAAAAATCTGTTCATCTATCCAGGTAGTTCTATATGTAACCACTCCAATGCCTTCCTTTATGGAGACCAATGAGGTGTGAAGGTGGAGCTTCTACTTGTGGCAAGATTAATCTGCTTAGCTCTCTTGGACCAGTTCTTGAGGGGATAGTTTTATGCCAGAAAATTCAGAATCAAGTTTGCGATCCAATAGTAAGAAATACTGTAAAATTTCATGGTGTGAATTTTATTTACTAATCCTACTTATAACCCACTTATTCATCTGTTTTCTCAATCTTTAATTATTATTACATTTAATGCTGTTTTCTTGTTTTATCATATACCCTATAATATTAAATTAGCTTATATTCTCTTTAGAATGAGGCAGAGTATTCATAAGATTAAAAAAAAAACAGTATCTACAGCTGCCTAATTCTGGACAAGTGTCCCAAAAAGATAGATTATGGAAAGGAATTTACCTTCAACAAACTGTGCTGGGAAAACACAGTATATGTGAAGATGGAGACTACATCATTTCCTCATTCTCAACAAACAAACATTAAACTCAAATATATTACAAACATTTATGTAAGACCTGAAACTTTGAAAATACTAGAGAAAATTGTAAGAAAAAAAATGTTCATGATCCGGTGCTGGAAACCACAAGATGCTAGATTTTTGCCAATGACTTAATGATATTGGGAGCATATAACCTGCCCAGAGGTTCCTGAGCTCAGCCAGCTACCACACTGATTTCAGCCTGTGAAACCAACTGCAGCAGAGAATACAGCCAAGCTATGACAGACTCCTCACCTACAGAAAGCATGATTTAATAAATGTTATTCTTTAAGCTAAATCTGTTATATTTTGTTATAGTCATGATAGAAAGCTAGTATATATAGACAATGCATCCTACCAAATGATCTGTGGAGAGATAAAAATGAATCCCAATCAAAATCTGTCACCTCAGCAACACAGTATTGTCCACAACTTATAAACTCCTCCACTCTGCAGGGGAAGCATGTTTTTTTTAAGCCAATTTTTTTATTGAAGCTCTGTGCATTTCATACAAAATTACAAATCAAATCTAGACCTGTGATCCCCTCCCTGCCCCCCACCCCACCAGAGCTCATGCATTCTGTCAAAAATGTTTTTCATCTTTTTCTCAGTCTCTCTAAAAATTCTCTATGCAGAAGTTTACTGTTTTGAGCAGGAGTTCACTGTGTCAGTCAGTTCTTTGATGCAGTCTTTCTGTTGTTATTGTGGTTATTACTTCCAATATGCATCATTCCAAAATATGTACATATGCATGCAACATATATCATATGTTTTAGCATCTTTGGCTTATGATTTTTTTTTCTTTATTAGGCTGAAAGATGTCATGTTTGAAGTCTCCTCCTTGGCAAGCCCAAACCACCATCAGTTCTGCCCTTGTGTTCCACACTGGGGTTTTCCTTTCCCATGGTCACCAAATGAGGTCCAGTAAGCACTGCGTCCTGTCTTGATCTACTGTGCTGGTCTCCATGATACAGCCTGGGTAGTCCAACAATGGCAGTCTATATTCTGAAGAGGCTGAAACCCCAGTAGTACTTCAGTCCACAAGTTGGATGTTTCAGCAGTCCCCATCTGGCACTGAAGGTTTGGAGGATTCTTGGAGAGACATGAGTCTTCAGTCCATATTGGAAGGTTGAAAAGCTGTTATTCACATCTTTGAAGGACGGCAAAAGCAGTAGCAGCCACAGGGTAGCTGCACAGGAAGCACTTTGAACAGTTTTAGTGGTCTTCCCAGCACTGGACAGACAGCAGTTTCTTGTATTGGTGAACTTCTTCTAGTGAATACTAATAGAAGTCTGGGCTCCAATACTACTGTGGTTTGGTGAAAATGGCTATTGGCTATTTCATCTCCCCTCTCTCTGTGTGTCTTTTTCTCAAAATATATTGAAAAACTGTGCATACATATTAGTTTTCTTTATTACTTATATTCTCTTAATGTGATATATTATCTTAGGTAATATCTGTCATCATAATGTTTCCGTGTATTGCCCCCAAAGGATTATAATTTACTTTAAGGAACTCTACTAACTTTTATATATCATAACTCAGTCTATAAAAGATAAACAGGTTGGAAAACTGAGTGACTGATGTGATTAAGATCAATCTATAAAATGTTTAAAGCAGAAGTCAGAATTAGCATTCATAACAGTATATAATATAGATAAATAGATGGTTCCCTGTTGATTGACACATTACTTATAAGAAAGATGCTTTTGAAACTTGTAAAATTAACAGAAGATACTTCGTGCTAATCAACATTCTGGTAACTTTACAATATAATACAAGATAATACTCAGAACTTTACATCGAAGTTGATAACAGTGTTATTTCAAGCCACAGAACAGAGGGACAATAACTTGCCAAAGGCTCTATAGTTACGAGATTTCAAAATCCAAAACAGGTTGTTGGTTCCAGGTTGAGAACTCCTAACCACAGCACCAAATATATCTGGCATTATTGCTTTGCATCTCCTTCACCCCCAGTGTACATGAACATGCACATGTTCAGAGAAGCACTGAAAAGTAGTTAATTCATCAGTAGTATTTACAAATTTATCTAAATCACTGCAATAGGGTATCACATTGATAATCTACACATGTAACTACCATCTAAGAAAGCTTGTGCTATGCTGCTTAGAAATCATCACAATGTGCTGCAATAAATTTCTCTACTAAAGTGTAAACTCTCCCCTCTTAAAAACTTAGCCTAAGATTTCTAAGTGCCATTTAACTTTATTACAGTAACTTATTACATTATTTTCATGGCATTTATAGTTGTAGAGACTCTGAAATATGTTTACTTCAAATTACCGATTCTGAAATATTTTCCTTCATGTACATTTTAGTGGCCCCTTAACTTTACCTAAATCTTAAACAAACATCCCCAATGTGAATCACGGAAAGAAGTTTCTAATAGTGCGTGTATGATGTTTTCTCACTCAGTTTATAAAGATGTATCATACTCTGAAAGAGACTTTCCATCTCAGTCACTGACTCATCCAATTAAGATTAATGGTCAGCTTCCAGGCAACCCCAGTAAGCAATTTGCCAGTTAACTATCACTCCTTTCTTTCCCATATTTCTACTCTATTGTTCATGGGATGTTCAATGACAACGTTGTTTAAAATGGGTGTTTCAGTTTTCCCTAGTTTACACGTTTGAAGCCAAAATAAATCAGAAGGCATAGCAAAGAAAACCGCTATAGATTGTCAAAGTTGCTCTTTCTCCCATCCTAATTATAATATTTAAATTATTTCTAATTTTTTCAACTGAAAAATTTAAATAAAATGTTATCAGATAAAATGGCTGAATTGGCTTCCTTAAACGCCTCAAATGAAAGACTGGAATCCTGTGTACTTTTTCCTTCTTTCCTCTGCTACTCTCAGAAAGTTTCCAGCCTGGAGAGGCTCCCGTCCTATGATAGGGAATGTGGGGTCTTAACAGTTTACTAAATGTAGACACACTCCTCAGGAATCTTAGGCTACTCTTCCTTCCTTTGATCTTCACTATTCTTATGTAAGACTCATTTCTATCTCATTGGTTATAAATACTTAACTTCACTGTAGGGTAGTGTTTTTAGGGTGCATCAAAGTGAGCTGAGGGTTTACTTAAAACATAGATTGCCTGACTCCAATATTGAGCTATTTATTTATCTGGGATGGAGGTTGGAAATGTTCATGTCTAGTAAGCTGCAAAATGATGCTGCTATCATTGGTCTGCCAACCTCACTCTAAGGATAAGTATCACAGAAGTTTCCTCCGTTTTAAGGGTATGAAGATTACATCGAATATGTGGGTTTTTATGCTTATAATCACTGTTATTTTCTATACATCTACTCAGAATGCGATAGACATGATTTAGGTTGTTACTATGTTCTAGTAAATTCATGCTTAACTAGGGAAATCAGGGATTTCTGTAATTCAGTAAAGTCTGGATACCCGCCTGCCCCTGAAGCTGCTCTGCCATTTAATCCAAAGCTACATGGTAGCAGAAGACAAGCCATGAGTTTACTGTCTATTTAGAAATACCTAGAGACAAAATTGAGAATGAGGAAGTATCTTTCATATGTCAGCACTCTTACTAATTCAGTAAATGAACTTATGTGTTTGCTTATGTACAGGAGAAAGACACTATTAAAATTAGCTTTAAGAGTATTTTGTTGGGTCTGGAGAGATGGCTCAGTGGTTAAGAGCACTGACTGCTCTTTCAGAGGACCTGGGTTCGATTCCCAGCACCCACATGGTGCCTAAGAACTGTCTTTAACTCTAGTTCCAGGGAAATCCGACGCCCTCTCCTGACGTCTGCAGCATTGCATGACATGGGTGCACCTACATACATGCAAGCAGTACACTCAAACATATAAGAAAAAAAAGAGTATTTTGTCATGGAAAAGGCATCTCAATAGAGGTCTTTGGGCAATAGAACAAACGACTTTCTTTTTTAAAAAATATTTATTATTATTATTATTATTATTATTATTGTTATTTGTAGGAGTGCATTGCCTGTGTGCATGTGAGTGCGCCTGTGTCATGCAAAGCCCACAGAGGTCAGAACAGGGTGTTGAAAACTCTGGAACTGGAGTTATAAATGGTTGTTAGCCACCATGTGTGTACAGGAATTCAAACCTGGGTCCTCTGCAAGAGCAATCAGTGCTCTTAACCAGTATAAGCCATCTCTCCAGCCCCCAGCAAATAACTTTCTTAATATCAATATCTTCATGTTGGTTATCAAATAATTTTAGGAATATGGTACAGTACTGATAAGAATATGCACATGACAGAAGACTTAATAAAGGCCTAATAAAGGAAACTTTGCATTGTTATATAACAACAAAGCCCAAATTAATATATTTTCTTACAGTTAAAGTGCCAAAAATAAATTAAGGGAGTAATTCTGCTCTGCCCCACTTCCTCAATGGGACACAGTACTTTAGACTTCATCATGGTTGGAATGTCACCTTCCTAACCAGAGCAGTTTATTGACTGACTCCTTATGTCACTACCTTCCCACAACTTGTTATTAAACATTGAACACAAATCTCTTTTCCTCTTTAGGAAATATGATATTTAAAAATAAAACAAAATACAAAAGCAAAACAAATCCCCAAAATAACTAAAAACAAAACCATGGATGGAGGGGAGGGACACCAGTGTGGAGCACGGGGCAGGACTGATGGTTGTTTGCATTTGCCTAGGAGGAACCTTCAAGCACTTCCTTGGGGGAAAACATGACATCTTTTTGTAAAAAAAAAAAAAAAAAGATTATATCTAACAGTTAAAAATATTTTGTCTTGTGCACACAAGCTTCTCCAACTGGACTATCAGAACCTTGGGTTGTTCAAAATTTGGACATAGATACTTGCGAATTGGTTTTATGTGAATGTTACTTACATTCATTGCTTATGCTTAATAATTTGGCTCACTTCAAAAAAAATGCACCAATTACCTAATTGTACGGCAAACTGAATAACGTTAATGTTATCTGAAAACAACTGTGCTATTATATTGTAGAATCCCTTAAAAAATAAACAAATAAAAGAGAAAAACTATTTTGTAAAATAATATTTTCTCTCTTTATTGATACATGCTACAACCATTCATAATTTATCCTTATGTAATCCTAAGGTGTGTTCTAGCATGTATTAATATTAGTATTAATATTTTAAAAAAAGAGAATGTAAAGTTATACTTCTTTTTCCCTGCATGCAACTTTACTGTTAAAATGTGAATCTCTAAATGTGCTTTGGAATTAGCCTATAGTTTATTTTCAGATTTTGTAATTTTGATTTATGTGTGGAGTGTATATATACATATTTTGGAATAATATAAAATCAAAGGGAACAAAAAAGAGAGAGAAAAAACTATTCAAAGAACTGACCAAAACAGTAAACTTGTACATCAAAAAGGTTATAAAAGACTGAGAAAAAGATGCATGACAGGACTTGACATGTATGACAGAATCCATGAACTCTGGCAGGGGGCAGAAGGGCATGAGGGGTGGGCATGGATGGGGGACTGAGTCTAAATTTGATTAAGAAATGTTGTATCAATTGTGCTCAATAAAAAATTAAAAAGTTAAAAAAATAGGAAAAATTTGAGAAAAAATTACAGTAATAAAATGAGACACGAAAATTGAATTAATCCACTGTAGCCTGGTCAGTTTATCTAGTATCACTCCCTTAAAGAAGACAACTTCTCCCTCACCCAGCTGTGATCAGCTTCCAATGGTTGCTAGTCTAAGGTTGTGGTTTCTTACCCATTTCTCTAGTTCTGTGTTGGATTTCTGTCTGGATTGAGTTTGCATGGGTCTTGTACATGTTGTCATCATTGTTGTAAGTTAATAAGAACAAGTTCCCAGCTGCTTGGAAAGCTGTTTCTCTGTGATCGTCTACCATCCATGGCTCTCACAGTCTTTCTGCCTGCCCCCTCCTCCACCATGGTCTCTAAGCTGTCAGGACACTCTGTACTCTCTTATTCTCTGCATTTTTACCAGTTGTGGCTTTCTGTTGTATGAAGAGGCTTCTCTGGTTGTTGGTTTGGTAGTTTAAGAGACTTCCAAAAGAACACAGGCTATTTCCACAGCCCTTGATTTTCTCCCAGAGCTTGAAGTCAAGACCGTATAGCTGAAGAAAGGACATACTTCGGACACAGAACTTGGAGCAGTTGAGCTAGAACTGACCTGGAAACCTCAGTGAAGACTAGCTCTCATAGCATCAGAGCATGCTATGCCAAGGGAGAAAATCAATCAACAGAAAACCCAACTATAAATTGTAATAACCACAACAGTGACTGTCACAGCAAACTATCCCTATTAGTATAGTAGTGACACTTTTATCTTGGAGGTCAACAATAGCTAACTAATTGAAATTAATGTCCTCTCAATGGGAGGGAACTCATGTATGGTACTGTAAGCATGTCGAAATACACATGGCTGGACTAGTCATGGAGCCTACAGAAAAACCTGTGTCTGTCACATCCCTAGACAAATATAATTTCTTACAGTATGCTAAATATATCCTTATATTTACAGACAAGTATAAAGCTCACTGCTCATCAAAGAAACTTATTTTGCAACAGACTATTACAAATTTCCATAACTGGCCAAAGACAGAGAACAAGTATCTGTGATATGCTCTGTCATAAATTACACATGTATAATGCAACCTGTATACTTAAGACTCATGGAACATAGTGGAACAAGGCGGAGAGAGTATTAATATTAACTCTCACCACTTAATCTAATTTTAGGCTTCACATTACAATTCATTTTCTCTGCTAATAACTGTAAGAGATGAAAAGTCACAATTGATACTTAGGATCTTCTGTAGGTTTTTAGCAATCAAAATTAACTGGGAGCACTGCTCTTTAAATGTTTCATAGAAAACTCATTGATTATTTATAGCATAATGTAAATGAGTTCTCAAAAAAAATTGTAAAAATATTTAGATGAACTCAAATTCAAATACAGTCCTCACTTGTACTTTAGAATGATTCATCAGTTCAAAGCTTTTGTCTGGTAGTGGCAGACAACAAGTGTGTATGTGCTAGACCTAGTAAAGAAAAGAAAAATAACAGTTTTTTGCCTCTTTCAGTCTGAGAATGGAAGCAGTAAGATGGCTAGCCAATCATCAGGGTAAACAGAAAACATTTTATTACATGCACAAGTCCCATAGTGTGACTACTTTTGTTATAAAATAAAAGTTTGCAGCCGAGCATGGCGGCGCACGCCTTTAATCCTAGCACTTGGGAGGCAGAGACAGGTGGATCTTTGTGAGTTCAAGGCCAGCCTGATCTACATAGTGAGTTCCGGGACAGCTGGGGCTACAGGGAGACCCTGTCTTGAAAAGGCCAAAAAAATAAATAAAAGTTTGCATTTTAGTCAATGAATGTTTAAACATTTTATTACTATAATTAGATACCAACGCAGTTCAGTTTTTAAATAATATATTTAATGTGCTAGATATGAATATGATAATCTCAGTACTCATGAAATAAAATTAATTAATGCAAGCAATGAATATAACATTTCCATTATTGTTAATATATTTTATTTTATTATTTTTAATATATTACTTTTATGCTTTGTGTATTTCAGAAATAATTTTTGAGTTCAATTTACCCATATTCCCCTTTACCTTCCTCCCACCCCACCCCAGTTCATGCATTCTGCCATACATGTCCTGCATCTTTCTCTCAGTCTTTTTAAAGTTTTTCTCTGCAAAGGTTTATTGTTTGGGGCAGAATTCAACTATATCAGTTTGTTCTTTGACCCAGTCCTTATGTTGTTGTGGTTTCCTCCCATTGTAGGCATATACACATCATATATGTACCAGAATTATGTCCTCCAGGAGTAAAATGTATGTAAACTCTAATATATGTCTAGGAGTTCACATTTTTCCCTTTAATTTTATATTACTGTAAAATATGAATATATTCCTTCCACCCATATACATTAATTACCATATCTGAAAGTAAATGGTAAGTTAATTCTAGTGCTCATTAAGAGAGTCACATTATAACATCACAGTTGCTTTCAGATAGAAAGAAATATAACAATAACATTGCTCAGTTTGCCTTTCAATTGGGGGACTTGGTATTAGCATCCACAAATGAGGGAAACCATTCTCTGTTTGGTTTTGTTTTTTTGGGGGGTGTTACTCCACTTAGCATAATGGCTTTGAGTTCCATCCATTTACTTGCAAAGTTCATGATGTTATCTTTCTTTACTGCTCCAAGGTGTAGATGTACCACATTTTTGTTATCCACTTGTCAGTTGAGGGGCATTTGAGTTGGTTCCAATTCTTCGCTATTGTGAAAAGAGTTGCAATAAACATAGATGTGCATGTATCTTTGCAGTAGGATGAGTCTTGTGGGTATATACCCAGGAGTGGTATGGCTGGGTCAGGTGGTAAGCTCATTTTGAGTTCTCCACACTGCTTTTCACAGTTGTATGAGTTTACATTCCCACCAGCCATGGATGAGTGTTCCCCTTTCCCCACAACCTCTCCAGCATTTACTGTCTTTTGTTTTCTTGATCATAGCCAGTCTTATCAGAGTGAAATGATATCTTAGAATGGTTTTAATTTGCATTTCCTTAATTATTAACAATGTTGAATACTTTTTAAGATGTTTCTTAGCCATCATTACTTCCTTACTGGTGAAGTCTCATTTCACCACTTTACTCCATCTTTTGAGTGAGTCATTTGTTTTCTTACTTCTTTTTTGAGTACTTTATATATTCTGGATGTTAATGCTCTGTCAGATGTATCACTGGTAAAGATTTCCCTCCACTCTGTGGGTTTTCTCTTCACTTCCTTGATTGTTTCTTTTGCTGTCCAGAAGCTTTTGAGTTTGGTGAGGTCCCACTTGTCTGCTGTTGACCTCATTTCCTGCCCAGCTGCTGTTTGATTTAGAAAGCTGGGGCTGGAGAGATGGCCTAGCGGTTAAGAGTGCCGACCACTCTTACAGAGGACCTGGGTTCGATCCCCAGCACCCACATGGCGGCTGAAAACCGTCTGAAACTCCAATTCCAAGAGAACTCTAGTTCTAGGGGAATCTGACACCCTCTTCTGACCTCTGCGGCATTGCACGACATGGGTGCACAAACTTGCATGCAGACAGTACATTCATACACATACAGAAATAAATAAAATTAAATAAAAAAAAGTAACTTAAAAAAAAAGAAAGCCTTTTCCTACTCCCATGTCTTGTAGATTGCTATCAACTTTTTCTTCTATCACCTTCAGAGTTTCAGGTTTCACGTTGAGGTCTTTGATCCACTTGGAGTTGATTTTTGTACAAGGTGAGAGGTAGGAGTTTATTTTTGTTCTTCTGCACATGGTGATCCAGTTTTGCCAGCACCATTTGCTGAAGATGCTATCTTTCCTCCAATGAGCTTTTTTGGGCCTTTATCAAATATAAGGTGACTGAAATTGTATGAGCTGAAGTTTGGATCTTCCATTTTGTTCCATTGGTCAACAGGTCTGTTTCTGTTGACAGTACCAGGCTGTCTTTATGACTATAGCCCTGTAGTATAACTTGAACTTTAGTAAGGTGATCCTCCCTGTATTGCATTTTTTGCTCAGGGTCGCTTTAGCTATTTGGGGTCTTTGTCTTTCCATATGAATTTGAGGATTTTTCTCCAAGTCTGTGAAGAAACTCATGAGGATTTTATTTGGGATTGCATTGAATTTGTATATTAATTTGGGTAGAATGGACATTTTTACTATATTAATTTTTCTAATCCATGAGCATGGGAGGTCTTTCTGTCTTTTGATGTCATCTTCAATCTCCTCCTTCAGGGATTTAAAATTTTTGTTTTAGAGAACTTTGGTGTCTTTGGTTAGGTTTGTTCCCAGGTATTTTATTTTATTTTATTTTATTTTATTTTATTTTATTTTATTTTTTGAGGCTATTGTGAGTGGGAAGGTCTCCTGATATTCCTTCTCCAGTTGCTTGTTGTTGGTGTAAAGAAAGGCTACTGATTTTTCTAGCTTAA
This sequence comes from Rhizomys pruinosus, assembly GCA_009823505.1. Lineage (NCBI taxonomy): Eukaryota > Metazoa > Chordata > Mammalia > Rodentia > Spalacidae > Rhizomys > Rhizomys pruinosus. The sequence continues at coordinate 1,525,771 of VZQC01002316.1, forward strand.
TTTTGTATCCTGCCACTTTACTGAAACTCGTAATTGTTTCTTAGAGTTTTCTCATGGAGTTTTTAGCATCCGTCAGGTAAGCTATCATATCATCTGCAAACAGGGAGTGTTTGACTTCTTCTTTTCCAATTAGTACTCCTTTAATTTCCCTTTCTTGCCTTATTGCCCTAGCAAGTTTTTCAAGCACTAGATTGAAGAGGAGTGGTGTTAGGGGGCAGCTTTGCCGGGTTCCTGCCTTTAAAGGGAATGGTTCTAATTTTTTTTTTTTTTTCATTCAGGATGATGTTGGCTGTGGGTTTGTTGTATATGGCTTTGATTGTATTTAGAAATGTTCTCTTCAATCCAATTCCCTCTAGAACTTTATACATGAAGGGATGTTGGATCTTGTCAAAGGCTTTTTCTGCATTCATTGAGATGATGGTGTGATTTTTGTCTTTTAGTCCATTTATGTGTTTTATGATATTTATTGATTTATGTATGTTGAACCATCCATGCATCTCTGATATGATTCCAACTTGACCATGATGGATGATCTTTTTGGTGTGGGTCTGTATGTGATTTGCAAGTATTTTTTGAGAATTTTTGCATCTGTGTTCCTTAATGAGATGGGTCTATAGTTTTCTTTTTTGGTGGTGTCTTTGCCTGGTTTTGGTATTAGAGTGGTGCTGGGTTCATTGAAGGAGTTTGGGAGATTTCCCTCTGTATCCTTCTGAAAAGTTTGAGTAGTAATGGTTGTAAGACCTCTTTAAATGTTCTATAGAATTCTGCTGTAAAACCATCTGAGTCTGGGCTTTTTTTATTTGGGAGGTTTTTTATTATATCTTCAATTTTCTCAAATGTTATGGGTCTGTCTATACTGTCAACCTCCTCTTGGTTATGCTTTGTTGGTTCCCAGGATTTCAGATATTCATCCATTTCTCTTAGGTTTTCAAACATAGTAGAGTATAGATTTTTGAAGTATTCTCCTATGATTGTCTGGATCTTTTCTTTATTTGTTGTGATGTTTCCCTTTTCATCATGAAGGCTATTAATTTGGAGTTGCTCTTTCTTCTGGTTAACTGGGCAAGTGGTCTGTCTATTTTATCTTTTCAAAGAACCAGCTTTTGTACTCATTGATTTTTTTTGTTTTGTTTTCTTTGTTTCTATTTCATTGATTTCTGCTCTGATTTTTATTATTTCTTCCTGTCTGTTGAGTTTAGGGTCCATTTGTTGTTTTCTCTCAAGTGTTTTTAGTTGTAGTGTTAGATCATTTATTTGTTCCCTTTCTTTTCTTTTCTTTTCTTTTTTTTTTTTTTAAAGTGGGCACTTAGGGCTATAAATTTCCCTCTTAGCACTGCTTTTTTTAATTAAAATTTTTTTTATTTCTGTATGTGTATGAATGTACTGTCTGCATGCAGGTCTGTGCACCCCCTGTTGTTGCAATGCTGCGGAGATCAGAAGAGGTGTCAGATTCCCTCTGAATTGGAGCCTCTCCTGGATTGTGCAGTTTCAGACGGTTCTCAGGCCGCCATGTGATTGCTGGGGATCAAACCCGGGTCCTCTGTAAGAGTGGTCGGCGTTTTAACCGCTAGGCCATCTCTCCAGCCCAGGACTGCTTTTAAGTATCAGAGCAGGGGATCTCTGGGTTCAAGGCCAGCCTGGTCGACAGAGTGAGTTCCGGACCGCTGGGGCTACAGGGAGACCCTGTACTCGAAAAGACAAAATAAATAAAGAATAAATAAATAAATAAATAAATAAATAAATAAATAAAAATAAAGTATCCCACAGGCTTTGTTGTGTTTGTATTGTCGTTTTCATTTAGTTCCTGAATAACTTTATTCAATCTTTGTTTCTCCCTGACCATTCATCATTCAGGACTCGGTGTTTGTTTAGTCTCCATGTGTTCTTGTAGCTAGTAGGCTTATTCTTGGTGTAATATTGAGCTTTATGTACTGTGGTCTGATAGAATGCATGAAATTATTTCAATCCTTTATATTTGTTGTGGTTTTCTTTGTGTCCTAGTATGTGCGCGATTTTCGAGAATTAGAATTTCAGTTAAATTAAATTCAGTTATCTCGTATATTAGAGAGATGATATATATATAATTTTCAATATTTGACTCATTTCCTATTTATGGCATTATTTTTACTCCTCCATATAATTTTGTTTTCAAAAATTAATAAGACTATTACTATGAAATGGTAGTTTCTGTATTTTGAGCCACTGCTTCCATCTCATTGATGGTCACACAGCTAATGAGAATTATGACTAAAAATAGTGAAGTTCAGCTTAAATCACTGCTCTAACGATGTTGTTTTATTGGCAACATCATTATCTCATTGTACTAATTATTTGGACTAAATTTACACAAAGAAAAATGGAATATAAAAAGAGAAAATATTTTATTTATGTTTATTTATTTTTATTTATGTTTAAACAAATTATTGGAATTTCTGTTATGATTTGCACAATTATAAGACAAGGACATGTGATGAATTTGGATTTATTATATATACTCTCTTACAGTCAAAACTAAAGTTTTTTAAAATTGCCTTTCCAATGTTTACAGCATTGTGCATGCATTACTGCTGATGCTGTAGAACTTCAACAACTGGGATGTTGAAGCAAGAGTCCAAATTTTAAAGCTATTTGAAGAATAATGGATATTTTTCTTGATGCAAATGTCCATTTCCTCCTATAAAATTCAATTCATAGTTTTACTGAGTGCCTAAGGTATTTGCTGGCATTTTAAATGTTGGCTTTTCCATAGTATTTTGAGCTTGTTTTTACATCCTTTGTTAAATAGTGAATTTCAAAAGCTACAGGGATGTTCTGTCTCTGAATACATTAAGAATAACTGGCGAGAGTTGTGTTTCATGTCGGGGTTGTCTCTGGAAAGTGAGCAACGACAGTCTTATCACCAATAAGGCTGGGTAGCACCGGTGAAGAGAATGAATAGTATGGCTGAGTCACAATGTGGCACTAATAAGGAATGAACAGCTGCCTCCAACATGTGGCATCTAGAGCTATACATACAGTATCACTGTATGTATCATTTTTTTATTAGTTCACATCACTTTATATTAAATTTACTTATCCCACATTTCAGATAGGTGCCATCATTCTGGAAATAAAGTTTCCATTTTTATTCATATTACAATATCTGTAAGCGTTCATAAATTTGCACCAATCTGAAATATCTGTCTGTAAGAAAGGATCTATGCTACTGAACAGTTCTTAATTTTATATCTTATATCATTTGTGTTACTTTGGGAACTGTATAGTATTTCATTCATATAGAAATTGCTTCACACAAAAAATCAATAATGGACATTTAATACTAGAGAATGAGGGATAATAGACATAATTATGAATAAATTAGTAATAGAAACAATGAGTTACACACAAAAACCTTTCTGATATATTTTACAGTGAAAATACCAATTATTCGTTGACATGAATAACTGAGATACTCCACTTTTGGGATTTTATACACTATTGGGATAGAATTTCAATAGAGAAGAGACTTGGGAATTCAAGATATTTCATACCAATCAACACAAAAACTGAGGGTATAAAAAAAACCAGAGGATTTAAATATGATTACTGTTATAGAAGTTACTTGCAACAATTTATTAGCCATGACTTAGTGGATTAATCAAGGATAATTGTGTTTTATGAAAATGTGAGAAAGGACTTTGCATGTTGATGACCTGCTGTGTATTTTGATAATAAATAACTAAAATCATAAAATATCCAGCCCTCTGATGCCCTCTTCTGACCTCTGCGGCCTTGCACGACATGGGTGGAGCAACCTACAGGGAGACAGTACACTCATGCACATAAAAAGAATAAATAAATCCAGCCCCTTAGTATGGACATGAAAAAAAGCTTTCCCATAAGACACGTTTTATTTAGCACAATATCATGATCTTATTTAAAGGTCAGAAGAGGGGATCCCCTGTAACTAGAGTTACGGATGATTGTGACCAGCATGTGTAGCTGGGAACTGAACCCTTGTCCTCCACAAGAACGACACATGCTCTTAACCTCTGAGTCATATCTCCAGGCCCAGCATATTCCTTCTTAACTGTGACACCCACCCTCTTACATAGTGGGCCTAATTATAGGGTCATGTTTTGCTGATGTGCAACAAAGCACATTGGGCAAACTCTTAATTTCACTTTTAATCATCCTTTCTTTGTCTTGCAAAGCAAACTGTGCGCTTCTCAAATTTAGGAACTTTATTGTGTTTATCTGCGCAAATCAGTTCACCTCCATACCATTAGATGTTTATTTATTTATGAAAATTTTATAATGTAATTATATTTATTTATTCATTCAAAGTTATTTATTGAACTTTCTATTTTATTATATGAAATTTTGAATTAATAAACTTAATAAACAATTTCTACCACTGATCATTCAAATAGACATGGCTCATTGGTTAAGGGAACTGGTTGTTTTGAAGAGGATTGCCAGCACTGATATGGAAGCTAACAACTATCTATCCCAGTTCCAGGGGATTGAATATCCTTTTCTGACCATGGTTGGTCCTGTACAACATGGGTGCACCTCCACATATCCATGCAATGAAATCATATACATAAAATAAAAATAATAAAATATTTAAAAAGACTGTCAAATATATATTAAAATTGTGTAATTGTTTTGCAATTTTCATATTTTAGCAAAACTATGATATAGTAATATTAACATCTACTTTATAGCTATGCAGAATATTTTTAAAAGGGCAAAATCCCAGAGACTATCTGAATTTTATATCAGTCTATTGATGACAGCTGTTATTTTTCAGATTTCTGCTTATGCTCTTTAATCTGCTAATGGCAATACCTGCTAATGCAAAGTCAAAGTGGTCACCTCCCTCTGTTCTCAGCCACTCTCTTTGCAGACTGCGATACTGCACTGGCCAAGGGTAGGATGCAACGTCCCTTCAGTTATTCTGCATTATTTTTGAAGGGGCAAAATTCTCTATATAACAGCCCTTTTGGAATTATGAAATTGTTTCTGTTTATAATCTTCTAAAATCATTGTAGAAATGTGAACTTACTCAGATAAAGTCTTTCTGTGATGAGACAAATACAGGAAAAAAACCGGCTTATATAAATTTTGTGGTGCCTTTACAACAAAATAAGTTTATGAATTGCATATACAGAAGTCTGTTGGTGATGAGAAGGTGGAGTGGTTCTCTTAAGGCTTGTTGCCAGCCTTATGTTTTAAAGATGTAAAATGGAAATATACGCATTTTAAGAGTTTCTTACCTCTGAGTGTAGATCCACAAGTTTTCTGAAGTAATTATCAATATATTACAGACATTTATAGGGTAATCATTACATTAGAAAAATCATGAACTAGAACTTTTCAGTTCTTCCTTCCTTGTTCCTGCGCTACCATTATGATAATGTGTTTTCCTGGACATCATTTCCCTCTGCAGTCTAAAGTTTATTCAGTCAGTATGAATTCAGGTTTCAGGTTTCAAATAGGTGGAGGGTTTAACAGTTTTCAATTCCTGAGCTCATAATTGACTTATTTTAAGTAACATGTAAATTTTATACACATTTACTGTAATGTTTTACATAATAATTATATATGTTTATGGTTCATAGTCATATGCTCTAACATAAGCATTATACATATTTATAACAATCTGGCATTCAGGGTGATGTTTTGATATATAAATATCAAATCCGAGCAATTAGCAATCTACTGCTGTCAATATTCATCATTCCTTTGCTGTAGTTCTATTCAAAAGCATTGGTTCTGGCTGTTTTAAAATACACAATCCATTGCTTTGTTTCAGTCATTATGTTGAAATAGAGTATAAAAGCTTGATATTTCTATCAAGCTGTAATGTTATGCTCATTGACCAACTCTTCTGCAATCCCCTTATAGTTCAGTGTTAGAATAAGTGCAGCATGCAATAATCATTTAAAAGACAGATCAATTAAATTGATAAAACAACTTCAGAGACAGGATGGCAGTAGCAATTTTTCTACCTGCCATTAATAGAGAAATAGCCTAAGACCCACATTCATCACTCAATCATAATTTTATTCAAAATGATCCATAGGACTCAAAGCAGCAGTTGAGAGTTATTGTATCTCATTACTCCCCATTCCATGAACCAACCAGGTGAAAATCACTCAACAACTGAAAGAAGATGTTGATGAGCAAGATACACAGGTTTTAGATTTCAGAAGCTTGGTCTAAGTGAGGATTCTGGTAAGTAAGCAGGTGCATACAAATTAGGGTTGTACCTCATAGTATGGGCAGTGGAGGATTTATCACCTGATGTCAGCAGATAAGAGTTTTCCTCTGCATTGGTATATTAGTCTTGACCCACAGGACAAGGATGGATTAGCCGAGTGAAGAGAAGGAATCAAGGCCAAGAGTATTTCAGTGATGCACAATGACATAGACTTGAGAGAGCACTGAGCTTTCTGGACAGAAACTTAAACTCAATAGTACTGAAAAATAGCTTGAAATGGAGAGTAAATTATATGAGACTAGATAGCAAAGGAGAGCTTGTATTTTATTTTAAGGGGAATTAGCTATTCAAGTAAATGACACAATGTACTTGATGTTCTAATATTTTTCTCTGCCTAACACAAAACATACTGTAGTTGAAAATATTAAAACACAATGTGTAGAGTTTTCTTGATTAAATAGAAGAAAGTACACAGCTATAAAAATTTGAACACATGGGAAAATGTAACTAGGGACAATATTCTATCAATACTAAATCTGCAGAGTGGGATATTTGTACCCTAGTTATATAAGAAAATGCCCTATTTAATAAAAAGAAAAGCTGAACCATTCAGGTGAGAAATTGTACTAAGTCTGTATCTAAACCCCAAATAATTTAGAAAGGACAAAAAGATGAGTAAATTGCATATTAGTTAAATATTAAAATTGGATCTGTGAAGAGAAGCTAAATGTCTATTATTATTAATTATTAATGTAAATTTTCTACAGGTCTCAATTTCAAAACTTATTCAAAGTCAAAAAGAAAAGAAAAAGAAAGAGAATAATGTGCTGATAATTTACAAGTAGCAGGAGGGGAGAGTGCTATTCTATAATCCAATGTGGATTTCCTTGGGTTGAATGGTAAGGAATTAAGTTTCACACACTCAATGAAATGTAATGGATTACCTATACCTATTAATCGTAAATATGCTGCATTTAATGATCCATTATCCCTTCAGCATATTGGATTTTTACATTTTAAACTATTCCAGACAAGGTTTAAATGATGTCAAAATGAAGAAACACATAGAAAACCCCACATTGTTAAATTCTGTAACATTAAATGCTAATTTTGTTTTACTTTACATATCTTTATGTTAGAGCTACGCAATGCTGTATATATGTGTATGTGTGTATATGTACATGAGTATAGTAATGGTAAATTCTTTTGATTTTGTCTGTTTATTTTGTTTGTTTTGAGACAGAGTCTCAAAAACCTGGCTGGCTTGAACCTTGCTGTATAGACCAGGCTGGCCTCAAACTCACAGATTCACTTGGCTCTGCTTTCTGAGTGCTAGAATTGAAGGCATGAGCCAACACCCCAGTACCATACATTTTTCAACAACATATTCTTCAAAATCAAACCTCTAACTATTTGTTTATTGAAATAATCTTATTCAAAGTAAATCCCACCTTCAATGAATGTATTTCAGAAATAGAAGATATCAATAAGGTATCAATTCTGAATGTAGTAGGCTACCTTACAAGCCCCTTCAGCCCTATTTCCTTTAAACTCTGTAGTTTTTGAGACCATTTATAGAAATAGTTTTTATTTATGGAAACATGACAATAAATGAAGTTATTTTTAAGCCAATGTTTTATTGAAGCTCTGTTCATTTCATCAAATTACATTACAAATCAAATCTAGACCTGTGCCCCCCTCCCTGCTCCCCCACCCCAGCAGAGCTCATGCGTTCTGTCAAACATGTTTTTCATCTATTAAGAAGTTATTAAATGAATTAAAAAGTTATTAAATGTTATTAAAATGAATCTAATTAAAAATTAGTATTACAATTGATGAAATTGTAAAGAATAAAACACACACCACAAATATAAACGTGCACCATTATTTACTACACTCATTTCTCCTCAGTAATGTGTTCCCTTAATATAGGCACATCTTCAGAATTTTAGGAGGTTTGATGAAAAGTACATTTTTAATGAATTTTTTGAAAAAAATCAGTATAATTATTAAACCTTTAGAATTTGTATGTCTGTACTCTATTGCATTAAAAACATAAATAAACGTTTGTAGTCAGATTGAAAACCTGAAATGCCACTCGTTTAAGAAAACATCTAGTTGTATTAACACCTTAAATCTTGATTTTAGAAACATGCATCACAATTAAATTATAGGAATCATATAAATGGTTTGAAAAAGTTGAAGAAAATAATTTTATTATACTTGTTGCAAAAATCCTAGCGATGGCATAATTTAAGCTATAGTTTTCCAAATTGAAATAATAGAAAAACAGAGATCTCAAGAAAAAGTAGGTGATGCTTAGGAAACATAAATGAAAAAGTGCAGAGACATCAGCGAACAATAGAAGAACAGATCTATTTAAATAATCAAACCTTTAGATTCATGTAGGTAATATGTGTTAGCAAAAGCTTATTAGATTTCTGTAAAAGTATGATTTATTTTTACCCAAAGACTGTGAAATAATTGCAGATCTTGTTAAATGAGTGACATCAATACACATCTGTATAGAAAACATTCAAAAAAGGTACACACCTTTAATCCCAGCACTTGGGAGGAAGAAGCAGGCAGATCTCCACGAGTTCAAGGCCAGCCTGGTTTACATAGCGAGTTCCAGGACAGCTGGGGCTACGGGGAGACCCTGTCTCAAAAACACCAAAAAAAAAAAAAAAAAAAAATAGAAAACATTCAATTAGTGTGTTTGAGAATACATTAATAACATTAATATATCAAAGAGTTTTCAATTTTAAGTGCTTCTGAAAAGGGGAGCCATTAAGAATTTGAGAAGGACTGTGGGAATTAAAGAGATCAGAAGCAGGGTCCAAGAGTTAGGGTGAAAGAAAGTAATGAAAAAAAGTCATCAATAGAGAAACTATAGAAAGAGCTTCCATGTCCCTCTCCCACAAAAGGTAAGGGCTCCTTGCCTCTAAGTTGGGATACCTACAGGAGGAGAGGCAATAAGACCCTGCTGCCGAAGACCTGACGTTAACATGGGAGGGATGTATTGAGACCACACATGCAAGTGTACAGATGGCCTCTGGAATGCCAGAGAGTGTTACCAAAGGCCACTAAACCAATAAAGCAAATATGGGTCTCCCTGAGTCAAGCAAGACTCCACCGTCAGCACCAGCTACACCTCACCTGCCTGGAAATACTGTGCAGCAGAGGCAGCCATGTGCCTGTATATCCCAAATCTAATTGGCTATTGGCTCTC
>VZQC01002316.1:1535476-1546018 GCA_009823505.1 Rhizomys pruinosus
CTGGAACTCACTCTGTAGACCAGGCTGGCCTTGAACTCACAAAGATCGGCCTGCCTCTGCCTCCCAAGTGCTAGGATTAAAGAGATTTTTAAATGCTCACAACCCAACTTCCATTGTGATGATTGGACTATGGCTTGGTGAGTCTGTGGGAGTGTGAGAAGAGTTTGGAGTTGGCTGAAGTTGGCTGATCTGAAACTCGGCAGAGTTGAAGGTGGCTCAACAACCCCCAGACGCAGATCCAAGGAGAGAGCACCAGAAAAGAGTTTAGAATCATAAAGTTGAGAACTCTGTCCTGTCACCATGGCACTGTGGAGTAAGGATTCCACTAGGTCCGTAGGAAGAACACAGTGAAACGTCCAGTAGCATCCTGGTGGAAACAGCCTACATCTGCACAGGTGAGACAGCAATAGAAGTGTGTGGTAAGGGAGTCTCAGCAGAAAGATTTCTCGTACCCTGGTACCCCTCTGCTCACAGATTCCCCAAAGTAGGGAGAAATTATACAGATGAGGGATAACAGACAGTTTGTAATTGAAAGTAGTGGATTTTGACACCATATGCTGATGGATAGAACAAAGGTAAACACAAGAAAAAGCACCTGAACAAATAGGAAGAAGCACTGACTGAAAATAACATAATACCTTCAGTTACATGTTACTGCTGGTGTGTGTGTGTGTGTGTGTGTGTGTGTGTGTGTGTGTGTGTAATCCTTAATTTAAAAAAGGTTAATCTGAAAGCTGGGCATGGTGGCACGAGCCTTTAATCCCAGCACATGGGAGACAGAGGCAGGCAGATCCCTGTGAGTTCAAGGCCAGCTAGGACTAAAGTAAGACACTGTCTCAAAAAAAATGTTTATCTGATTTTATCTATGCATGTATCTCTTTGTGTGTATCATGTGTGTGGAGGTATCTAGAGAGACTAGAAGAGTGGGTCAGATTCCCTGGAGCTGGAGTTCTAGGCGGTTGTGAGCTGCCTGATATGGGTGCTAGAACTGAACTTGGGTTCTCTGCAAGACCAGAATTTACTCTTAACTGCTGATCCATATCTCCATCCCTAATCTTTATTTTTTTATTTTGGCATATATTTATTTAAATAAAATTTTCATTCCCTAATTTTTTTCTTACACTTTTGTATTTAGGCCTGTGATTGAGATGTAATTTTTATCTCATTGAAGAAGTCTCCTCTTTCTGTTTCTCTATTCTCCAAAATGAGTATACAGTTTTCTCCATTGCTTTTTGTACCTCAAACTCATATGTTTTCCTTCTTATTCTCACTCCACCCTTTTTACACATTGCTCATTCCCTTTCCAGTTTACTACTTAAATGCTGATGCCTTCAGCCTCCAAAATCCCAACAGCATGGGAACTATACATTTCACCAACCAGTATCCTAGTTCTCTTCTCTCCAAAAGCTAAGAGAGGAGAAAAATATACACCATCTTACCTTGTAGTTGAGGGTGGGACTGATGTCAAACCATTAGTTACTGCAGTCACTTTTCTTTCTGAAAAATAAACTCAAGTGGAGACAACACACCAGGAAGGTTCACATAAAAGAAAACAAATAAACAGTTGGGGAAAAGGGGAAACCATTGAACTAGAGGACACATTAAACTCCACTAGGTACAAAAAACCACAACAAAGAATCTCAGAAAATATGAGAAGGATTTAATTATGCCAACCCACAGCTGAGAGTTTCTCAATATTGGGAAACAAAGCTGAAGAGACATCCAAAATGCTAGAAAAATATTTCAAAAGCCTACATTTAAAAGAGGTTCACAGAATGATTATCCCTGAATAGGATACCTACCTCAAGCCTCTGCTTCTCAAAGCTCCAGGATCATTCTGGAAGAGGAGGGGGAAAGATTCTAAGAGCCAGGAAGGATGAATGGCCACAAGAAAACAGAGTCTTCCAGACAGCTGGACAGCTACTCATATGAAGACACAGCAATGGTGACAGCATGCGCCATATATACACACATATGTGTATGAGTGTTGATTAAATTGGGTGAGGGGCGGTGGGTGGAAGTGCAGAGAAGGCAGTGGATCTAAATGCCATCAAACTATATTGTATGAGAATCTCAAATTTTTTAAAAAGTAAAAAAAAAAATAACATCAATACCCAAGAGCACTGGAAAACACAGATTAGACTCTATGGACTTTTAAAAAACAAATCAAATAATAACAAAGGACATGTAATAGGGAGAGGGAAGTAAGGTGGCAGTGGGAAAGAGGAAATAGGAGTCTGAATATAATCAAAATATATCCAGGGAAATTTTAGAGTCAATAATGTGCTTTAAAAGGACCAACGAAGAAATAGAGAACTGAAATAAACAGATAAGGAATTTAATAAAAAACTTTGATAAGAAATTTTCCAAAATAGATGAAGGAATCAGTAACTTGAAAGAAAATATTTAAAACCTGGAGGAAAAATTCAGGAAGGAAGTTTAGATGCTCCAAAAGACATAAAAAACCCAACCAATCAAATAAGAAAAACAGAAAAAAACATTATCTATTGACAAGACCAAGAAGAAGAATAAATTTCAGTGATTGAGATCAAGGTTGAGACAATAATACAATGTTGTGACATTTGTAAGGAGAATAAATAATGCACATGACTGAATCTTCCCAAAATTTCATGGTACATTTAAGAGACCAAATGTAGGAATTAATAAGATAATAGGAAAAGCAGAGGTAAAGCCAATTGGCTGAGACAATGTATTTAGTGAAATTACACCTAACTTCCCAAAGCTTTGTAAAGAAAGAGACATCTAAACAAAGGGACAAATTATACCTCCAAATTGATATGCCAGAAAATAACTTTTCTTAGACATATCATAGTCAGGTTGTGAAAAACACAAAGCAAAGATGCAATACTAAAATATGTAAGACAAAAACACCATCCAAAATCCAGATGCAGAAATATCAAACTAACATCAGATCTGTCATCAGCGATTCTAACAGCCATGAAGGCATGGAATGATATATTTGAAGCCCTGAAAATAAATGTCAACCAGGGTTAATATACCCAACAAAGTTATTAATAAAATTGATGGACAAATATGAATACTTCAGGACAAACCTAAATAAAGGTAATTCATGACAACTAAGCCAGCACTGCAGAAGATTCTTACAGAAATACTGTGCACAGAAGAAGAAAAACAGTTTCACCTGTGAGAACACAGTTAAAAATACATTTCATGAGAACAACAGAGGAAAAAGGAACTGGGTGGAATCAATCATGTCCAGTGCAACAAACAAGCAAACATACAGCACTGCCTGGAGGTAGGGAAAAACTATCAATTACCTGCCAACCATAACAACCACCAACAAAATCGCCAGTCATTGAAAACCTTTTCAATAATAGCCTTGACAACAAATAGTCTTATCTCAGCAATTAAAGACTAACCAAGTGGATTTTTAAAAAGTTTCAACTGTTTTCACAAAAATATCAGATAAGTAGGAAAGACAAATCTGTGTCAAAGTTGAACATCAACCTATCAAGAAGGTAGAAGCTATGAACAAGTTATGTAGGGATTCTCACAACTGAGAAAGTGGATTTCAAACCAAAATGAGTTAGAAGAGATAAGAAGGGACATTACACAAGAATAACATGAACAATTTGTCAGTAGTATATAACTATTTTAAATATGTTTACTAACTGAATATTAGGACCTTTGTTACCTAAAACAAACAGTGAAAAGCATAAACGGCCTGATACATTAATAGTGGGAGACTTCAGTACCCCAACTGCATATCTGTATGTATGTTCCTAACTAAAAACCAGGAAAGAAACATCAGAGATCATTTATACAATAGATTAGTTAGTTTTAACATCTATCTACATAATATTTCACCAAACAGAGAATATACATTCTTCTTGCTGGTACATGAAACTTCTTCTAAAATTGATCATGTTATAGGCCATAAAGCAAACTTTAATAAACCAAAATTGAAACAATTTCCTACATCCTTTTCTGACCATAGTGTAATAAAACTAAAAATACTAATAAAGTTAAGAAAATACACAAATAGAATCGCTTAGATTCCACCACGGCAGTCCTCAGAAAGTTGTTAGCTGTTAAGTGTTTGGAATAACAAAGCAAACAGATCTCACCTGGATAATCCAATGATGTACCTCAAGGCTCTAGAGAACCAAATCAAATGCAGCAAATGACAGGAACTGATTAAGACCAGAAAATAACAAAACAGAGAGCAATACATAGAATTAATCAGAGAATTGGTTCTTTGAAAAGAGCAGAAATCCATCAACTCCATCCAAACTAACCAAAATAGAGAGCTGAACCAAATTAATAAGAGCTATAAAAAGCCCCCAAGCCAGGAAATATGATTATCAAAATTCTAGCTCTTAGTACAAAGGAGATTCAGACAGTGTCAAATGAGAGAACACAATAAAAATATGTTACCAGCACCTCAAACAATTTTGTGTATAATGTACTTCTCAATATCTTCATTATGTCAGAAAATAAAATCAATTAGACAAGATTTTATTTGAATACAAACACTATATCCAGTACTTCAAAATGTTTTTGAAATGAATAATTATGTAATCTCCACTATGCATAAAAGGTCTTAAACACCTATTGTAATGTAATGTAGCTTCATAATATCTTTTTAGCTCTGTAAGCATAATTTTGGTTGCCTTTCTAAATGATATTATAAAAAAGAATTTTTATGTTGTGAGTTATAAAGGAGGAGGTTTTTAAAGTTGCTAAAATATTGCTGTGCAAAGAGAATGTCAAATCAAAACAGAAATAATATCACTGAAATATGTACCACATGTGCATCAATATTATTGCCCTGGTTTGCATGACTGACTCCTTTACAGCACACTTCAGTAACAACAGGCTTCTGAATATTAAGTAGGCAGGGACTAATTGCAATTTATTGCTTTTCAATGAAGCAAAACTTCAGTACATCAAGTACTAGTCCACGGGTACTCAGCACTTGCCCCATCCTCTTAACCAACTGATGGTTTCTATTTTCAATCAGGAAACATTACAAATAGTACCTTGACTATCTGTAGAAGAGGAGAAATGGTTGAGAGACTGGATGATCCTGTTTTACCTCCCTTGCCATGAAGATTAATCCCTCTATTTCCAGAAACACACTATTTCACACTATTTTGGGGAGTTTGACCCTGAACTGAACTTCAGCCTATTCAGTATGACTTTATAAAATGTAGTGACAGTCTGCAGCATGAGAAGAAAAAATACAACAGAGGGACAGCTGTTTGCTTTCACAACCCTGCCATTGATGACAAAACAGGAAAAACTGCTGTACTGGAGGGTTTAAAAGAAAATGAACTGGGATTTAACATGTGTAAAGAGACATATTTGTTAAGTACTCATTTGCAATAAACTTTGTCAGTTGAATTAAGAATCTGGGGGGATCACCTTACCATACTTCAAGCTATATTACAGGGGTATAGTCATAAAGAACAAGACAGCCTGGTAATGGTGCAAAAACAGACCTGTTGACCAATGGAACAAAATTGAAGATCCACACTTGAGCTCATACAATTTTGACCTACCTCATATTTGATAAATGGGGCCAAGAAAGCTCACTGGAGGAAAAATAGCATCTTCAGCAAATGGTGCTGACAAAACTGGATTACCATATGTAGAAGAACAAAATTAAAGCCCTACCTCTCACCCTGTATAAAAACCAACTCCAAATGCATCAGATATCTTAGCATGAAACCTGAAATTCTGAAGGTGATAGAAAAGTTGGCAGCAATCTACAAGACATAGGAGTAGGAAGAGACTTTCTAAATCAAACAGCAGCTGGGCAGGAAATAAGGACAACAGCTGACATGTGGGAGCTCATCAAACTCAAAAGCTTCTGTACAGCTAAAGTAACAATTAAGGAAGTGAAGAGAAAAACCCACAGAGTGGAAGAAAATGTTCACTAGTGATGCATCTAATAGAGCATTAACATCCAGAATATATAGATTGCTCAAAAAACATGGTAGTAAGAAAACAAATGACCTACTCAAAAGATGGAGTAAAGAGCTGAACAGAGACTTCACCTGTGAGGAAGTAAAGATGGCTGAGATACATCTTAAAAAGTGTTCAACATCATTAATAATTAAGGATATACAAATTAAAACCACTCTAAGATATTATCTCACTCTGATAAGACTGACTAAGATCAAGAAAACAAAAGACAATAAATGCTGGAAAGGTTGTGAGGAAAGGGGAACACTCATCCACTGCTGGTCAAATGTAAACTCATACAACCACTCTGGAAAGCAGTGTGGAGAACACTTAAAAGACTTAAAATGAACCTACCACCTGACCCAGCCATACCACTCCTGGGTATATAACTACAAGATTCATTCTGCCACAAAGATACATGCACAGCTATGTTTATTGCAGCTCTCTTCACAATAGCCAAGAGCTGGAACCAACCCAAATGTCCCTTGACTGAGGTATTACACAATGGAGTTCTATGTAGTGTTAAAAAGGATGACGTCTTGAACTTTGCATGCAAATGGATGGAACTTGAAGTCATTACACTAAGTTAAGTAACACAGTCCCCCAAAACAAACAAGGAATGGTTTTCCTCATTTGTGGATGCTAGTACCAAATCCTTCAATTGAAAGGCAAGTTGAGCAATGTCATTTTTATATTTCTTTCTATCTGAAAGTAACTGTGATGTTATAATGTGAATCTCTTAATGGGCCCTAGAATTAACTTACCACTTACTTTTAGACATGGTAAATAATGTATATGGGTGGAAGTATATATTCATATTTTAGAGTAATACAAAATTAAAGGGAGAAATGTGAACTTTTAAACCTATATTGGAGTTAACATACAGTTTATTCCTGGAGGACATAATTCTGGTACATATATGATGTTTATATAGGTATATTTTGGAGCAATACAATTGGAAGGGAACCACCACAACATAAGGACTGGGTCAAAGAACAGACTGATATAGTTAAATTCTGCCCAAAACAATAAACCTTTGCAGAGGAAAACTTTAAAAAGACTGAGAGAAAGATATAGGACATGTATGGCAAAATGCAGGGACTGAGGTGGGGTGGGGAGAAGGGAAAGGGGAATCTGTCTAAATTGAACTGAAAAATGATGTAGGCAATACAAAAAATGCCAATAAAATTATTATATTAATAAAAAGAAAAAAAAGAATCAGACTTGGGATAGCTTTCCTTCCAATGAAGAGTCAGATTTGGGACAGTTTACCTTGTACATGACCAATTTTCTAGTAGCCCGTTGTCGTGTGCAGCTTAGAACATCTGATTAAATGTCATGCAATTCATGTTTCATCAGTGACACCATTTGACATTCATAGGAATGTTAGAATATAGAAGACTATCTGGCCTCTCTTCTTAGCCGGGCGTGGTGGCGCACGCCTTTAATCCTAGCACTTGGGAGGCAGAGGCCGGTGGATCTTTGTGAGTTCAAGGCCAGCCTGGTCTACAGAGTGAGTTCCAGACAACTGGGACTACAGGGAGACCCTGTCTTGAAAAGACAAAAAAAAAATCCTGTCTGTTTGGAATGCAATTGCATTATTTTAAATTCCTTGTAAAAATATACTTAAAAAATTTTATCTTGTGGGGATAGAGAGATGAGTCAGCAGTTAAGAGCACTCGTTGGTCTTGCAGAGGACCCAGGTTCAGTTTCCTAGTACTCACATGTGGCTGACAACTTTCCATGTCTCCAGTTCCAGGGAGATCTGACACCTTCTCCTGGCCTTGAAGGACATGGGTGCACTTAACATATATCCAAGGAAAACACTCATGCATAATTTGAAATTAAAGCAAAATATTTTTGTATTTTGTATTGAGTGCTTTGCATTTGGAACTTAAATTTCACATTTAAAAATTACAACTGCATTTTTATGCGTGTATGTAGAATCTCAGTTTAATATAATAAATGATGTATGTCCTTTGATGAGAAAAAGTTTCAATTTTCCTTATTTATCTAACAAATTGTGACAAATTCCACCAAACCATCACAAAGAAAAAAAATCAAAATGACAACTACTGCTGAATTTTGTCACTTCAAAATTTATGAACTATATTATGCAAGATTTTGGAAAAGAGAAATTTACATGGAAAAGCACTGCCTGATCTACTAGACATGCCACTTTTGAAAGTTAGAATGAGCAACTCTCATTGGAACAAATATAAAGATGTCTTTCCATGTTCACAGTAGTGATATCCCCAGAGCCTAAGGACCCAAGGCCAGATTCATCCATAAAGATGGTGAGTAATTGCTCTTATTGTTAACTGAGTCTTCTGTAATCTTAGTAATGAGGTTTAAAATGTTGTATGTGAAACATCATTGGTTATATAGTGAACTATATTCTCCAGTGATCATCTCCTTGGGATGTATTATCAAAACTAGACCCTTTGGGAAATATTTTTCCTTGTTAATAATAAAACTGTAATATAAGATTGGCTTCCCAAGGAATCATGGCAATTTTCTACAGAATTCAATACAGAAATTTGGGACTGGAGAGTTAGCTCAGTAGGTAAGAGCACTGTCTGCTCTTGCAGAGGACTGTGATTCAATTCCTGGCACCCACGTAGGGGCAAACAACTGTTCCTAACTCCAGTTCCAGAGGGAATCAGATGCCACTTTCTGACCTCTGTGGGCATTGCACAAGACGGGTGTCCTTACACACATGCATGCGACACATTCATACATATAAAAATAAAATAAAATATAAATACAGCAATTTTAATAAATATTTCCCACCTAGGAATATCTTATCATAAACTAGACCTGGGACAGTGAGATGAAATTCAGAACATTGTTTACCTGCAACATGTTCTATACCTGGAAAGATTATAGGAATCACCATTATATAACATATCATAACATTGTCAGTATTTAACACGCATAATTTTACAAAACTTGGTCTAATGAGATGCAGGTTTTTAACATTCTGATATGGACTGAGGACTCATGTCTCTCCAAGAATCCTGCAAACCTTCAATGCCAGATGGAGACTACTGGCTTGTGGACTAAAGAGCTAAGGGGATGCCAGCCTCGTCAGAATATAGACTGCCATTGTTGGACTACCTGGGCTGTATCATGGAGGCCAGTGCAGGTGGATCAAGACGGACGTGTGCTTACTGGACTTCATTTGGGCGACCATGGGAGGGAAAGACCCCAATGTGGAGCAAAAGTGCAGGATTGATGGTTATTTGGGATTGGCAAGGAAGAACCTTTGAGCACTTCCTTAAGGAAAACATGACATCTTTTAGGAAAAAAAAATCCTCCAATTCAAGTGATATATGTATGTATGTATGTATATATACTGTAGCAATACAAGTTGGAGAAAATAATAACAAAAGAACAGAAAAAAAAAAACTCTGGAAAGACTCAGAAAAAGATTCAAGACATGTATAGCAGAGTGCAGGGACTTGGGTCAGGTGGGGGGCACGGAAAGGGAAGTGACTCTAGATTCAATTGAGAAATGATGTATGGCCTATAGAAAAAGTTTAATAACAGTAAAAAAACTTGGTCTAAATAATGCCATTGCATTCATATACTTATAAAATCAGGTAAACCAGTATTTCATACAATTGTCCAAGGATGTCGTGTTTGGAAAGATTTTTTTTCTAAGCATAGTGGTCAAAATATTTATAGGGCTGAACTTCAGCTGTCTCTTACAGACCACTTGAGAGTAGTTCATTTCCCTCACATGAAATATTTCCAGCTGAGTGATTTATGAGTGAAGCCAACTCGATTGTGAAGGTGTTTGTTTTGTTTTGTACTGGGAAATGAATCAAAGGCCTCACACATGCTAGGCAGGTGCTCTACCGCTGAGTTATATCCCCAGATCTGTGTGAAGTTCTGAATCAAGTTTTTGCAGGGCTATGTTGAAGGCACAGAACAGATGTTTTCAGTAACATTTATAAAATTGAACACTAGGTATTAGAAATAATACATTCTATAAGCTCACATGGTTTTTATAAAATTAACAAGTGCTACTTCAGTTAATATGAATCGAAACATTAAATGGAAATATGTTTAATAGTTTCATGAAAGCTTTAGTCTTGAAGAGGAACAAAGAGTTTAACATTCATATTAAATGAAAAAAACTGACTTCATTTATTAATAATACAGAAGCCAAGAACTTCTCATGATTTTCTCATTCAAGATAACACACAACTAAGTATTAGATATTACATCTTATGGTTATATAAATCATAGCATCTTTGAGTCATCAGAGAAGCTAATACATTATATGTAATTTGACCCAAGGGGTGATACATGCTGAAGACTTAATCAAAATGCCTATTTCTATAGTTTGCAGTGATTGGTCCAAGAAAAAAAATACCTGATCTAAACAAATCCCACCATAAGTTTTCAATTAAAGTTGATATATAAAATCAAGGATGACAGCCTCTCTGTTACTATGGAGTTACAAAGGGCTAGAACATTTGAAGATAAGGCTCAGTAGAGATCATGTGCCTGTTACTTCTGCATCCTCATAGTATGCAAGGAATATATATATATATATATATATATATATATATTCAGTTT
>VZQC01002316.1:1556729-1585505 GCA_009823505.1 Rhizomys pruinosus
CAGGCCACCAAAGAGATTTAGTTAATGGTTATGAGATAATTTAATATGTTCAAATTAAGATTTAAAAAATATATATATATATATATATATGAATCTAGCATCAAAAAACTGTATGCAGGCCACCAAAGAGATTTAGTTAATGGTTATGAGATAATTTAATATGTTCAAATTAAGATTTAAAAAATAAATATTGTTTTGAAAATATTGAAAACTAAAAAAATCATTAGTGTGAACACATAGTAGTAGTGTGGCAGCTTTAGTACTGTCACTATTTGCTAATTCCTGAAAAGTAAGTTCTAGATGATATTCTAAATCCTTTCTGTGGACTACCTCTTTTAAGTCCTATAGTTACCTAATGGAATAATTATTAATTTCAAGCCTGCTTTATAGATAAGGATTCTGAGATTTTAACGATGCTATACTACCAGTCAACTCTGATTGAAAAACAGAAAATTTGGGGCCTAGAGATATGACTCCGCAGTTAAGAGTACTTACTATTCTTGCAGAGGACTCTAGTTCAGTTCCCAGCATCTACATCTGATGGCTACAACCACCTATAACTCCAGTTCTAGAGGACCCTGCAGACATCTGTGCGCATGTGGTATGCACAAAAACTCACGCATACATAAAAATTGATTAATAAATCTTAAACAACAAAAAAATTGATTCTAGATCTAACTAAGAGGTATATTCTAAATATTTTGTTAGTTTGCTTACTTCATGCACAATTATTTTTCACTCCTATAATTAAATTGCTTATGAAGAAACAAGAATGAAACTTACCCATTACAGAGTATTCTGCCTATAGCTTAGGTATATAGAAACACATGCTAATACTTCCCTGTGGGAGCAAAAGCATAGGAGTTTTAACCTCCACTTCTCCAAACCCATTATACATAATGCCACAAATAACCGAGAAAGAGGAAGTTCAGACTATAAATTTGCTGGGGTTTTCTCTTTGTCTGAAAGCTTGTCTCTCTTCCAAATATCAAGAAAATGTTACATCCCATTGCCTAAAGCATGCTTTTCTTCATAGAAGTTAATATAGATTCTATGTACTAACTTATCAATAACATAGATAGCATTCATAAACATTCATAACTGCTACACAGTGTAGATATCCACAATCTTCCTGTAGCATTAACTTTGCTTGCTTGTATTCAAGCTTGAATTTGTAAAATAGAAAAGAGCAAAACATTTTAAATCTTTATTAACAGTGGGTCTTTCAATGACATTTTCTTTAAGTAATTTATATTTACATTTTGTAAGATGACAAGAATTTTTTACTTCTCTTGTCTTTATTTCATAAACAATGAAGTATAACCACTACTTATATATGGAATTTGTGCATTTTCAGGGCTGGAGAGATAGCTCAAGAGTTAAGAGTGCTTACTGTCCATACAGAGGCCCCAGTTCTGTGCCAAGCACCCATATAAGGTGGCTCACAAACACCTATAACTCCCAATTCCAGGAGATCTGGAATGCCTACTGGCCTTCACAGTACCCTTTGTCTTTTGAGAGCACCTGTACACGTGTGGTACACATGAACAAATCTGGGCACATATACATACATATAAATAAAAACAAGCAAATCTATAAAAAGTTTGCATGTTGCATTAGATAATCATAATCTAGAGGTAATTTTAAGTAAAATGGAGAATGTGACTAGGTTATATGCAAGTACTATGCCATTTTATAACATTCTTGTATTTTGGTACTCAGAAGATGGAGTGTCTGGAACTGATCTCCATGGATATTGAGTGAGATAGTAGCTATGTATTTATATAACATGTTGCATAGTCAAGACCTCTGGAGACCCTCCTCTTCATCTTTTAAAATATTTTTATTGAAGTTTTGTGCATTCATACATCATTTCTCAGTCCAATCTAGACTCATCTCCCCTCCCATGCCCCACATCTCACCTGAGTTCATGCAGCTTGCCACACCTGCCCGGTATTTTTTTCTGAGTCTTTTCAAAGTTTTCAAAGCAGAAGATTATTGTCCTTGGGAGAACTTTACTATTTCAGTCATTTCCCTGTCCCAGTTTCCTCCAATCTGTATTGCTTCAACATATATATGTCACACCTATAGTAAAATTGTATCATCTGTAGACAAACTGTATATCATGTATCAGGATTCAAATCTTTCCTTTTTAAATTTATATTACTCTAAAATATGCCTACATACCCTCCACCCATATACCAAGATTACAAAGTCTGAAAATAAGAGACGGATTAATTCTAGAGCCTATTAAGGGATTTGCATTATAAGAGCACAATTGCTTTCAGGGAAAGGGAAACATAACATTGACATTGCTAAGTTTGCCTTACAACTAGTTGCACATATCAATGCTGCCCACTATTGCTAGTCTTCTTCAATATAGTGCTTGAAATGCTTGGTAGGGTAATAAGACAAGAAAGGGAAATTAAAGGAGTACTAGTTGGAAAAGAGGAAGTCAAGCTATCCCTTTTTGCAGATGAAATGATAGTTTACCTAAGGGATGCTACAAACTACACCAGAAAACTCCTAGTAATGATTAAGTGTTTCAGTAAAGTGGCAGGATACAAAATTAACTTAGAAAAATCAGTAGCCTTTCTTTACACCAACACCAAGGAACTGAAGAAGGAATATAAGGAGACCTTTCCACTTACATAGCATCAAAAACAATAAAATACCTAGGAACAAACCTAACCAAAGATACCAAAGATTTCTACAACAAAAAGTTTAAACCTCCTAAGAAGGAGATTGAAGAAGACATCAGAAGATAGAAAGACCTCCCATGCTTATGGACTGGAAAAATTAATATAGTAAAAATATCCATTCTACCAAAATTAGTATACAGATTCAATGCAATCCCAGTTAAAATCCCCAAGA
Source organism: Rhizomys pruinosus (assembly GCA_009823505.1). Lineage (NCBI taxonomy): Eukaryota > Metazoa > Chordata > Mammalia > Rodentia > Spalacidae > Rhizomys > Rhizomys pruinosus. The sequence goes on from VZQC01002316.1 coordinate 1,559,604, forward strand.
ATTTCTTCATAGACTTGGAAAAATAATCCTTAAATTCATATGGAAAATCAAAAGATCCTGAATAGCCAAAGCAACCCTGAGTGAAATGAGCAATACAGGAGGGATCACTATATCAGACTTGAAACTATATTATAGGGCTACAGTCATAAAAACAGCCTGGTACTGGAACAAAAAAGACCTGTAGACGAATGGAACACAACTCAAGATCCAAACTTGAACACACACAATTTCAGCCACCTCGAATTTGACAAAGGGGCCAAGAAGACTCAGTGGAGAAAAGAAAACATCTTTAGCAAATGGTGCTGGCAAAACTGGATCATCATGTGTAGAAGAATCAAACTAAACTCCTACCTCTCATCCTGTACAAAAATCAACTCCAAATGGATCAAAGACCTCAAAGTAAAACCGAAACTCTGAAGGTGATAGAAGAAAATGTTGGCAGCAATCTACAAGACATAGGTGTAGGAAAAGACTCTAAATCAGACAGCAGCTGCACAGGAAACAAGGTCAACAATTGAAAAGTGGGACCTTATTAAACTCAAAAGCTTCTATGCAGTGAAAGAAATCATCAGTAAAGTGAAGAGAAAACCCACAAAGTGGGAGGAAACCTTCACCCGTGATGTATATGACAGAACATTAGCTTCCAGAATATATAAATTACTCAAAAAACAAAGAAGAAAAAATGACTCACTCAAAAGATGGAGTAAGGAACTGAACAGAGACTTCACAAATGAGGAAGTAAAGATGGCTGAGAAACATATTAAGAAGTCTTCAACATCGGTAATAATTAAGGAAATCCAAATTAAAACCACTCTCAGGTATCATTTCATTCCTATAAGACTGGCTGAGATCAAGAAAACAAATGATACCTAATGCTGGAGAGGTTGTAGGGAAAGGGGAACACTCATTCACTGCTGGTTGGAATGTAAACTTGTACAACCACTATGAAAAGCAGTGTGGATAACTCTTAAAAGATTCAAAATGAGCCTACCACCTGACCCACTCATACAACTCCTGGGTGTATGACTCATCCTACAGAAAAGATACATGTTTATTGTAGCACTCTTCATAATAGTGAAGAGCTGGAACCAACCCAAATGCCCCTCAACCAACAAGTAGATACAGAAAATGTAGTACATCTACACAATGGAGTTTTATGCTGTGGTAAAGAAAGATGGCATCATGAACTTTACAGGTAAATGGATAGAATTAGAAAACAGTATGCTAAGTGAAGTAACACAGTTCCAGAAAAACAAATGAAGAATGGTATCCCTCATTTGTGGATGCTAGCACCAAGCACCTAGTTGTAAGGCAAACCGAGCAGTCATTTGTAGATGACAAGCATTTTTAATTATGTAAATGTGAGTGTTTCTCTGTGTGGGTATGTGCTTGTGAGTCCAAAGGCCAGAAGAGAGTGGTGGAGCTCTAGAGCTGGAGTTCCAGACAGTTATACAATACCTGACAGGGGCACCAGATGTGAACTCCAGTCCTCTGTGCAAGAAAAATGAGCACTCTTAAACTCTGAGCCATCTCTCTAGTCCCAATGATGTTCATTTTCCAAGTGGACTGTACCAATTAACGTACAACATCAATTCACTCTTCATCTTAATAAATCCTGTTCCTCAGTTATTTCACATTCAATATTGTTCAAACTTAGGTCTGTTATGCATGTTGCTCTTTTTCTTCCACACATCAATTTACAATGCTAAAAATAATTGTCAAGCCAGAGGCACCACTTGGAAATTTCCTCCAGCAGCTGACAAAAACATGTTTTCACCAGCAATTTAACAAGGCCAACACCTGGCACATAGATTTTGCACTTGAGCTAACATAAAAAGCTATTTTTATTGACAGTAGTTTTCAGAGAATTACATAAAAAATAACTCTAAAAAAGTCATAAATGCACATGGCTGAAATTTCATTTTAAATATTTATATGAGGATTTATCTGGAATGACAAGGTCTAATAGTGACTGATAGTATGCCACTCTAGATAAATCCTAATAATGCAAATATTGAACTGTTCTGTTAAGAACAATAAGAAGTAACTGAGTAAATTTCTGAATTGCAACATTTAAAAAATACTTATTAAAGCACAAAATGGGGCTGAAATTCTTGTTCACTACCATATTTTAAAAGACCATCGGCAAATTAGTTAATCTATCCAGACTTAAGACTTCTTAATTTGTAAAACTGACATAACAGTAGCTGACTTTCAAGGTGTTTTCTTAATGGTGTTGTGTAGTGATCACCCTCAAACTAAAAGACTCACACTAGGAAGGAGGAGAGAAGGTCATGAGATTCAGGATGTAAGTAATATTAAAATTCTTGGAGAACTGAAATTTAGAAGATTCACAAGACTTCTTGCCCAGGTTATATAGGCAATAAATAATTGCTGGGGAGAAGAGAGGAGGCAGAGCTGTCTGCAGAAGACTCTTACCAGTGGACTGCTTGGAGGAGACACTGCAGGCTGTTGTTGCCTGCTGTAGAGAGCCCAGGAAGTCAGCTTTCATGAGTTGGCTTACAGGTTAGTGTGGGCTTTGGGGTGGTGCAGCTGCCTTTGAGTTATCTTTCCTCATGTAGGTAACCACTCACACATACTCCTCTAGGTAACTCTAATCTAATCATTGGTTCACCAAGCCGTACTTCTGTAAAATTGTTTAGCGTCATCCTTGGTTTCCTATCTGGAGTGAGTAGATGTTTCTATTGTATCTCCATCAGGAAAAGGCTCAGCACTGGAAATGGTTATCATAAAAAAATGTGCAAACCGCTTAACACAATGTCTGACACACAAAAGAAAAAAATCTTAGCCTTAAATACAAAAGCCTATTTTCATACTATCTTCATCTCATATAGAAATAACAAAAACCCAGCAAAGAATGGGGGAAATGTGCAGCAGGACCCAACCCTAGCCAAGGAACTATTGGCAAATGATTACTTTGGGGTGAGTTCTCACTTGGATTTCATTAAAGAGATCTTCATTAAAGTCTCTCTAGATAAGCAGACTCAACTCCAGTAGTTGAACTTGCCCTAAGGGACATCTGGATACAAATGCTTGACCAGATAGGGCTTAACCTATAATAAGAGAATACCAGAAATTTGATGGGGGAGGCAATGGGAGTTGGGTAGGGTCCTAAACTTTACTAAGCTATATTGTATGAAATGCACAAAAATTACAATAAAAATTGCAATTAGTCAAAAAACATAGTAGTAATTGCCATCTTGACTTAGGTGAGATAAAATTTTGATATAGTTTTCTTTCATGTTTTGTTTGGATTTTATTTGAGAGAGGGTTTCCCTATAGCCTCAACTTGCCTAGAACTTGCTCTGTAAACCAGGCTGCCCTCCAGATCATAGAGATTTACTTGCCTCTACCTCCAGAGTGCTGAGATTAAAAGTTTGTGTCATTATTCCTGACTCGATTACTGATTGAATCGATTGGTTTCTTGGTATTATGCTTTTTGAGTTCTTTATACAGTCTAGATATTAATCCTGTTGGATGCATAATTAGTAAATGCTTTTTATGTTGTTCTATAGGATATTTTGACAACATAGCATTTTTAATTTTTTTCCAGGGTCTCCCTATAGCCCCAGTTGGCCTGGAACTCACTCTGTAGAACAGGCTGACCTTGAACTCACAGAGATCCACCTGTCTCTGTCTCCCAAGTGCTAGGATTAAAGGCATGCACCACCATGCCTGGCTTAAAGATGGTTCTCAGCCACCATGTGGGTATTGGGAATCAAACCCGGGTCCTCTGCAAGAGCAGTCAGAGCTAGCTCTCTTAACTGCTGGGCCATCTCTCCAGCCCCTCACAATGTAGCTATAATTTGCCCTTCTATTATGACTTATAAGGTTCAACTTGTTTCATATTTACTGGTCAATTGTATTTCACTTTTGAACACTGTCTATTCAGTTACTGATCTAATCAATTGGATTCTTGGTATTATGCTTTTTGAGTTCTTCATACAGTCTAGATATTATCCTGTTGCATGTATAATTAGTAAATGCTTTTTATGTTGTTCTATAGGATATTTTGACTTTATTGCTTCCTTTTAAATGAAGATGCTAATGTGATGTAGTCCTGTTTGTCTCCTTGATTATATAAATTGGTCTATTAGAATCCTTTCTGAAAATGCTACAAAATTAATAGAATTAATAAATGAGTGTACCATTGCTAAATATAAAAATAATTTGTAGTTTAATCATTTGTATTTTAATATTCTAACATCAAATGAGTGGTGAGGAAAATTTTAAATTGCAGTTAAAATAATTTAAATAATTAATAAATTAAATTATTTAATTAAGATATACTTAGGAAAAGACATGATATCCATATTCAAATCTGTAAAACTTTCTTGGAAACTTAGTTGAAAATTTCTGATCATACATATCAATTATTTTTATTTCTGGATTCTGCATTATCTAATTGCTCTTTCCTTGTGATATTAATACATAATCTTATATTTATAGCTCTATATATTTAAATTAACATAACTTGGAGACCTCCCAAGATCTCCTGAAGCACAGTTCTCTTCACAATAGCAAGGAGCTGGGACCAACCCAAATGCCCCTCAACTGACGAGTGGATAGAGAAAATGTGGTACATCTACACAATGGAGTTCTATGCAGCAGTAAAGAAAGATGACATCATGAGCTTTGCAGGAAAATGGCTGGAGCTAGAAGACATCATGCTGAGTGAAATAACACAGTCCCAGAAAAACAAATGATGAATGGTATCCCTCATCTGTGGATGCTAGTGCCAATTACCTAGTTGTATTTCTTGTGCATGGCCCCTTGAGCTTTTGTCCAAAGCAGTTGGGAGTGATGCATATTGGAAACAACAACAACAACAACAACAACAACAACAACAGAAAGGACTGCATCAAAGAACTGACTGAAACAGTGAACTTCTGCTCAAAACAGTCAACTTCCACATGGAGAATATTGAGAAAGACTGAGAAAGAGATGAAAAGCATGTTTAGCAGAATGCATGAGCTCTGGTAGGGCGGGGGCATAGGGTCGGGAACACGGGTCTAGATTTGATAATCTTGTACAAAATATATATTAAAAAATAAATTAAAAAGTAAAAAAATAACATAACTTATCAAAATTCATTTTTATTTGTAATTTTTTTTACTTTGTATGTCAATATATGTTATAAGGAGCTTATCAAATATTTCCCAAAGGTTTATTTGAAATTCTGCATGATTTACTTTTTTCCATAAGCTTATTTGTAAAGAATTAGTCTAAATAATACTGAGAACTTTTCTATCTTCCAGAAATATGCCATTCATATATATTAGTCTGAATTCTATGAAATAGTATGAGTACTGCTTCTTTTTATAATAGAATATGTTTCAAGAAAAGTATGCTATAGAAAAATTTATAACAGGGTAAAATGCAAAGGCAAACAATACTATTCATGGATGTAGAGAATGAAGAATTTAAGACTGATTTTGAGGAGGATCAAGATATGAAATAAGCCTTCACTGTAGCTGAACTTCAATTTTATTTTATTTTTCTGTAGCCTCATTTGAGGAATAGCCATAGTTCTAGTACATACACCAGGCATAGTCAGTGGTGAGAGGACCGGCGGAGCTAGTCTCTGGAGAACATTCTAAATTTGGGAAACTTGGGAATATGCCTCTTCCCTAGATTTGTACTCATTCTTGGTTACTGATTAGTTATTTTTTTTGTATGTGTATGAATGTATTATCTGCATGTAGGTTTCTGCACCCGTGTCGTGCAATGCCACGGAGGTCAGAAGAGGGTGTCAGATTCCCCTGGAACTGGAGTCAAAGACGGTTCTCAGCCGCCATGTGGGTGCTGGGGATCGAACCCGGGTCCTCTGCAAGAGCAGTCAGTGCTCTTAGGCCATCTCTCCAGCCCATTTTTTTTTCTTTATTAGGCTGAAAGATAATCATATTTTCCTTAAGGAAGTGTTTGAAGTCTCCTCCTTGGTAAGCACAAACAACCATCAGTTCTGCCCTTGTGCTCCACACTGGGGCCTTCCCTTCCCGTAGTCATCAAATGAGGTCCAGTAAGNTTTATTTTTTTCAAATTGGGAGTTTATAACAGAAATGATGCTTTCCCAGGTTAAATTATGAAAGTATGGTTTCCAACTTGGAATTTCTCTCTATAGTCTATCATTGTAGGATTATCTGCATGCAATAAGGATGTTCCAGCACGCTATTGAGAAGTCCATAAAAAGGATTTGTGCCCTTCTGTTAACAAGCATGCAGGTGGGCTACCACAGACAATGCAAGCCAGCATCTCCCAACTTCCTGATGACTGTCCTTGACAACATATTGACCCCAGTCACTCATAAGACATACCAGAACCTAAATATTTACCTCCAATGCTTCTAAATTTCTTCAAGAAAACAGATGACTAGTATTAATCATTTAAACCCACTCGTTTTGGAGGTAATTTGTTATAAAGTAATAAAGAATAATATAGATTTAATACAGATTTTTATAACAAAATTAATCATAACAGAGTCAACATGGAGGAATTGCTGTGAAGCAGGGCTGTATACTTTGAAGATATCAGTGAGGAATTAAAAGTAAGAAAAATATAATTAGAAACTAAACAAAATTGCTAAATAGTGGCAGAAAGTTTAATATTTATGATAATGTAAGAGGTCGATACTGTTCCTAATCACATGATCCAGTTCAAGATGATTATGTATATCAGTATGGGTTATTTCATTCCTTACTAGCTATCTTAAAGGACAAATTCATGGAAACTGTAACACTCCTGAGTTTCTCTGGGATCCTTAGTCATTAAACAAAACAATTGCTTCACTCCAAAATTAAATTGTTGTAGTACTAAAATAGAAAATCAATCAAAAGTTTCAAAATATCAGTGTTCAAACGTCATATATATATATGGATTCAACTTTTCACTATTTTTAGCTTGCTACAAAATAAACACTATAAAATAAAGTACACAACAAAATTTAGTAAAAACTTTGAACAAAGAATAAAAAGAAAACAAATCCATATCCTTGGTTTATTTCAACTAAACTAAACTGAAAAGATCAGTCATAAAGTGATTAATATTTCATCTTAAATATTTTTACATTAATTGTTACATGTAACAGCTGAGAAATTTGTAAACTTTTAGTTTTGTCATGTGTATTTTGTTCCTATTAATATGACTTATCTTCATTTGTAAAGAAACACTGTGGAATCATATATTTTTGAAATAGGGAATCACAGTGATTTGATGAAATATAAATATTTCATTACATTTTAATTATGGCATGGAATCTGAGTGGAACGATATTCACATAAGCTCTTATCACTTTTACTTCTAATCATGCAGGAATGAGAGGTCACTGAGTTTGACTTGCAGATAACTATAGAACTGTATCATGCAGGGAATAATTTGATGAAAGGCCAAGGTCAAGTCTTTAGAAATTAAAATATACTTGGGTTTTATATCATTGAAACTTAACACTGGAATTAAGAGTCAACTCCATTCTCAGACACTATGGCAGGAAAATAATCTATTGCTGTGCTTGCATGTGCTTTGCATTTGTTAGAGGATTCATATTCATAATCTCACAGAGACCTGATATTCTACAGACTGAGATTTAAGATCAAAGTAGATTTGTAGATACTTTCAGATAGGTAATTTTGCATTAACCATTCTTCCAGTATAACTAAAAGCAAGAATGTTTTGTTTGCTTATAACCAGTCTTGCATAAATGACTTCCTTTTATGTTTTTCTATTCTGTGCGAATTGAGATGTGGAAGAAGAATGTAATCAGAATTCCAAGAACTTTTGCTGTCAGACAAACTTCTTGAATTGAGTCCTTTCATGGACTTATTGGCCATTGCCCTGGATAAGTTGAATTCTGATAAACTGCCTTCTGAACTGCAGTGTTCAGCCACAGTCCTAGCCTCTATCTCCTAGTCGTGAACAGCAATTGAGGCTTTGCCTAATGTGTCCTGAGACACAAAATTTTCCTTTCCTTACCTTTGAAAACCATTGTTCTAGAGTTTAAAGAGAACTGTGCATTAGAAAGCATACAAGTCTGCTTTGTCAATGACAAAATACATATTACTAAAAGTTTCAACACTGGACTCTAAAGAGTTCATTAGGACATAATTTGTTGCCTTTGCTATGAGAATTAGCATCAAGATGGGAAGACTTTTCTGAGATTGGGTTCCTGAAGTTATTCAGTGTGTAAACTTTGGAAAGTTGAATTTGAATTGCACCATGACTTGAACTGAAATCTACAAGGAACTCATGATTTGAGGCAATAAATTACTTTGGTATTCTCTTCACTGGTTTACTGGTTTACTGCTATATCCTTGTAAGCTCTTAACTATTCTCAAGTGATGATGATGATACATGTCTAGCATTTCAATTACATATATGGACTAAAAATTTTGATAGCAAGAGCTGTTTTGTTCTGTGAATGTTACATTCTACTTTTAGCATGCTGTTGGGACTTGCAGGGCCATTTACTTGCTGCATTTATATTAGTGGCAGCTAATACAAAACTGATTTGTATTGATGAGACTCTTCCCCACTGATCCAGTCTCAAAATCCTCACCAAATCACTCTAAGAATTACATGTCATCTGTTTAGAAAAGGAGAAATCTTGGTTTCAGATTCAAAAGATAAACAATAACTAACTTGTAAAATATTCTTTAAAACTAGAACATTTTTGGTTGGCACAGTAACTCATTGGGTAAAGGCAATTAGTACCAAGTATGATGACCTGAATTTGATCCATAACCCAGGTGCTGGAAGGAGAGAACAGACCTACGAATGGTCTACTGACCTTCATCTCTCTCTCTCTCTCTCTCTCTCTCTCTCTCTCTCTCTCTCTGTCTCTCTGTCTCTCTCTGTCTCTCTCATACATATATACAGAGAGAGAGAGAGAGAGAGAGAGAGAGAGAGAGAGAGAGAGAAAATAAGTATGTAAAAGTTAATAACTAGTGTCTTAAAACCTGTTTTATTTTTGGTCTTTTTTTTGAGACAGGCTCTTCTTGTAGCCACAGCTAACTGGACCTCCAATCTCACAAAAAGGTTCTCCTCCTCCTGAGTTCTAAGACTAAAGGAATACACCACTACATCCTGTTATGCTGGCTGTTTTGAAGTTCATTATAAAGAAATTTTAAGCTGAGCATTGTGCTGCATGCCTTTAGTCCCAGGACTTAGGAGGCAGAGGCAGGTACATCTCTGTGAGATACAGGCCAGCCCACTTTATGTAGTGAGTTCCAGGTCTGCTGTAGAGAGAAGGAGACTTTGTCTCCAAAAGAACCCCAAATCCCCCAAACCCTATGATATCTAAAAAAGCAATTTTATTTTATTTATGAGTTACTTTAAGAGAAACTGTTTAAGTTCTTATGATTTACAAAGATAACCCAAAGCATCTTTACTCTACCAAAACATTCATTTTCTCCCGAAAATTGGATTAAGAATAAGATCCAATTTAAAGAAGAATGAAACTGTGACATATACAATAGAATCCCTTTACCATATTAACTATGCCTTAATTATTTTACACATTTGTTCATTGAGTGGATGTTTGTCTCCAAACACGCCTGAGGGTAGAGACTTGCTGTGAATGAGTATCTATATTTTACCATTTAACAAGCATTTAAATGGATTTCAGTGTATCAAAACTAAAGAACCATTCTGTTTTAAGAAAATGAGCCATTTCAAAACAGCAGAAATCTCACCTTGAAGTAATTCTTATCTCATGATTCATAATTATCTTGTACCTAAGGAATTAAAGATATCAGAGTTCTAATGTGGGTAAAATTGCCTGAGGGCTAATTGAATGAGGATTAATGGAAAAGAGATAATTAACAAACAACTTCAGAATACTGTCTGAAGGGCAGACAGTAGACAGGATGCTGGGTATAATGTGGGATCTCCCTCACACTTCTGTGTCATCTGGCACAACCTTTACTGATACAAATACTGGTCCTTCAAAGAGAATGAAATGATGAAAGCAAACAGTGGGACAGTAAGGGGCCCAAGGAGCTGGTTCTGAGGACATAGGCAAGACATAAATTCTCTCAGGAGGAATGAGGGCTTTTCCTGTTCTCCAGGAAGGCTATGTGCTTTGGCTCACACAATATGCCAGAGGACATGGTAAGAGTACATTAGACATGTAGTACTGTGACATGGCACAGCATCCTGAGCCTACAGTGCTCCAGCAACGACTTGGCAGCAGCAATGACAGAAGAAAGCAGCTTTATACTTGAAAGGAAGAGTCATGAAGGATCCCAAAGACCTCACCAACCTATCTTGGTCATATCTTTATTGAAACCCTAAGAAAATATATTGATTGAGATGCCACTCTGTGAAGTGGTGTGGGTGAAACTCATGCTGCAAGTGAGACTCTAGGATGCTGGATTTGTCAGAATCATGGAATGTTCACTGAGAAAACCTACATAGCTTTGCCAGCCCCAAAGAGAAGCTATGTGTGCTTCTGAGGGCAAACTTGGAGAGATGGGGTTACTTAAACCTTTGGAGCCCAGACTATTTCATCATGAATCCTAGATGCCAGACATGGAACACCAGGATTTGGCATTTGTCCTGTTGGATTTCTATATTGCTTTGGTTCAATATCTCTTTGCTTTGCCTCCATTTCTCTCTTTTTGAATGGGAATGTGTATTTGATACTATTGTATGCTAGAAGATGTAATTTTATTTTGATTTTCTAGCTCAAGGAAGAATGTGGACTTTTAAATTATCAGAATTGTTAAAGGCTTTTAAAATTTTTACTTTATTATAACATGGTCCTGAGCCTATGGGACAAAGCAGTGGAAGGTGATGGAAGGATGTGGAAGTGTTGTGTCTGGGTGTCAGGTTGACAAGGCATGGAGTTGTGATGGTCGTTTCTAATGACAGCATCTAGAATGTGACCAGCTATTGTCCCATTTCTGCCATTCTGTCTTCCCTGCGTGCTGTTATGTCTGCCCCACCATGATGAACTGTACCCCTTTCACACAGTAAGCCAAAATAACCTCCTTTCTCAAATTTCTTTTGCATTTTATTACAGACACAGAAAAGTAACTCACACAATTGTGTGAATTGAAAACAAACATAAACACAAACATGTTAGTGACAGGATTGAGTTAAGATAAGGGAATATATGACTTGGACCTGAATAATGAGACAAATAAGCAAAAATCTGAGGGAGATGGATTCTGGAAACTCGGATTGCTGGATTCTAGGGTGGAGCAAGAAGAAAAGGCTGGGATGTTCAAGGGAGAAAAGAGATTTTAGTGTAACATAGAAAGAATAGAGGGTTCAAGGAAAATTGGGGGCATGTCGTTCTACTGTTTATAGTTAGAAGTACAGATTTAGTTCACTCTGAGTGTGATGGAAACATACAAAAATAGTTAAAACTTAGGACTGACTGGAGTTTGCTAATGTTCTGTGTGGAAACTAGATTTAGAATATTCTGTGTAGCAATTATATTAGCAAAATTTAAAACTATCTGCAAAGTTCCACGCTGAAGACTAAATGATACTATTTTTATGAAACTTATTACATTTATTCATCATATCAAGAATTTATGCCAATATTACTAGTTTAGTAATATCAAGGAAAAGAAAATTAGCTATAACTATAAGTTCTAATTTCATTATCAGTGTCATTTATAGCATGATTATAATGGTATAAAGTTCAATCACCCACTGAATATTTATAATAATTATGATTGCAATTACTGTGTTATTCATTTTAATGTCATTGTTTTAATTGCATTTTCAAATTGAAGGTATGTATCAAATCAGCAATTATTCATTTTGTTATCAGTTATCAATTGGAGAAACTAATCTAGCTCTATATATTGGTAATAAATCCAAATGAAGATATTTAAGTTTCAATCAATGCCTATGTATAAATTATAAGCTCACCTAGGCTTTTGATTACTTGAAAAACTTAATGTCTTGATTAGTGAACACTTGCATATATTATTGCTATGTGAAGTAAACAGGCCAATAGTTTCTGGGCTATATATTTTTCCATACAAGTCTTGCTACTTGAATGAGCATCTGTAGTATGTAGAATTTTTCAGCTCAGCCTTCACGGACCCGAGCACAGTTCATTGTTTATTGTTGTAGTTCAGTAGTTGATTATTAACATAATTCTGAGTAAAAGTAAACAAGGATCTGGAGAAATGACTCAACTATTAATAACACTTATTGCTTTTCCAGAAGACCCAGATTTGGCTCTCAGGACTCGAACTGGGTCCTCACAACCACCTGTAACTCTAGCTCCCGGGGATCTGGCACTCTCCTCGGCTACCCCGGGCATCCTCACACAGACAGCACATACACATAAATAAAAATAAATAATAGGGCTGGAGAGATGGCCTAGCGGTTAAGAGTGCCAACCGCTCTTACAGAGGACCTGGGTTCGATCCCCAGCACCCACATGGCGGCCGAGAACCGTCTGAAACTCCAATTCCAGGAGAACTCCAGTTCCAGGGGAATCCGACACTCTTCTGACCTCCGACGGGCATTATTGCGCGACACGGGTGCACAAAAACTTGCATGCAGACTACATTCATACACATACAGAAAAAATAAAAAAAAATAATAAATCTTATGAAATAAAAAGAAAAATAATCATCATAAATTTTGTTTCTCGATGTGACATTCCAGAACGGCATTAAACATTTCTAGAATTAAACTGGGCATGGTGGTACACACGCCTCTATCCCGCACTCAGGAGGCAAAAGAAAGGTGGATCTCTGTGAGTTCAAGGCCAGCCCGGTCTATGAGTGAATTTCAGGACAGCTGGGCGCTACAGGAGACTCAGTCTTGAAAAGACAAAAAAAAAAAAAAAAAAAAAAGCCTTAACAAATACTAGAATTAAAACCATAACTTACTGAAAACACTATTGCTTTTGATTTTCCTTTAAATATGACAAAATAACCAAAATTTTTGTCAGTATTTACTAGAACTTCCTTCATATTTTAATAAATATATTGAGAAACCTTGGAGGAAAGTAACATTGTAAAAAAATAAAATCATCCATGTTTTGAGAAAGTGCCTCTGTATAACCACAATTGACCTTAAAATTTCTATGTAGGCCAAACTGGCCTTGAGGTCATAGAGATCTGCTTGTCTCTGCCTCCCCAGTACTGGGATTGAAGGCACGGACCACCAGGCCTGTCTTATCCCATCCATTTAATACATATGTTTTATGATTTTGAAACAAAAGCAGATGACCTAGAAGTGATTTACATGGACTTACTGCTTTTCAGCACATAAGTATTGAGTAAATTGTGTAACCATCATTTAAAACTGAACTTTGTTATATTGAAGTATTATTTTTTAATTTTTTTTATTTTCTTTGTTTTGCCTGAATCTAGGGTATCACATGCATGCAATACCCATGGCGGCCAGAAGAGAGCACCAGATCCCCTTGAAACTGGAATTAGGGATGGTTGTTAACCAACATATGGCTGTTGGGAATAGAACCCAGGCAGGTCCTTTGAAAGAGCAACAAGTAGTCTTCACTGCTGAGCAATCTCTCCAGCCCCTCAAAGTGTTAGTGTTATTGAAATCATAAGTAGAAAATTAGTTCATCCAGGTGAAAAAATATTTTCATTTCCAGTATTCCAAAACAAAACAAAGAATTACATATTATTATGCCCATTTTTAAAGATAACTAAAGTTAAAAAGTCAAATGGCTAAACATAAATTGAAAAGCTTAAGTTGATTTAATTCTAGAACTTTAAAAAATGTTGAAATTATTTCTTTCATGTAGAACATCTTTAGGTTCTCTTCCCCATTAGCCCCTTCCCATAAGCCCCCACTTTGTTGATTTTCATCCATTTTGTCATTGATGTTAAGGCCTATTGAATAGAGTTAATGTCCACAAATGTCTTCCATTGCAAGTTCATCCAGTGAGATCTAATCCACCAACCCAGGGTCCTTCCCTTTATGAAGATCAACTGCTTCACACCCAGCACTAATCCGCTGCCAATAGTTCTTCAGCTAAGATTGGGTCCTGCTCTCCATTTCCACAATTCTATTATGGGCTTTGTCTGCTTGGGTTTGCATGGATCTTGTCCTTGTTGATACCACTGCCCCAGGTTCATATGAATAATATCCCAGGAGGCTGTGAGACTCCATTTCCATATGATTATGCATTTGTTTCCTTGCTCTTATAATCTTTCTACTGAAGCTTGGGTAGGTGAAGTTTAATTTAGGAGAGAGGTCCAGGACTCACATTCTACGGATTCTTATTCTCTATATTTTGGCCATCTGTGTACTTTTGTGTTTATGGATTTCTGTTGTGTGAAGGAGCTTCTTTGATGAGAATTGAGAGATGCATTAGTATTCTTTCTAACCCTTGTTCTACTATGGTCCATGAACCTTAGGTGTAGCAGTTCCATTATAGATATCCTAGATATCACCTAGGATAGAGCATTTCCTAGACAATCACTGTGACTAGTTGTGAAACTCTGTAATTCTTGTCATCTGTTGCAAAGAAGCTTCTTTGAAGAAAGGTGACTGGCATAGTTGTTTGTAAATATAATAATCCATATTTAACACATAGTAAGAAAATAGATTTGTCTTTTCTGATCTTGTCTATTTGGAGTTCTACGTGCTTCTTGTATTTGTATGGGTTTGTCTTTTTTTAGTTTGGGGAAATTTTCATCTATTATTCTGTTGAAGATCTGGTTAATACTATTCTCTTGAGATTCTTCTCCTTCCTCTATTCCTATGATGCGGAGGTTTGATCTTTTCATAGTGTCCCACATTTCCTGGTTGTTCCACTTTTGTGTATTTAAAATTTTTTTCATAATCTTTATTTGAGCTTTTTAGTTGCTGTGTGTTATCTTCCAGGTCTGATATTCTTTTTTCTGCTTCCTCCCTTCTATTTCTGAGGCTTTTTCCATTCCTTTCCTCTTGACTGGATGAGTGTTCCATTTCCTTGTTCATTTCATTCTGTGATTTCATTAGTATTTCCGCTTCCGTATGGAGCTTCTCAATCTCTTCTTGGTGCTCCTTACTTCACTGGTTGGCTTCCTTTTTCAGTGTTTCTACTTCCTTCTAGGGATGTGAGTGACAGCCTTTGTTTTTTTCTAATTTCTATGACCTCTCCAGCCATATGTATCTGGCTATATTTGCAGTACCACACATGAGTTCCCTCTCATTGAGTGGGCTTTAAATCCAATTGTGTAGCTCTTAATTACCCCCAAGATAAAAGTGCCACTGTTACCCCAATATGGTTTGTTATGATGATCATTGTTGTAATTATTAGCCTTTAAAGCTGGGGTTGGATCATGGATTGATGTTATCCTTTAGCATATTACAAAGTATTCTCAAAAACTAAGACAGCTAGCCTTCATGGAAGTGGGTTCCAGGTCAGTTCCAGCTCCCTTGCTCCAAATTCTGTGTCTGAAGTATGTCCTATCTTTACTAGTAGGGACTTACTTTCCTCCCTCCCCAGTTAAAGTACCCCCATTTTTAAAGATGATCCCCTAAAGCAGTGCTGCCTTTGTGTCAGTAGTGTACTTACCTATTCAAGTAAAGCTCATTTTTTTCTTAAATACCATTAACACCTTTATTTATATGGTGAATGTTTTATTTTAGAAGTTGTATACTAAATTTGCATTACCACATTTAACAGATACATTAGAAATTCACTTTTCAAATAGCTGGTATGTTTTATCAGTGAACATGAATCAATATAATTGGGGTATATAAAACATACAGACATGATTTATGCTCATTTAGAAATAGTAAAAGAATAATTTTAGTGCAAGTTGCTAATGGATTCATATTGAGCTTTGAAAAATGAATTAGCTTTCAGACACACATCATGTTAATGGTATAATTCACTCAATTACTCTTCAGTAAGTCTTTAAGAAAGATTTAGGGAGAAATAATGTATATTCAAAGCAATGGAAAAATTAAAACAATGAGGATCCATGTTTCCATTACTCAAGTGATTCAGATACTTTCAAATCAATCTGTTTTGTCATGGCATTCACCTTATGATATCTTCTTACATCTGCCTTACTGAGCAGAAGCTACTCAGCCTGCTTACCTACTAAATCCTCACTATTCTGAGTACAGATCAAGTGCCACTGCCAGGAACAAGATGTCCTGACCACCATGCCTTCACCATGATGCCCTCACTAAGATTTTCTAAGGATGATGTCCTTGTTGAGACCACCAAGAAAAACCACCAGACATGGTTCAAAGTAAAATCAGTGAATTTATTGAAGCAGCACTCCAGCAGACAGTCTCACTTACCAATCTGAAACTGCTGGAGGAGGCAGGCAGGTGACTGGCGAATTTAAATACACAGACCACAGCTCTCTCATTTCGGTGGAATTTCCTGCTACATAAGATATCACCATTTTGTGTGTGTACAAGCAGCAATTAAGTTTACAGAAGCAGAGAAAACATTTATTTAATTATTCCAAGATAGTCACACAATTCTGGGAAATGGGCCAGAAGACTCAGTCAGCTCTTCCTGGAATTGTTATCAGGATCCAACTGCTGATGGGGCTGGCTTCAGGCTTCTAACAAGGGGGATGTATAGGGCTTATTGTTTTTCAGTGTTGAGCTAAGAATAAGTTTTCTGGGTGAGGCCTTAAGATTCCTCAAGGTAACTACTATGTTCAAAATGGAGCTACTTTAGCCATCACATCTTCAATATGATGCCCTATGACATTATAACCATGGTGCTTTAAACACATTCCCTTCACTATGATGCTCTTACTGTGATGTCCTCACCATATTGTCCTAATCAAGATGATCTGGCAAAGGTGCTCTAATGATGGTGTTTAAAGGATGATGGTCTGACCATGGCATAGTCATAAGGATGCTCTCATCACACTGTCCTACCTTGATAACCTGACAATAGTGCCCTGAGCATACTACTCTGACAGTGATGTCATCTGTTATTCAGCAATTTCCTCTGAAGTAAAACAATGGACTCTCACAGTGGAGATAAAGAACATGATGTTCTAAAGGGAAGTAAAGTATTCTATCAACCTGGAAGCTCTTTATGATCAGGAAGTAAACAGTTCAAAAGCTTCAGGAGGATGGGCTGGAGAGATGGCCTAGCGGTTAAGAGCACCAACCGCTCTTACAGAGGACCCGGGTTTGATCCCCAGCACCCACATGGCGGCTAAGAATCGTCTGAAACTCCAATTCCAGGAGAACTCCAGTTCCAGGGGAGTCCAACAACCTCTTCTGACCTCCGCGGCATTGCACGACACGGGTGAACAAACTTGCATGCAGACAGTACATTCATACACATACAGAAATAAATAAAATTAAAAAAAAAAAACCAAAAGCTTCAGGAGGTGCTTGAACCTTAACAGATTCACTGGGTCTCTCCTGCTGGAAGCAATGTAAAAGGGATGACTGCAAAGAGAAAATTTAGGACAAGATGAACTCCCTAGAAGAGGCTCAGACTGACCGAAGTGCCTAGAAGAAACAGTCTGGAAACAATCTCGCACAGAAGGTGCAATATGCTTGGTGGGCATTGGTGATGCAGCTGTTTTTGAATCATATCTGATGCTGTAAGTAATCCTTCACCCATATTCCTGTAAGTAACCCCAATAGAATTCAATCCTTTACCAAGTTGTTTTTTGAGGGTATCCTTACTTTGGTCTGTTATTGATTCTTTCTCTGGGGGTTAGTAGATATTTGTTTCCATCTCCCCAGGAATAGTGTCACACAACAACTTCACTACAGTGCCTTTACCATGATTTCCTGACCATGATGCCCTGACTACAATATACACACCAGGACGTCATTATTGTAATGCCCTAACCATGATGCCCTGACTACAATATACACCAGGGTTTCATTACTGTAATGCCCTGACCATGATGCCCTGACTAAAATATACACCAGGATTTCATTACTGTAATGCCCTGACCATGATGCCCTGACTACAGTATATACACTATAATGCCATTACTGTAATGCCCTGACCATGATGTCCTGACTACAATATACACACCAGGATGCCATTACTGTAATGCCCTGACCATGATGCCCTGACTACAGTATATACACCAGGATGCCATTACTGTAATGCCCTGACTACAGTATACAAACCAGGATGCCATTACTGTAATGCCCTGACCATGATGCCCTGACTACAGTATATACACCAGGATGCCATTACTGTAATGCCCTGACCATGATGCCATGACTACAGTATATACACCATAATGCCATTACTGTAATGCCCTGACCATGATGCCCTGACTACAGTATATACACCAGGATACCATTACTGTAATGCCCTGACCATGACGCCCTGAGTACAGTATATACACCAGGATGCCATTACTGTAATGCCCTGACCATGACGCCCTGAGTACAGTATATACACCAGTATGCCATTACTGTAATGCCCTGACCATGACGCCCTGAATACAGTATATATACCAGGATGCCATTACTGTAATGCCCTGACCATGATGCCCTGAGTACAGTATACACACCGGGATGCCATTACTGTAATGCCCTGACCATGATGCCCTGACACAGTATACACACCGGGATGCCATTACTGTAATGCCCTGACCATGATGCCCTGACTACAGTATATACACCGGGATGCCATTATTGTAATGCCCTGACCATGATGCCCTGACTACAGTATATACACCAGGATGCCATTACTGTAATGCCCTGACCATGATGCCCTGACTACAGTATATACACCAGGATGCCATTACTGTAATGCCCTGACCATGACGCCCTGACTACAGTATACACACCAGGATTTCATTACTGTAGTGTTCTGACCATGGTTCCCTTTCCATACAGCCTTTACTATGCTTTCACAGAGATTTATTTTGTCATAAATTCCTTCTTTTATCTACTCTAACCACATCAACAACCAGACAGTACTTGCATGTATATTAAATAATTATTTAACAATAACATTAAAACATGTATAATTGGAATTTTTGTAGACAAATAAGTATACTTTTATTTTTCTATCTTTTTTATATTTCAATGGTAACTATGATGACTAAACATTTCTCTAAATATATAAATTTCTGTCTGTCTGTTCTTTAACCATCTTTTACCTTTCTTTATATTAGTGTAATTTCACAAAACACACGAATTCCTGTTTGTTTATTGACATATCCCTAGTAACTGTACAATCCAGGAACATGTTTTGGCTCACATAATAGTTGTTGCATCCCTAGTTATAGTTATTGCTATTCAAAAGGGCAAAAATGGGGGCTGGAGAGATGGCTCAGCAGTTAAGAGCCACCACTACTTTTGCAGGGGACCCGGGTTCGATTCCCAGCACCCACATGGTGGCTAAGAACCGTCTTTAACTCCAGTTCCAGGGGAATCCAACACCTTCTTCTGACCTCTGCGGCATTGCAGGACACAGGTGCGCCAACCTGCATGCAGACAGTACAAATAATCATAATAATAATTATAATAATAATGACAAAATTGTGAAATATTGGTCAATTCCAAGCAGGCCAGAGTATTTGAACAGAATATCAACACTGTAATATAGGATCCAAGCCATATTCATAGTCTCTGTCTCCAGGACCATATGCAGATATTGGAGGAGCCCATCTGTTTATTTGTAATCCATGCTTATTGTTGTCTTGTGTTCATCTTTAACTGCCATCTGCCAAAATGTACAACCTGGTATGAGATGATCTACAAGTGCATCTGGGCATCATGTTCCTCTCTGCACTAGTTGTTTGGCATTGCTATGACCATTCTCTGACTGAACAACATAAAGGAGGAATGATTTTACTCAAATTGTAAGAGGTTCAGTTGGAGAAAATATAATATCAACCATACCAACCTATGAATCCTATGAGCTACAATAACTGGCTGGCAAGGTATGCTCCTTCATGCTATAGTGACATGAATGTTATGAGAGTCACTAACCACTCTCTAATTGGATTTAAGGTCTGCTTCATGGGATGGAGCCCATACTTAATATTGATATCAGGTTTTGGGACTAGTCTAGACAGGTTAAAGGGAATATGGGGGGAAAATTAATACCAATTTTCTAATAAATAGTTATAATATTAAACTGACTCTTAATGACTTACTGTTACAACAATAGATTAATGCATCTCTCAACTCTCACTGGAGAAGTTTCCTTGTGAAGAAGACTGTGATTCACATAGAAACTCACAACTGACCAATGTGCAGAGCACAGGAAGTTTCAACATGCTTATCTCTGGATGTGACACCTATATCAAACTTTTGCCTCCCAAGACTCAGTGATCATTATAGAAGTGGTGGTAGGAAGATTGTAAGAGGCAGAGGTAGTGATGATAAGGAAATAGTGTTTTCCAAATAGCTGTTTAGTTACTCAATGAACTCACAGCAACAGTGATAGTATGTATGACTGCTGTGCAATTTTAAGCCAGACGAAATCCCAGTGTAGATATGGGGAAGTGGATAAGAAATCCCAACACATCTGGTAGCAGCTAGGAGAGGGAAATAATGGTTTAGAGGAATGGGCCCAGTCTTGGTGGGGCTCAGAGTATGGATCCACACTAAAGGACATTTGGGTACAAAAACTGGACTCTAAAGGATATATATATATATATATAAATACATATCTATATGTAAATACATATGTAATATACATATTATTAAATGATAATGATGAAATTATTATTATTAAATTTTTGAGATTGATGGTATATACACATACGGGGGGGGGGGGGGGGGGGGGTGGATAATCTATGTAATATAGGTACGAAATATATAACAGATATATAGCATAGTCAATATTAATATATAATCCAAAGTGTACTTCAACTTTGAATGGGGAATGAACAAACAAGTATGTAATATATATATTCATATATCTGTATATATAGATATATACAGATATATAAATATATATGTGTGTGTTTGTAATTCAAACACTATAATTGTCTTCACCTTTGGAATGGGGAAATGAACAAACATGTGAGTAAGGGAGGGCATCCAAATACCATCAAATCATATTGTATATTATTGAAAATCTCAAAATTTAATAATTTTTTAAAATTCAGTTTACTCCATCTCTGAGGATAGGAGGACTGAGCCATAAAGTTTCCTAACTAATTTTTATAGTAACTATAAAAGTGCACATTTTTCTACTGTCTTGTCTCCTGTCTTTACTAACACTTCTTTCTCACTCTTCAGGTTGTGAATCAGTCCCATCATCCTGCTTCCATCCTGTAGTCCCGGAGCTAAAATGAGACCAAAATGAAGTACCTTCCTGTTAGTGTTCTAAATCCTACATTTATATGGGCTTCTCTGTATCCTGATGCTAGTTGGAGCTGTGCTTCAAGACTGTAGAAGCAGATGAAGTAGGACTCTCAAAGTAAGCATCTGTGGATTCTCTTATTTGATGATTTACTATAAACTCTAAAGTTATGTTCAGATAGAGACCTGACACTGTTTCTTCTTAAAAATTATAAGTAGAACTTAATAATCCCTCTTTATCCAGTGGCTGGGAAGAAAAATCTTGAGACAAAGAAGAACAACAACAACAACAACAACAAAACAACATCAACAAAATTAAGAACATGTTCTGCTTATCAGCCTTCAAATTCACTCCAGGTGACACTGAGGAAATCATACTCCTAACTTTGGAATGAACTTCTGAATGAAAGTCTTTATCCAGTCTCTCTTATTCCAATCAGGCCTAAAATACAGTATTCTTGGATTCAAGACAGAAAAAGTTTATAATATTTGAATGGGTTTAGATGACCATGAAACATACCTAAAGGTAATCTGTGAGAGTCTTTTCAGAGAGCAGCAACTGAATTAGGAAGAATAACCTGAATGTGGGTGTTACAATCCCATGGTCTGGGGACCTGGACTGAAGAAAGTAGAAAGCCGCCTGAGTACCAAAGTTCATCTTTCTCTTGTTCTTGACTGTGGACTTGACGTGACCAGCTGCCTCATTTTCTTACTGCCTGGAGTTACTCACATCCTGATTCTGCACTAAGACTCTGCTGCCTTGATGGAGTGTTTTTACAAATGGTGAGCCACAGTCAAACCTAAATTCCTTTAGTTCCATGTACTAATTGCAAAATTTCCAGACTCTACATGTACTCATTCTATAAATCCTTCTTAGAAAACTGCTGTATTTTATAATAAGAACACAACTGAAAATGTTGCTATTCACTGTTTGATGGACATGAAGAACAAATTTAAATGCTTTGATGACACATTTATTTGATTCTTATAAAAATGTATTAAAAGTTTATATTTTCATTTTACAAATGACAGCCTAAGGTCCTGGGGAAAGAGTGATATAATATTTTGCCCAGGATCATAGGGCCAGTGGTTGGAATATAAAGGATTCAAACATCCTGAACCTGTAGTCCAAGAAGACTCCACTGACAGGTCTATAAATATTTCTGCCCAAATCAGTCCCATCATATTTGGTAGACCATAATTTTTTTAAATTATATGTATGTTTTAATGTAATTTTTTGAAAGTTCTATAAGAATTTAATGTAAATTTTACAATCAGTTTACAATGTAAACTATACATTATTGTGCTATTTCAATAACTCAGGGATTATACTGAAATTATTCTATAAAGCTATCAATACTTTTAAAAATTTTATATTATTCCAAAATATGCATATATATGTATATATATACTCCACACATAAGTCAAAATTAAAAATTCTCTAAAGAAACTGTAGGTTGATTCCTAAACACATTTAGAGATTCACATTTTAACAGTAAATTTGCATGCAGGTATAAAGTGGTAGACCATAATTTTAAGGACATATCTGTGGCAGTCCAACAACCTCCCAAGAGTTCTCTACATATGTATGCTTACACTTTTCTTATACTTAAGTTTCAATTAGCTATAGCTGGACCTCCTCAGAGAGGATATCCCTCTTCCAGAGATATGCTCAGCAGCTCAGAACATTCTGCTAACTTATGCTTCATGGTGGCTTCTCCCTATGTTGTCTTTGCATGGTGACAATTTAGCAAAGTGAAACTTTTGCCCTAAATGCCTTCCCTCCTGTGGCTCTGGATGGGGACTGGCCAGGTGGGAGTTTTGCATGAGTTTTGGAAGGAGAAAATAAAACAGCAGCCATGATTATTCTTTGGAGATTGATGTATAGGCAAGACATGTTGACGCTCACATACATTGTCCTGGACCACATAACCCACCTTTTTGTCATGATGTATAGGAACCCCCTCCTGGCCAGGCAGGGTTCCACAATCCAAACCAAGGAAAAAGTGAGTAGGCTCAGAGTCAAGCACCACAGACCCCAGGAGTTGGGTGAAATGCAGGGAAAATGCAAACACCTGCCAACTTATTTAATTTGGGAAAGATATGGATTTATATATGTCAGAATAAAAAGCTTGGCAGATTTCCTCATTTTTCACTTTGACTAGATCAAATAACCGAGGCGTATTCTCAGGACTTTGGATTTTGGTCAGTTTTTTTTATTCTGCTCTATGAGATACCTTAGTGGCTGACAACTTGGATCAAGCCACGGAGAGCAGCCCATCTGAAAGACAGAAGATGGAGAGCAGTGACTCCACAGGAGCAGATCATAGAACAGTCAGGCACAATGACTGGTGGTAGAAGTAAAGCAATGAGAGGAGGAATGGGCCCATCAGTTATCCTTGAAATCTTGGAAGAAGAGGTGCACAAAATGGAATCCCAGTTGGAAAAGCATTCCAAACAAGCAGTGCAAGTCCAAGAATAGAAAGCACAACTTGAAGAAGCAGTAGGTAAGACATGGTGAACAAGACATGAGGAATGCACTAAGAAAGTTTGCTGCAAGCATCCAGCGTTTACCAGAGCAACAAGAGCATTTGAGTGCACAAATTAAAGAGCCTGAGACCAGTGCACTTGCTGCTCCTAACAAAAAGCAAAGGTTACCAGAACAAAACATCAGTTCCTCCAAAACAGAACATGATGCCGTGACTAAGAAAGCTGGCAAAGCAGAAGCTGAGGTCAAACGATCACATAACATCATTACAGAAATGAACAGCCACAAACTCAAGGCCCAACAAGACAAATCTGACAAAACAAACAAGATGAATGTGCCTCTGCTATCACCACATTTAAAGCAGCCATCAAGACTGCCAACAGAAATCTCAAAAAGTCACAAGACTCTGTCTCGTGCACAGAGAAAGAAACAAAAGAAACCAAAAGAGAAACACAGGATTTAACAGCAGAGCTAAAGAGCATTGAGGACAAAGCAGCAGAGATCACAAAAAATACAAATGCTAGAGAGGAGTCTCCACCAGAGATCCAGAAAGAACATTGTGGCCTACTTCAAGAACCAATAGTCATTCAAGAAAATGAACGTGCTCTTCAAAATGATTCACTTAGTATTAAGTTGAAACCCAAGCAAACAGTCACATTGCTGAACACAATTCCAAAATAAAATGCTGCCAAAAAGAGAGAAGGTTTCAGTTCCAAGCACAGAGGACCCCAAAGCAACCAAGATTCCAGAGTCCACAACAAATCAAGTTGCACTTTTGGAAGCTCAGTGTCATAAAATGAAACCAAACCCTGGCATCATTGCAGAGTAAAAAAAAACAAAAAAGAATCTGGACAAAATCACCTCAGTTTCAGACAGGCACATGAAGATCTTTGAAAACAAAGGTTGAATGAATTCATGGCAGGTTTTTACATTTTTATGCCTTTTATGTTTTTATGTTTTATGTTTTTGATTTGATCTATGGTATACAAATATTTGGCCTTTCAATGCAATTTTTTTAAGTATTCACATTTTAAAGTTTGCACTTGCATATCTAGTCTGGCATGCCAAATAATTCTGTGCACATAAATGATGAAACTTGAAATGGCCACTTTCTGATAGAACTTTTACAGGGACTGACAAACATACAAAAACTTTGAGAGGACACTAGATACACCTTACACGCAAAAACTTGGATGCATGAAGAACACGACTACGACTACATGAATTTCAGAAGCATGGAAGAACAGTCACCATAAACAGAAAACATAGTTACTGCCTTCAAATCTGGAAAATTCCTCCTCTTTAATTTTTTTTTAAGGGCATCCACAGTGGCTTCTCAGAGAATTCTGGAAAGACATAAGCAAAGCCTCGGCCTTGCATTTAACAGGGAGTTGCCTGGACAAGTGGGCTCCCAGCTGTGCTCCCACAGCCTCGGAGTGCCTGAAGTTTTCCCACCTCTCCCAGAGGCTAGCAGCCTCCAGCCCCACTCACACCATGGATGGTGGGCTGCCCCCCCTCCCCCGGCTGCCATAGCAGCTACAGCAGAGAGCACTGGGCTGGGTGGGTGCCCTGGCCATGGCACGGATGAGCCGTGGAGGCTGGCAGCATGTCTGAAAGGGGATGGCCCAGAGGGCTCCCTGGCCAGGCGGCTCCCTGCGCTCTGCTCTCCCCACCACCAGCAACTGGCGACCATGCCCAGGAAGAAGGTGGCTGTGGCCTCTATGAGCCTAGCAATGCCAGTGGTCCCCAGGCTGTGGCTCCCTGTCATTCCCAACCCGGCTCCCAGCCTGCCCTCTCCCCAGTCACCGCAGTGGAGCTGCAGGGACCAGCAGGTGGCCCAGGCTGAGTGAGCCAGCATAGGGGAGACTTCTCCCCATTCGGCCAGAGACCAAGCATATAGGGAAGAGCTAACCTTTCCCTTAGTATTTCTACAACAGTTGGAGCCTTGCCTTTGCAGAAAGTCCAAGGGGCTCGAAAGTCTTCCAAACATGGTGAGGAGAATTAGAATACATGGGGCCCTAAGGGCGGCCGTCTGAGGTTGGAAGTTATCCATGAAGGCAGAGAGGGAAACTAAGACAAACAAACAGTGGGTCAGCGTTCACCCTCACGTGGCTAGACACAAAAGGAAAAAAGGTGGTGCCTTGCGAACACTAAAGAGGCGTTCCCACAGAAGGGACACATTTTTAA
>VZQC01002316.1:1595131-1613026 GCA_009823505.1 Rhizomys pruinosus
TGTCCCCTGTCACCACTCCTTTTCAACATAGTGCTTGAATCCCTTGCTAGGGCAACAAGGCAAGAAAAGGAAATTAAAGGAGTTCTAATAGGAAAAGAGGAAGTCAAGCTATCCCTTTTTGCTGATGATATGATTGTCTACTTAAGGGATGCTAAGAACTCCACCAGGAAACTCCTAGAAATGATTAGGAGCTTCAGTAAAGTGCCATTCCATTGTTAAAGAGCTATAATACCCTGACCAGGTACCATCCAAGCATATGTATTTGTGCCCAAAGTGTAACTTGTTATAATGGCTAATATTTGTTTATATTTGTGTTTTATTAATAGAATTAAAAGAAGACTCCTAAATAATCCACCAGTCCATTGAAAACAGAACTTGGACAAACCCAAGAGTTTGATGTGACACCTCAGAGAAAAAATCGATCTTCCTATCTCTCACTCTCTCTCTCTCTCTCTCTCCCTCCCCTACAAAGCCCAGGGACTCTCATGGAAGATGTTAGCATGTCAGTTTGTAAGGGCCAAGGAAGAGGGGTGAAATGTGAGTTCACAGCAAAAACGGACAAGACATTTATCTGATCAGCATGTTTGTGTATTCAAACCTTTCCAACTGGAAATGGGGACTCTGGGTTGTACAACAATTAGATGTAGAGATTTTTTAAATTGGGTTTATATGGATACTGCTTATGTTTATTACCTATGTTTACTAACTGGTTAAATAAATAACTAAGAAACTAAAAAAGAAATTATATTTTACAGTAGAGTGAATATATACAGCTTTTCATCTCAGTGAAAGCTAATAAGTAGATATATACTCATCTATAATAATTACATCTGTGAAGTCTTTACACATATAAATATTTGTTGAGGAAAACTTCCCCATAATCTCTTAAATTCCTGCATGCTTTCTGATCAACTGCATTCAGTTTTAGGTCTGTACTTCTTAGTGCTTTGGAGACAGTATAACAAGATACCATGGATCTGAGAATTACAAACCTGCTCAAATTTTAGGAGGCTGGAAAGTCAAAGTCAAGTTGCCTGCATATTCAGGGTCTAATGAAGTAGTGACATAAGTAGTAAAACCCGTGATAAAGGAACAAGGTCACTAATGAATAATAAAGATGGTACTCTTCATGCTTCTTTGGCTAGAAAAGGACCTGGCAGGCTTTTTCCCCCACCAGCTGACTGGTCCAGACCAGTCTGATAAAAATAAGGCTTGACTTGGGAGTTTGGAGCTGTAACCTATTGCCTTTCTCCTCTTTAAGATGACCAAAGTTAGGGAGAGAGATCAACCACATACCAAGAAAACAAGGAAAAAGCCCATGCCTTCTTGGTACTTTTTCAGTTTCTGAGTCCTCTCTCCATATATGGAGACTTTTCATTTCTGTAAGGGTAGGTGAAGGTATATATGGTTCTCCATTTTTCTAAATAAAATTGCTGCTGTGCCTGAGATTTCTTCTTTGAATTTGTTAATTGGAGTAAAAATAAACCTAATCAAGATGCCCAGACATATAACAATGAGGCTCAATTCCTCAAAGAAGAGGCCTCCATAATGAGACACACATGGTGGTAGAAGTGTTGAGGAAACTTCCTTGTGTCCCCTTAACAAAGGCATCAATACCATCCATGAAGGCTCTGCCTAATGTTCTAATTACCACTGAAAGGCCCTACCTTGCAGTATTGCATTGATGCCCTGATCTCAATGTATGCTTGGAACTCACAGGATAGCAATTACTTTCTTTTGGATGTCCAAATACTGTTTACATTTTTCTGACTAAAGCTTGGATGCTTTGCTTTTTCTCCACTTTGCGTGAAATTTAGTTTCCATATTACACATGGCTATCTGGAGCTAACAACACATTGTTTTCATGTGGCCTCTCCCTAAAGTTCTTCACTACCTGGGCAAATAAGTGTCAATGGATGGGCACTGTGTCCTAAGGGTTTTAAGCTTCTTGCTTTGTGACTGCCATATTCTTTCTGACCAGTCCTAAATATTGAAAAACTCAGGGTATAAACAATACTCTATCATCAGAAGTCCTTAGCTTCTTATTTATCAAACAGTTGACTAAGATCGCCCCCAATATACCAACAAAAATTATTCACTCCCTGTTAATGAGAAGATTGGAGTTTGCTTCCATATTTGCTCTGATACACACACACACACACACACACACACACACACACACACACACACACATGCGCCCACGGTGTGTGTTCCTGAAATTTGAAACATAGTTATCTCAGTAGTACTAAAATGTTTATTATTTAGAATTGAATAATCAAAGATTTTGGAAAAATAGTCATAACATTTTCTTGTTTATTTTTCATAACATTTATGCTAGCTTCTGGCAGTAAAATCTTAGACTGTCAGTGTAAATCTCTGGTACAATTTCCATATAAGTAAATTTAATTTTGAATTGCTGTGCTATCTTTAACATATTTCTAGAGGAAACTGTAGAATACAACACTCTGAATATTTCTTATGAAA
Organism: Rhizomys pruinosus; assembly: GCA_009823505.1. NCBI lineage: Eukaryota > Metazoa > Chordata > Mammalia > Rodentia > Spalacidae > Rhizomys > Rhizomys pruinosus. The sequence goes on from VZQC01002316.1 coordinate 1,597,616, forward strand.
ATTTCTAATGTAATAGTTCACAATGATGACAATAAACATCATAGCAGAAATACACTACAGAACAAATATGATACGTTATAAAAATGCAAACATCTTTCTGATTTGGGAAGTTAGGGGAGCAGAACAAGGACTGAGAAAAATGTATTCAAATTTTGTCTGGTGCAAGAAAAATTATTTGAAACTTTGATGAGAAAAATTTTAATTGAATTTAATTACAAGCAACTGAAATAAATGAGTAATATTTAAGAAAATATCCCTGGGGACTGGAGAGATGGGTTAGCAATTAGGAGCACTGGCCATTCTTCCAGAGGACCTGGGTTTGATTCCCAGCACCTACATCGCAGCTAACAATTCTCTACAACTCCAGTTCCAGGGGAATCTAAAGCCTTCTTCTGATCTCCACAGCCATTGCACGACATGAATGCACTTATACACATGTAGGCAAACACCTATAAACATAAAATAAAAACAGAATAATATATCATACAAAAGTTGTGTTGAAACGATAAAGCTTACAAAGTTATGTAAGGATGAATCTATGAATTGCCTTATAAAAATATGAAAATAGAACTTGAATTGTGACATTGCAGTCTGTTCCCATTGTAGTTCCAAGCTCTAGTTCCAATTTACTATCTAGTGAATATGGACAAGCTAGAGCCTCTATGAGCCTCTGTTATTAGGAGAATTAAATTTAACTAAAAGTTGATTTATATGTCTAGAGATTTTAAAAATAAGGTTAAGGAATTTTGTGCTTGGCTTTATTTCTCAAATTGTGTATGTGTATAAACACAATTTAATATATATAATTACATGTATGAATTATTAACTTTCACAATATAAATTTCCATATATAGTTGTACAGTGCGTGGATGTATGATTACACTCATACACATATTTGCGTGTTTACAAATATCCCACACATAAAAATATGCAACATAAGGCATTTTAAATAAAATAATAGATATAAATATTTTATAGGTAGTTAATTTATAATTGTAAAATAAAAGATTATGTAATACAATTTTAAAAGATTAAAATTGGACATAGGGTGGAACAATCCTCTTTTCTACCCCATCCATCCTGTTCCCATTCCCAGTACAGATGAAAGATAATATTTTTTGTGTCTTCTCCTATGACTTTCCGATGTACATATACTCACCATCACACAAATCTATACTTACACAGGGTTTTAAAATAGCTCAAGCCATGTTTTCTATATCAGCACAAAGAAAGTTACCATATTCTTTCAAGATTAATTTTCATATTTGAGCTATTTTCCTTATAACAACATTCTGGAATACATAATCATACTAATTGCATGTGTGTAAAGCATTAAGAATAGTTCTTAGAAGGGCTGAATGATAGCATATATGGTTAGAAGCTTGAATTCTAATTCTAAATGATCTCGATGAGTTGTGTAAGACACTATTTCTACCAGAGGTGTTGAAAAGAGTTTTTCCAAAACTTGTTATAGTAGTCTCATTATTGAACTATTTCATATACATGCTTAAAATAAAAAATAACATTTTGCTCTTTTATTTACAGATAAGATTTTAAATATTTTCCCCTTCATCAATTTTGGACTGAAGTATTTAATTTATCCTTAATGATAACATCACAAAATTTATACACATTTTTTAAATTTTAAAATTTATGCTCATACAGGTTTCATCTTTTTTCTTATGGAATTTCAAATATCATGTTATTCTTGTACTGTTTGCTTATAAAATCTTGTTATGGGGCCTAGAGAGATTTCTCTGGAGTTAAGAGTGCTTGCTGCTCTCGCAGATGACCCAAGTTTGGTTCCCAGCACCTGGAAGTCCCAACCACCTGTAAGTTCAACTCCAGCCCATCTCATGCTCTCTTTCTGGTCTTTAAGGTCACCTAAACAACAGGAATATATATGCATACATACATGCACAGACATATACACTAAAATGCACTAGATAAAAATAAAAATATCTAAACTCTTTATGTTTTAGACATGTTTAAAAACTAAACCAGGGGCTGAAGTGATGGCTCAACAGTAAAAAAAACACTGGCTGCTCTAGCAGACAACCTGTGTTTGAGTCCCAGCACCTACATGGTGGCTAACAACTGTCTGTAACTCCAGTTCCGCAGGAATCCGACACCCTCTTCTGACCTCTGTGGGCATTGCACAACATGGGTGCAGTCACACACTCAGGCAATACACTCATACACATGAAATAAGAATAATAAATGAAATATTAAAAACTCAACTAATCATTGTTAAAGTTAGAAAGTAAATCTACAAATAACTTTCAGAAGTTACATAAGTAATTGTATCACATAAAAATAAAGGAAATTTGGACAGCCACCAGGTCCAGAGAGAGGAGGCAGCCAAGTGGCTGGGGAATAGGTGAGCACAACACCAGGTGGCACATTATGGCTCTGTGCATGGTCCGCCACTTGCCAGCCAGCCACACCTGGCCCAGCCTGCATGGTAGCAGGGTGGAGTCACCCAGCCAGCTGGACACCCACCAGGTCCAGAGAGAGGAGGCATCATGGCACCTGGGAATAGGTGAACACAGCACCAGGTGGGCTCATTACAGCTCTGGGCATGGCCTGATGCCTGCCAGACAGCCACCCCTGGTCCAGTATGCAGAGTGGCATGGAGGAGTCACCCAGACAGCTGGACAACCAGCAGGTCCAGAGGGCACTAGCAACCTGCAACCCCAACACGCCCCCCAACCCTCTTGAGCTACAGTGAAGGTATCCCATTAAGAACAGCTGTATAGACAGCTGAGCACAAAGCAGGTGCATGCTCAGCAAGGAAACAACCTGATTGTTACCTCCAGATTTTTGTAGAACCTCCAGATAAGAAAGGGAAGAGCTAGTTGAACCTCACAATATATAATCTAAAGTGAAAACTGGAAACTTAGCACAAGCCATCCATAAACCAAGGAGAAGACAACAAACACATCTGTGGGAAACAAGCAAAGTAATCCTTCAACACAATGAAAAAACATTTGAGATTCCCACCAGAATACAAACAATAAAACAAACCCACATGCTAAAAACACATAGATAAAATAACATGGGAAAAGGACGTAATAAATCTCCACCAAATGCTACCAGTCCTGTAGAAGATCCCTACAACAAGATCTCACTTGAAGGAATCCAGGACATGTATATTAGAAGAACAATCATAGACATAATCAAAGTAATCAAATAATATAAAGAACAAATTAGAGAACTAAAGGGAGAGAATTATAAACTCAGGAAGGAACTAGAGGGAAAGAATGACAAATTCCAGAAGGAACTAGAGGAAGAGAATGGCAAACTCTGAAAGGAACAACAGGGAAAAATTGACAAATTCCAGAAGGAAATAGAAACACTGAAAACATCTCATGCTAAACTGAAAAAGGAAAACAACCAGTGAAGCAAGAAGCTACATAAAGAGAATGACAAGCTCCAAAAGGAAGTAGAAATACTCAAGAAATCATGGTATGAAATGAAAAAGGACATTGAACACGCATCCAATCAAAATGAAAGGATGGGAGAAAACCTCAAAAGCAGATTGGACAAAGCAGAAAACAGAATATCAAACCTGGAAGATAGCAAGGAAAAACTAGAAAGCTCAAACAAATATTATGAAAAATTAAAAAAAACACGAGTAGAACAATCACGAAATGTGGGACACAATGAAAAGACCAAACCTCCACATCATAGGGATAGAGGAAGGAGAAGAATCCCAAGACAATGGTATTGAACAGATACTCAACAGAATAATAGAAGAAAATTTCCCCAAAATTTTCTTTGAAAAAAGACAAACCCATACAAATACAAGAAGCACGCAGAACTCCAAATAGACAAGATCAGAAAATAAATTCCCCACACCATATCATAGTTAAAATGCTAGATGCCCAAAACAAAGACAAGCTACTGAAAGCCACAAGAGAAAAACAACAAGTTACAAATAAAGGAAAATCAATCAGAATTACAGCTGACTTCTCAGTGCAAACTATGAAAGCCAGGAGAATGTGGACCAATGTATTCCCAGTACCAAATGAATATAGCTGCCAACCCAGATTACTATACCCAGAAAAAATGTTCCCCATAGTTGAAGGAGAAAGAAAAATATTTTATAACATAAACAAGATGAAAGAATACATGTTGAAAAAGAAAAAAAAAAGAAATAATACATGTCCAAAAAACCAACACTTCAAAGCAATTCAAAGGACAGAGGAAAGGAGCACCTATCCCCAAGCAGCTAGAGAGAGAAATTAATAAAAGTTTAACTATGAAAATACAAACTCAGACCAAGAATGCAAACAGAAAATAGGTGAAAGGAAGTAACACACTTCTCTCAATAATAACCTTAAACATTAATGGTCTAAACTCCCCAATCAAAATACATAGACTGGGAGAATGGATTAGGAAACAGAATCTATCTACATGGTGTTTACAAGAAACCCATCTCCCCCCTCAAAGACAGGCACCAACATAAAGTGAAATGAAGGGTAAATATATTCCAAGCAAATGTTACGAAAAAGCAAGCAGGATTTGCCATTCTAATATCAGACAAAATAGACCTCAAAGTTAAACTAATCAGAAAAGACAAAGAGAGGAATTACATCCTTATCAAAGGAACAATTAACCATAAAGATTTCACAATCATAAATATATGCACCAAACTCTGGTGCACAGAACTCTATAAACACAATCCTGCAAGACTTTAAGGCACAGATTAATCCCAGCACATGAGTAGTGGGGGACTTCAAAACCCCACTGAGACTTTTGGATAGATCTACTGGACAAAGAATAAACAGAGACACATCTAAACTGAACAATACATTACTCCAAATGGACCTCACAGATATCTACTAAATATTCCACCCAAACACCAGAGAATATACTTTCTACTCAGCACCCCATGGAACAGTCTCCAAAATCGACCACATACTGGGACAGAAAAAACTCAACAAATACAAAATGCTTGAAATAATTTCATGGATTCTATCAGACGACAGTGCAATAAGGCTCAATATCAATACCAGGATAACCCCTACTATCTACAAGAAGATGTGGAGTCTAAACAGCACACTTCTGAATAATGAACAGGTCAAGGAAGAAATAAAACATTCTTGGAAGTGAACAAAAATCACAATACAACACAACAAAACCTATGGGATATTTTAAAAGCAGCCCTAAGAGAAAATTTTATAGCCCTTAGTTCCTACATTAAAAAAAACAACAACAACAGAAACAGTAGGAATAAATGATATAACATTACAATTAAAAAACACTTGAGAGATTAGCCAGGTGTGGTGGGTGGTGCATGCCAGCACTCAGGAGGCAGAGGCAGGCAAAACTCTATGAGTTCAAAGCCAGCCTGGTCTACAGAGTGAGCTCTAGGCCAGCTGGGAGTAAACGGAGACACTGTCTCAAAAAAAACAAAAAAAACAAAAATACACGTGTGAGACAACAAATGAACTCCAAACCCAACAGATAGGAGGAAATAACAAGAAACAGAGCAGAAATCAATGACATAGAAACAAAGAAAACAATACAAAGAATCAATGAATCCAAAAGTTGGTTCTTCGAAAGGATAAATAGTATAGACAGACCTCTAGCTCAGTTAACCAAAAGAAGACCAAATCCAAATCAATACAATTCATGAGGAAAAGTGAAACATCATAACAGACAACAAAAAGTTCCATACAATCATATTGGAATACTTCAAAAACCTATACTCACCACTTGTAGAAGAAAGAAATTAAACCCCTCCCTCTCGCCCTGTACAAAAATCAACTCCAGATGGATCAAAGACCTCAACGTGAAACCCCAAACTCTGAAGGCGATAGAAGAAAACGTTGGCAGCAGACTACAAGACATAGGCATAGGAAAAGGCTTCCTAAATCAGACAGTAGCTGCGCAAGAATTAAGTCGACAATTGACAAATGGGACCTCATTAAACTCAAAAGCTTCTGTACATCAAAAGAAACAATTAAGGAAGTGAAGAGAAATCCCACAGAGTGGGAGGAAACCTTCACCACAGAAACATCTGACAAAGCATTGATTTCCAGAATATATAAACTACTCAAAAAGCAAAGAAAAAAGAAAACAAATGACCCACTCAATAGATGGAGCAAGGAACTGAACAGAGATTTCACAAGTGAGGAATTAGAGATGCCTGAGAAACACCTTAAGAAGTGTTCAACATCACTAATCATTATGGAAATGCAAATCAAAACATTTTAAGATATCATCTTACTCCAATAAGACTGTCTAGGATCAAGAAAACAAATGATATCAAGTGCTGGAGAGATTGTGGGGAAAGGGAAACACTCATCCACTGCTGGTGGGAATGTAAACTCGTACAGCCACTATGGAAAGCAGTGTGGAGAACCCTTGGAAGACTTGGAATGAACTTGCCACCCAACCCAGCCATACCACTCCTGGGCATGTACCCTCAAGACTTACGCCACCACAGAGATACATGCACGGCCATGTTTATTTCAGCTCTCTTCACAATAGCAAAGAGCTGGAACCAACCTAAATGCCCCTCAACTGACGAGTGGATAGAGAAAATGTGGTACATCTACACAATGGAGTTCTATGCAGCAGTAAAGAAAGACGACATCATGAGCTTTGCAGGAAAATGGCTGGAGCTAGAGGACATCATGCTGAGTGAAGTAACACAGTCCCAGAAAAACAACGACGAATGGTATCCAATTACATCTATTGGATGCTAGTGCCAATTACCAGTTGTAAGTATTTCTGTGTATGCCCCTTGAGCTTTGTCCAAAGCATTTGGGAATGATACATATGGAAAAAGCAAACAAGCAATGGAACAAACAACAACAACAGAAAGGACTGCATCGAAGAACTGACTGAAATAGTGAACTTCTGATCAAAACAGTCAACTTCCTCGAGAATATTGAGAAAGAGATGAAAAGCATGTTTGGCAGAATGCATGAGCTCTGGTGGGGTGGGGGAATGGGTGGGGACACGGGTCAGGATTTGATAAAAAAATAAAAATAAATTTATGTAAAACAAAAACAAAAAAACAAAACAAAACAAAAAAACAAAACAAAACAAAAAAACCCCTATACTCTACTAAACTTGAAAACCTAAGAGAAATGGATGAATATCTGAAGGCCTGGAAATCAAAAAACCTTAACCAAGAAGAGATTGACAGCTTAAACTGATTCATAGTATTTGGGGAAACTGAAAATGTAATAAGAAACCTCCTAGCTAAGAAAAGCCCAGAGCCAGATGTTTTTACAGGAGAATACTATAAAATACTTAAAGAGGTCTTACAACCATTACTACTCAAACTATTCAGAAGGATATGAACATAGGGAAATCACCCAAATACCTTCTATGTAACCAGCCTCACTCTAATACCAAAACCAAGAAAAGACACAACCAAAAAAGAAAACTATAGACCCATTTCGTTAATGAACACAGATGCAAAAATCCTCAAAAAATATTTGCAAACCACATACAGACACACAAAAAAATCATCCATCAAAGCCAAGTTGGGTTCATACCAGAGATGCAGGGATGGCTCAACATATGTAAATCAATAAATATCATAAAACACACAAATGGACTGAAAGACAAAAACCACGTGATCATCTCAATTGACACCGAAGAAGCCTTTGACAAAATGCAGCACCTCTTCATGCTTAAAGTCCTAGAGGAAATTGGACTAGATGGAACATTCCTCAACTTGTTCAAAGCCATATGAAACAAACCCACAGCCAACATCATCCTAAATGGAGAAAATTAGAAATATTCCCCTTAAAGGCAGGAACCCAGCAAGGTTCCCATTTTCACCACTTCACTTCAATATAGTGTTTGAAACACTTGCTTGGGCAATAAGGTAACAAAGGGAAATTAAAGCAGTACTAATTGGAAAAAAAGGAAGTCAAGCTATCCCTCTTTGCACATGATATGATAGTTTACCTAAGGGATGCCCCAGCAGAAAACTCCTAGAAACAAGAATTTTAGTAAAATGGCGGGATACAAAATTAATCTAGAAAAATCAGTAGCCTTTCTTTACACCAAAACCAAGCAACTGCAGAAGAAATACAAGGACACCTTATCAGTCAAGAGAGCATAAAAAACAATACAGTACCTAGGAACAAACCTAACCAAACAACAAAAAAAGATCTCTACAACAAAAAATTTAAACCCCTGAAGAAGGAGATTGAAGAAGACATCAGAAGATGGAAAGACCTTCCATGCTCATGGATGAGAAAAATTAATATAGTATAAATGTCCTTTTCACCCAAATTAATATACAGATTCAATGTAATCCCAATTAAAATCCCCATGAGTTTCTTCGCAGACTTGGAAAAAAATCCTTAAATTCATATGGAAAAACAAGAGACCCTGAATACCCAAAGCAAACTTTAGTGAAAAGACCAATACAGTGGGATAAATAAACCAGATTTCAAATTATTTTACAGCTGGGTACTGTCACAAAAGCAGACCTGTAGACCAATGGAACAAAATTGAAGACCCAAACATGAGTGCATACAATTTCATCCAACGCATATTTGACAAGGAGGCCAAGAAGACACAATGGAGGAAAGACAGCATCTTCAGCAAGTAGTGTTGGCAAAACTGGATCACCACATATAGAAGAATAAAATTAACCCTTACCTCTCACCATGTAAAAAAATAAACTCCAAATGGATCAAAGACCTCAATGTGAAACCAGAAACTCTGAAGGTTATTGAAGAAAATATTGACAGCAGCCTAACATAAGCATAAGAAAAGACTTTCTAAGTCATCCAGCAGCTGTGCAGGAAGTAAGGTCTACACTTGACAAGTGAGACCTCATTAAACTCAAAAGCTTCTGCACAGTGAAAGAAACAAACAGGGAAGTGAAGAGAAGCCCCACAAAGTGTGAGGGAACTTTCACTATTGATACATCTGACAGAGCATTAACCTCCAGAATATATAAACTACTCAAAAACAAATAAGTAAGAAAACAAATGACTCACTCAAAAGATGGACTAAAGAGCTCGACAGAGACTTCACAAGTGAGGAAGTAAAGATGGCTAAGAAACATCTTAAAAAGTGTTCAATATCATCAATAATTAAGGAATTGAAAATTAAAACTACTTTAAGATATCATCTCACTCTGATAAGCCTGGCTAGAGTCATGAAAACAAATGATACCAAATGCTGAAGGGGTTGTGGGGACAGAGGAACACTCATCCACTGCTGGTGGGAATGTAAACTCATACAACCACTATGGAAAGCAGTATGGAGAACACTTAAAAGGCTCAAAATGAGCCTATCACCTGACCCAGTCATACCACTCCTGGGTATATACCCACAAGACTCAACTTACTGCAAAGATACATGAACAGCCATGTTTATTCCAGCTCTCTTCACTATTGTCCCTCAACCCAAATGTCCCTCAACAAACCAGTGGATAGAGAAAATGTGGTACATCTATACAATGGAGTTCTATGTGGTGGTAAAGAAAGATGACATCATGAACTTTACAGGTAAATGGATGGAACTAGAAGATATTATGCTAAGTGAAGTAACACAATTCCCCCAAAACAAACAATGAATAGCATCCCTCATTTGTGGATGCTAGCACCAAGTACCTACATGTAACGCAAACTGAGTAATGTTAACTGTGTTCTTAGAATGTGAATCCATTAATGGGCTCTAGAATTAACCTACCACTTTATATTTTCAGACTTTATAATTATGGTATATGGCTGGAGGGTATATATGCATATTTTAGAGTAATATAAAATTAAAAATTAAAATGTGAATTCTGAAATAAAATTTGGAAATAACATACAGTTTATTTTTAGACAATGTGGTTTTAGTATAGGTGTGACACACACACACACACACACATATATATATATATATATATATACATATGTTGAAACTATATGGATTGGAGGTAACAACAGCAACAAAAGAACTGGGACAGGGAACTGACTGAAGCAGGAGGGGTGGGGGGGGAAATGAGTCTGGATTGAACTGAGAATTGATGTATGAAATGCAGAAAACTTCAATAAAAATAATTTTAAAAAGAAAAATATATGCTGGGCATGATGGCGCACACTCAGGAGGCAGAGGCAGGTGGATCTCTGTCTGTTCAAGGCCAGCCTGGTCTACATAGCAAGCTCCAGTCCAGCTGGGACTAATGGGAGATACTGTCTCAAAAAGACCAAAAAAAAAATAAATAAATAAAAAATTATAAGAAATTAAAAAGTTGACCCTAACACTCTGAGTGATCTGATTTTTTCCTTAAATTTTATTGAACTTTTGTGCATTTCATACAACAGTTCTTAATCAAATTTAGAACCATTCCCTCTTCCATGCTCCTTGATGCCTCAAGAGCTCATGAATTTTGACATACATGTCTTGCATCTGTTCTCAATCTTTATTAAGTTTTTGATGCAGACCTTTACTGTTTTGGGCAAAAGTTTACTGTTTTGGTCAGTTCCTTAACCAAGTCTTTTTGGTGTTGTTTCCTTTAATTTTATATTACTCCAAAAGATGCATATATAATCCACATATATACCAAAATTATGATGACTGAAAATAAACTATCGGTTAATTCCAAAACATGCTTAGGGGTTCACATTTTATCAGTAGAGTTGCATTCAGATAAAGAAATATTACTTTACATTCCTAAATTACGTAGCAAGTGGATGTGTTTTAATGTACTTTTTAAAATAATAGATTGTATGTAAGAGCGTATTTTTTTTGTTATCAGTGAAAAACAAATAATTATGCAGAAAGGCAAAAAAAGAAGCTTGTAGTTGTTGGACAGTAGGTGAAAGCATTATTATAAAATTATGGATTTTAACACATAAGCAAATATTTAGATAAAGAGATAAATGGAGACTTTCCAGAACCTAGAACTTCAGGTGGACCTAGCAACCTCATTTTAAAGATGAAGAAATTGAGGCCCAGAAAGCTCAGCTAAGTTGCTTTGATTATTTATGTACAAGTTTTTTTCACTTGCTATTTGCATATTTACCTGCCAGGCACTGGGAGCATTTCAGTAGGCAAGACAGAGTCGCTGTGGAGCCTGTGTTGTACTGAGGAAGGAGGACACAGCACAGCAAGTGAAGGAGACATGCAGATTGCAAGAAGGGCTGTGGAAGAGGAGGAAGAAACTGAAGTTAGTATAGCACTGGGGGAGACTACCAAGGTTCTGCATTGGAGCTGATTCTTAAGGATCACAGAAGCACACTAGAGGAGTGAGTAAACAGTAAACCAAGGGGAGAACTGTGGGTTCCAGGGCACAAAGTAGAAGGAGGTGCCCTGGAATTAGGAGGGGATCCAAGTGAGAGGATAATGCTCCCAAAGAAACTGTTTGCCATTTTGTTTTTAGGTACTTGTTAAGAATGAGAAGACCTAGGCAGGTGCCTACCTAGGGCCAGGGCACAGGTGGTAGTGATGACTAAGTTTACAGAAGCTCACAGATGCTTGATGAACAAATTTTAAGGTATTATTTTTTTTTCTTTTTGGTCTTTTTGAAACAGGGTCTCCCTGTAGCTCCAGCTATCTGGGAACTCACTATGTAGACCAGGCTGGCTTTGAACCCACAGAGGTCTGCCTGCTCTGCCTCCCAAGCACTGGGATTAAAGGCATGAGTCACCAATCCCAGGTCCATTTAAGGTTTTTAAAACTTTTGTTATACTTTTTATTTATTTTTATTTTTTCAATACTTTTATTGATGTTTTGTGTATTTCAGACATCATTTTTCAGTTCAATTTAGACATATTCCACTTTCCCTTCTTTCCACCCCACCCCCGTTCATGCATTCTGCCATACATGTCCTGCATCTTTCTCTCAGTCTCTCCAAAGTTTTTCTCTGAAAAGTTTTATTGTCCTAGGCAGAATTCAACCACAGCAGTCTGTTCCTTGATGCAGTCCTCATGCTGCTATGGTTGCCTACCAACTGTACCACTCCAAAGTATGCCAATGTACACATCATATATGTATCAGAATTATGTCCTCCTGGAATAAACTGTATGTTAATTCCAATATATGTCCAGGAGTTCAGTTTTTCCTTTTAATTTTATATTACTCTAATATATATTATATTACTTTAATATATATTATATTACTCTAACATATATATGTTAGAGTAATTATATATATAATTATTTATATATATAATTATATATATTATATAATATATATATATATTATATAATATATATATAATACCTTCCACCCAGATACATTAATTACCATGTCTGAAAGCAAGTGGTAAGCTAATTCTGGGGCTCATAATGAAATTCATATTATAACATCACAGTTACTTTCAGATAGAAAGAAATGTAACAATAACGTTACTAAGCTTGCCTTTCAATTGGGGGATTTGGTACTAGCATGCACAAATGAGGGGAAACATTCTCTGTTTGTTTTGGGGGGACTGTTTTACTTCACTTAGCATAATGGCTTCAAGTTCCATCCATTTGCCTGCAAAGTTCATGATCTTCCTTTACCATAACATAGAACTTCACTGTGTAGATGTACCAGAATTTTGTCATCCACTCATCAGTTGAGGGGCATTTGGGTTGATTCCAACTCTTCGCTATTGTGAAAAGAGCTGCAAAAAACATAGATGTGCCTGTATCTTTGCATAGGATGAGTCTTGTGTATATACCCAGGAGTGGTATGGCTGGGTCAGGTGATAGGCTCATTTTGAGTCTTTTAAGGGTTCTCCATACTGTTTTCCATAGTGGTTGTACGAATTTATATTCCCACCAGGAGTGGATGAGTGTTCCCCTTTCCCCATAACCTCTCCAGCATTTGGTGTCTTTTGTTTATTTGATCTTAGCCAGTCTTATTAGAGTGAGATGATGTCTTAGAGTTCTTTTAATTTGCATTCCCTTAATTATTACCAATGTTGAACACTTTTTAAGATGGTTCTCAGCCATCTTTACTTTCTCACTAGTGAAGTCTCCGTTCAGCTCTTTACTCCATCTTTTGAGTGAGTCATGTGTTTTCTTGCTTCTTTGTTTTTTGAGTAGTTTATATATTCTGGATGTTAATGCTCTGTCAGATGTATCATTGGTGAAGATTTCCTCCCACTCTGTGGGTTGTCTCTTCACTTCTTCATTGTTTCTTTTGCTGTACAGAAGCTTTTGAGTTTGATGATGTCCCACTTGTAAGATGTTGACCTTATTTCCTGCACACCTGCTCTTTGATTTAGAAAGTCTTTTCTTACTCCTATGTCTTGTGGATTGCTACCAACTTTTTGTTCTATCACGTTCAAAGTTTCAGGTTTCACATTGAGGTCTTTGATCCATTTGGAGTTGATTTTTGTACAGGGTGGGAGGTAGGGGTTTATTTTTGTTCTTCTACATATGGTGATCCAGTTTTGCCAGCACCATTTGCTGAAGATGCTATCTTTCCTCTAATGAGCTTTTTTGGGCCCTTTATTGAATGTGAGTTGTCTGAAATTGCATGAGCTCAAGTTTGGATCTTCAATTTTGTTCCATTGCTCAATGGGCCTGTTTTTCTGCCAGTACCAGGTTGTCTTTAGGACTATAGCCTTGTAGTATAGCTTGAAGTCTGGTAAGGTGGTCCCCCCTCGGCCCCCGTATTGCATTTCCCCTCAGGGCTGCTTTAGCTATTCGGGGTCTTCTGTCTTTCAATATGAATTTAAGAATTTTTTTCCAAGTCTGTGAAGGACCTATTGGGGATTTTAATTGGGATCGCATTGAGTCTGTATATTAATTTGGGTAGAATGGACATTTTTACTATATTCATTTTTTCCAATCCATGAGCATAAGAGATTTTTCCATATTTTGATGTCATCTTCAATCTCCTTCTTCAGGGGGTTAAAATTTTTGTTGTAGAGATCTTTGGTGCCTTTGGTTAGGTTTATTCCCAGGTATTTTATTTTTTTGAAGCTATTGTGAGTGGGAAGATCTCCTTATATTCCTTCTTCAGTTTCTTGTTGATCTAAAGAAAGGCTACTGATTTTTCTAGGTTAATTTGTACCCTGCCACTTTACTGAAACTCTTAATTGTTTATAGGCAGTTTCTAGTGGAGTTTTTAGCATCCCTCAGGTAAACTATCATATCATCTGTAAACGGGGATAGTTTGACTTCCTCTTTTACAATTAGTACTCATTTAATTTCTCTTTATTGTTTCATTATCCTAGCAAGTATTTCAAGCACTATATTGAAGAGGAGTGGTGATGGGGGCAGCCTTGCTAGGTTCCCACCTTTAATGTGAATGGTTCCAATTTTTCTCCATTTAGGATGATGTTGGCAGTGGGTTTGTTTGAATATGACTTTGATTATATTTAAGAATGTTCCGTTTAGTCCAATTCCCTCTAGAACTTTAAACATGAAGGGATATTGGATCTTATCAAATGCTTTTTCTGCATCAATTGAGATGATTTTGTGATTTCTGCCTTTCAGTCCATTCATGTGTTTTATAATATTTACTGATTTACGTATGTTGAGCCATCCCTGCATTTCTGGTATGAATCCAAATTGATCATTGTGGATGACCTTTTTGATGTGGGTCTGTATGCGATTTGCAAGTATTTTGTTGAGAATTTTTGCACCTGTGTTCATTAATGAGATGGGTCTATAGTTTTATTTTTTGATTTTGCCTTTGCCTGGTTTTGATATTAGAGTGATGTTGGCTTCATAGAAGGAATTTGGGAGATTTCCCTCTGTATCCTTCTGAATAGTTTGGGTAGTAATGGTTGTTAGACCTCTTTAAATGTCTTATAGAATTCTGCTGTGAAACCATCCAGGTCTAGGCTCTTTTTAGTTGGGAGGTTTTTTATTACATCTTCAATTTCCTCAAATGTTGTGAGTCTGTTTAAGCTGTCAACCTCCTCTTGGTTAAGCTTTGTTGGTTCCCAGGATTTCACATATTCATCCATTTCTCTTAGGTTTTTAATCTTAGTAGAGTAGAATATAGATTTTTGAAGTATTCTTCTATGACTGTCTGCATCTTTTCTTTATCTGTTGTGATGTTTCCCTTTTCATCATGAATACTATTAATTTGTAGTTGGTCTTTCTTTCTTTTGGTTAACTGGGCTAGAGGGCTGTCTATCCTGTTTATCTTTCCAAAGAACCAGCTTTTGGATTCATTGTGTTTTTTGTATTATTTTCTGTTTCTATTTCATTGTTTCTGCTCTGATTTTTATTTCCTCCTGTCTGTTGGGTTTAGGGTATATTTTTTGTTGCCTCTCAAGTATTTTTAGTTGTTGTGTTAGATCATTTATTTGTTCCCTTTCGTTGTTTTTTTTTTTTTCTTTTTTTCTTTTTTTAATGTGGGCACTTAGGGCTGTAACTTTCCCTCTTAGGACTACTTATAAAGTATCCCACAGGTTTTAGTGTGTGGTATTGTCTTTTCATTTAGTTCCATAATACTTTTATTTCATTCTTATTTCTTCCCTGACCC
>VZQC01002321.1:10842-114656 GCA_009823505.1 Rhizomys pruinosus
TTTTTTTTTTCCCTAAAAGATGTCATGTTTTCCTTAGGGAGGTGCTTGAAGGTTCCTCCTTGGCAATACCAAACAACTATCAATCTTGCACTTTTGCTCCACACGGGGGTCTTTCCCTTGCATGGTCCCCCAAATGAAGTCCAGTAAGCACGCATCCTGTCTCAATCCCCCTGCACTGGCCTCCATGATACAGCCCAGGTAGTCCAACAATGGCAGTCTATAGTCTGACGAGACTGACATCCCCTTAGCTGTTTAGTCCACAAGCTGGGTATCTCAGTAGTCCCCATCTGGCATTGAAGGTTTGGAGGATTCTTGGAGATACATGAGTCCTCAGCCCATATTGGGAGGTTCCAAAGCTGTGTCTCATGTCTTTGAGGAGTACCAAAAGTGGTGGCAGCCACAGAGTTGATGCACTTGTCAGTAAGAATTGAAGACAGGCCAAACCACAGTGCTCTCTCTTTGTTCTTTTTATCTCTTTACTAAGATCTCAAGTTCTATGTCTGCAGTACAGTTTCTCTAGTCTTACTGATTGTTTATATCTGGTTGTACTTTCCTTTTGGATGCCTAATGTCACGCAGTTAGCCCAGATTAACCAAGATTTTTGTTTTCTCAAAGTCAGTTGAGGATCTGGTCCTCAGGGGTCTCTCGGGTTATTTTTTGGGGGGGAGGTTTTTTCAGGGTGGGAGCACCTTGCTCCTTTCAGCTTTTCATTTACCAGTTCCATCCACTGGAGGACAAAATCAGGTCTTGCTAGACGAGGCTCCTTTTTCTGAAGCATGGCTGCTACATTTCTTGCACCTGGATATCACTTACTATGTTGATACTATGTTTATACACTCTTAAGTTGGGATCCTATTATAGCAAAGGGGCCCTGGAAATTTGGTTTAGTTTAGCTGACAATACAAATTGACACAGTGTAAATAATCACACTACTGAACTCAATTTTCTCACCTCTAAATGTTAGTATGCCTAGAACTTTAGGTAAGAGATGTTCCTGTCCCCAGACAGTGGGATCTTATTTAGGCAAGACATCCATACTTGGGAAATTGGCTAGTACATTTCTGGTTATGATTCTCATATAAGTCACCTTGCTTTCCTTTACTTGCTGGCTTCCAGCAATTTATGCTGAATTTTGTGTCACCAAATAGTAACTAAATTAAGATTCTGTCTCCTTCATCTTCTTAAAACATTTATTTGATTTATTGTTTTGTGTACATGGTGGGTGCATGGCCAGTGCTCACGTGGAGGTCAGAAGATGACTTGTGGGAGTCTGCTCTTTCCTTCTACCATGTAGGTTCTGGGGATCCAACTCAGGCCTCCAGGCTTAGCAGCAGGCACCCTTACCCTCTTAGTCATCTCCCTGGCCCTAAAATACATTGTTTTCAATAGGCAACAGAATCACATAATTATATAACCAAAACGGAAGTGAGTACACAGTGAGACAATGCTCCCTCATAGCTCCTGCTCCTGTGTGTTGAGTTTCCATCTTCCCATTTCTTATTGATTTTGCTATTTTTAATTCTTGTAGAAGAAAACATGAATTTATTTTATACAAATTCCATCTTTATTCAAGTGGTAGCATGTCACGTACACTGTCAGATATCTGTGTCCGATATTTCATGCATGCAAGTATGTGTATAAAAGTATATAGCAGCTTTCTCTTTGTTTGGAGGTAGAATATAAGCTATAAACTGATAATTGACATGCCAATTATAAGGTATATTCAAAGTTCAATCAAAACAGTTTTAAGCTATCTGTTTTGTTGACTACTTACTGCAAACCATTATTTTCCTTATGATTCACTTGGCTTTGTCTTTGCTCATGGAATCATTAGTTCTTCCATGTATTATTTCAGGCCCATTCAGCTCCTCTCAGCTTACCTACAGTTACTAAGTGGTTTCTCAACAATGTATGGATATCTTTAGAGAAATGGCCCCTGTCCTAGTTACTTTCTATTGTTGTGTTAAAACATTGGTCAAAACCAAGTTGTGGGGAAAAGGCTTACTCTTCCAAGTGACAGTCCATCATTGATGGAAACTGAGGCAGAAAATCAAGGCAGGAACTCAGAGCAAGAACCACAGCAGAGACCATGGAAGAACACTGCTTACTGGCTTGCTTCCTTCTGGCTTGCAAAGCCACCTGATACAGTCCAGGACACCTGCCTAGGGGTGGCTCTGATTACAGTGGGCTAGGCCTTCCTGCATCAACCAGTCATTGAAACAATGCCCCACAGGTATTCCGATAGGCCAATCTGATGGAAGAAATTCCTCAATCGAGGTTTCCTCTTCCCAGGTGACTATAGCTTGTGTCAAGCTGACAAACAGTAAGCAAGCCTTGATGACTGACTTGCCACCTCAGCTTAACTCCTCAGGACCAAGGAGGCCCAGCTTTTTCCACCAGCTTCTTATGTTGTTCAATAGTGATTAACATTTTGCCTCGGGCTTTTGGTCTAGGCTCCAGATAGCCTTATTTAGGGTCTGGATCCTGTTCTGAATCTTCATTTACTCTTAGTTTTAACCTCCATGGTAGAAGACATTCCTCCTTGATTCTGAATGACTGTCTGTTGTATGTGAAAATCTGGATCCCTAAACATTCTCCTGGAATCACATTCTTTTTTTAATTTTTAAAAAATTTTATTTATTTATTTATTTATTTATTTATTTATTTATTTATTTATTTGAATGTATTGTCTGCATGTAGGTTTGTGCACCCATGTCTTGCAATGCTGGGGAGGTCAGAAAAGGGCATTGGATTCCCCTGGAACTGGAGTTCTCCTGGAATTGGAGTTACAGACAGTTCTCAGCTGCCATGTGGGTGCTGGGGATCAAACCCAGGTCCTCTGCAAGAGCAGTTGGTGTTCTTAATAGCTAGGCCATCTCTCCAGCCCTGAAATCACATTCTTATGATTCTTCTATCACTACACAGAAAATCCTGCTGCAACGTCTCAGATAATCAAGTAGAGCCATATGCACCCTGCCAAATTAAATTCAAGGCCACTGCTCCCCTGTGAACATTCTAGTTTGTACTAATGAGACACACAGGGGATTCTCTGAAACACTTTAGTTTCTCTGCTCTGAGTCTTTCAGGTTTGGTTTCTTTGTTTTAAATTTTATTAAAATTTATTCTTGTATGTGTATGAATGTACTGTCTGCAAGTAGGTTTGTGCTCCTGTGTTGTGCAATGCCACAGAAGTCAGAAGAGGGTGTTGGATTCCCCTGGAACTGGAGTCAAAGATGATTCTTGATGCCATGTGGGTGCTGGGGATCAAACCCTGGTCCTCCGCAAGAGCGGTCGGTGCTCTTAATCACTAGGCCATCTCTCCAGCCCCAGGTCTGGTTTCTTTCCATTTTCTTTTCAGTGTACCCCTCAAGTAGCAGCATACCATGGGAAACAGACCTTATGTACAACTCACTTAAGTTTTAGTGTGTGTTACATTCATTATATTATGGACTAGACAGTAGAAATAATAATAAAGATAGTCTATTTGGCGGGCATTGAGAGTAGATGAAACCAACAATTTTCTTTTTGGTCTTTTTGAGATAGGGTCTCCCTTTAGTCCCACCTGGCCTGGAGCACACTCTGTAGACCAGGTTGGCCTTGAACTCACTGAGATCTGCCTGCCTGTGCCTCCTGAGTGCTGGGATTAAAGGTGTGTGCCACCACGCCCGGCAAAACCAACAATTTTTTAATGGAAGCCACAACCTCCAGAAAATATTTGAAAGAAAAATTACAAAGATCATCGTGGTGTTTTGAATGAGAGTGTCCCTCATAGGCTTCAAGTATTCAGACATTTTGTCCCCAGTTTGGTGGCACTGTTTTGTGAGGTCTTAGAGTGTGATCATGCTGAAAAACCAAAGGAGTATGTCAATGGGGGGTGGGCTTAGGAGTTAAGCCTTGCTAGTCTCCAGACGTCTCTCTCTCTGCTTCCTGTGCTCATTGAAATGATAACCTTGCTTGCTGCAGCTCCTGCGCCCGTGCTTCTCCACCACAATGATTCTCTTCCTAAGAACCATCAGTGGTAAGCTCAGATAAACTCTCCCTTTCATAAGTTCCCTTGATCATGGTGGGTTTATCATAGCAACAGAAAGTGACTCATACAATTTCTGGGTACCAGAGAGTGGGCTGATTGGCTGTGAAGAACCTGACCCATGTGGGTATGTTTGGAGAAATGTGGAAAACTTTGGAATTTGGGCAAGAAAAGCTGTTGACTGCTGTAAGCAGTGCTTGATGGGCCATTCTAGTAAAAGCTTGGAAAAAGTAATGCTGAAAAAAATGTATTTCCAGAGAAAATAAAGACTTAAGCAGCAACTGGATATTTTGTCAAAGAGTCTGGCTGGAGTTGCCCACAGCCCAAATCTTGCCTGATGCTAAGTTGAAAAGCAATGACTAATTTTTTGTAAGAGGATTTTCAAGACAGCCCAGGTGGATGACTATTAATGGTAATATTTAAAGATCTAGAGTGAAAAAAAAAGCCAAATGGGGCAGAAAGAAATGCAGCATGTTACATTTGGTTCAGAAAGTGCACTAGGGAGATAATGTAGGAGCCAAGACAGGTGAAGGAGAGGAACCCACTGATAAGGAGATTAAAGTGATTAAGGAGAGGCCTAGAGATTTACAAGTAAACAATGGGAAGAGTACCTTCAGGGCAAGACCACACCCAGCTATGCCTCCAACTTTCTTTCTTTTCTTTTTTTTTTTTTTTTGTCTTTTTGAGACAGGGTCTCCTGTAACCCCGGCTGCTGGAACTCACTCTGTAGAAAGGCTGGCCTTGAACTCACAAAGATCCACCTGCCTCTGCCTCCCGAGTGCTAGGATTAAAAGGCGTGCACCACCATGCCTGCCATAAGCTCCAACTTTTGAAAGGAAAATACTGATTGGGTTTTCTATTCCAAAAGGTCCAGGGCAGGAAAAGTTGCGAATGTGGTTGAAATAGGCAAGGGTCCATCCCAAACTTGCAGCCAAACTTGGCAGTTATTCATGTGGTGCTGGCTATAGAGGCATGAAGGATGCAAGAGTGAAGGGGTCATCAGTTCTTCCTCCATGGTTTCAGAGAGCTGCTGAGGCCAGGCAGAGTGCAGCAGGGGTGTCCTTGAATAAAGAAACCCTGATAGACCATTGCTGAAACTGTGAATGTGAACCCTGTGGTGGCCGCAGAGACCCCAAAAGATATTCGAGATGCCAGACTTGTTAGATATTTGCCAAGGAAAGCTTCATAAGGGAATGTACTAGCCTCGAAGAAGCGATTGTATGTTTGATGACACCAAAGCTGGAAGAGCTGCGACATCTTGGACCTTTGGAAGTAAAGTCCAGACAAGTCTCAATGGAGCTACTGGATTTGTGTTTTCCCTGCTGGTTTTTGGTTTTGTTTTGGTCCAGTATTTCTCACTATGCCTCTATTCCTCCCTTTTGGAAGGGAATGTGTATTCAGGTCCACTGTATGCTAAGAGTATGTAATTTTGTCTTTGATTTTACAGGGCTTACAGTTAAGAGATTGGCCTGGGTTCTAGAAGAGACTTTGAACTGTAGACTTTTAAAATTGAGACTGGTAAAGACTATGGGGACTTTTAAGGTTGGACTAATGCATTTTGTGTTTTACATGGTCATGAGCCTATAGGGACCAGGGAATGGAATGTGGTTGTTTGAATGAGCTATCCCCCATGGCTTCAAGTATTCAGACATTTTATCCCTGTTGGTGGGCTGTTTAGGAGATTTTAGAAGGTGTGGCCATGCTGGAGGAAGTCTCACTGGGTGTGGGCTTAGTGAATTCAACAAAGCCTTGCCAACTCCAGTTGTCTCTCTGTGCTTCCTGGTGCTTATTGAAAGATGAGCTTTCTGTTCCAGCTTCTGCCACCATGCCTCCCTCCACGATGGAATCCAGTTCTCTGGAACTGTCAATCGTAAGCTCAAACTCTTCCTTTACAAGTTCCTTTGGTCATGGTGGTTTTATCACAACAACAGAAAAGTGACTAGTACAATCATGTAGTTGATTTTTAACCACTGGCCAGTGAGTGGTAAATACAGCTTTAGAAATTCTGGTGCCCTCTTCCTAGGACAGCACCATTTTATGCTTATAGCTGGCTCATCTCTGATTATACTTTGAAATTGATTCATTCATTGTATTCTCCTTTACATGTTAGGACCAGGTCAGAAAGAAGTTAATCAAAAGGAAAGGTTTAACCATGCAGGAGAGAAACTCTCTAGTTGAAAGCAGGTCTGGTTTCCCATGACTACTTAACCTACAAGAGTACATCCTCCCCCCTTGACCTGAGATCCTAGTTCCCAGAGCTACTGAGGTCAGGATGAACTTTCCAGCCCTGTAGGAGTGCTTCTTACCCCCTAAGAAGCCATTCCCTCTCCAAGGGACTTACACTGCTAAACACACCAATCAGCTTAAAGGTCACCACTGCTTGCATTGTGTTTCTATAGCCTTGCAATTGTGTATGTATGATGTCACCAAGTTCCTTTAGTTTGTGGTTTTGGCTTTAAAAGGTCTTTGTAACAGACAGTCGGGGTCGCGCTCATCCCTTGTGGAATGGGTTGTGTCCCGACACATCAACAATTGGCTCCTTGATGTGTCAGTTTTCTTTTTTTTTGCTTCTATTTATTTACTTATACATTTTTTAAATCAATCTAGAGCCGTTTTTCCCCCCATCCCCCCACCCCTCCAGAGCTCATGCATTCTGCCAAACATGCTACTCATCTCTTTCTGTCTTTCTTCAATATTCTCCATGGGGAAGTTGACTGGTTTTGAGCAGAAGTTCACTGTTTCAGTCAGTTCTTTGATGCAGTCCTTTCTGTTGTTGTTGTGTGTTCCAATATGCCTCACTCCAAACTGCTTTGGACAAAGCTCAAGGGGCCATGCGCACAGGAAATACTTACAACGTGTAATTGGCAACTAGCATCCAAGATGAGTGATACCAATTCTTTGTTTGTTTTTCTGGGTATGTACTTCACTCAGCATGATGTCCTCTAGCTCCAGCCATTTCCTGCAAATTTCATGATGTCATCTTTCTTTTACTGCTGCATAGAACTCCATTGTGTAATGTACCACATTTTCTCTATCCCCTATCAGTTGGAGGGCATTTGGGTTGGTTCCAGCTCTTTGGTTATTGTGAAGAGAGGTGAAATAAACATGGCCATGTATGTATCTTGCAGTGGGGTGAGTCTTGGGGTACATGCCTAGGAGTGGTATGGCTGGGTTGGGTGGAAGTTCATTCCAAGTCTTCCAAGGGTTCTCACCACTGCTTTCCATGTGGCTGCCGAGTTTACTTTCCCACCAGCAGTGGATGGTGTTTCCTCTTTCCCCACCACCCCTCCAGCACTTTGATCATTTGTTTTCTTGATCCTAGCCAGTTCTTATTGGAGTAGAGATGTATTTTTTTTTTATTAATTTTATTTATTTCTGTATTGTATGAATGTACTGTCTGCATGCAGTCTGTTCACCCCTGTCGTGCTGATGCCACGGAGGTCAGAAGAGGGTCTCGGATTTCCTGGAACTGGAGTTCTTCTGGAATTGGGTCTTCAGACTGCTCTCGGCCGACATGTGGGTGCTGGGGATCGAACCCTGGTCCTCTGTAAGAGCGGGTCTGCGCTCTTAACCGCTAGGCCATCTCTCCAGCCCAAGATGATATCTTAAAGTGGTTTTGATTTGCATTTTCTTAGTGATTAGTGATGTTGAACACTTCTTGATTGAGTTGTTTCTCAGCCATCTCTAACTCCTCACTTGTGAAGTCTCTGTTCAACTTTCTCCATCTTATTGAGTGTTCATTTGTTTTCTCTTTGTTTTTTGATAGATAATATATTTTCTGGAGATCAATGCTTTGTCAGATGATCTGCGGTGAATGTTTCCTCCCACTCTGTGGATTTCTCTTCACTTCCTTGATTGTTCCTTTTGAGAACAAACAGACCTGTTGACCAATGGAACAAAACACAAAGATCCAAACCTGAGCACATACAATTTCAGCCATATCACTATTTGACAAGGGGGCCAAGAAGACACAATGGAGCAAAGTAGCATCTTCAGCAAGTGGTGTTGGCAAACTGGATCACCACTTGTAGAAGAATGCAATTCAACCCCACCTCTCACCCTGTACAAAAATCAAACCCAGTAGATCAAAGACCTCAACGTGAAACCCCAAACTCTGAAGATGATAGAAGAAAAAGTTGGTGGCAGAGTACAAGACATAGGGTAGGAAAAGACTTCCTAAATCAGCACGCAGCTGCACAAGAATTAGGTCGACAACTGACAAATGGGACCTCATTAAACTCAAAGCTTCTGTACATCAAAAGATGTGGTCATTTTTCTAATGGGTTCTGGTGCACTAGCAAATAAATAAAATTTCATTTCAATCTGTGGCCCCTCGTTGGTTAATCTGTGAGTGTGGCAGTTTGAGCCAACATCTGAGGTTCACCGAGATATGCCACCTCCACCTCAGGGGCCCTGGATGCCAGCTGGCCTTGGAGAACAAAGAGCTTTTGAAAGGTACTGAGCTACACTCCTGTTTTGGTTTCAGTTTTCTGTTTCTGTGGCTCCAGGGCTGCTGCCTTAGAGGAAGGTGGGATGCTACTAGTTCCTCTGGGCATGAGAGAAGGAGATGCTCCGACTCTCCAGTAGACAAACAGGGGTTTCGTCTGATACTAGACTCAGGGAGTCTAGTATCCTTGGTTTTGAGGGCATAGACAGTGGGTCCAGCCCTTAAGTTCTGGTCATGGCAGACAGCCCTGCATCTGAGTCCTTTCTGTGTCCTCTGTGTCCTCACTGTGTTCGTTTGATTTGTGGTCTTTGTGTTTTCTCATTACCGCTTTTGTTTCTGTTCTTCTGTACTTCAAATCTAACATTGGACAATCTACTTCTTCTAATCCCCTACTCCCCTCTCTCCCATGCAGGCAAGCCTGCATGCAAAGGGCCCATGCTGCCAGCTCCAAGCAGCCAGAGCTTCCACTGCTCCACTCCCCTAGAAATACAAGATCCCTCATAGTAAGATGCCAGGCAACTGGCCCTCCTTAACAGGACTATAAGTTAAGGTGGAACGGGCATTTATGAATCAACCCATCATTTGGGTCTGTGAGTACAAAAAGTGTTTAAGGGAGCTAACTAAAAAAATGTCTTAAACTCTAAATGATTGGTGTAAATGTGACAATGAAAAATTAATGGTCCACAGCCCTGCACAGCCAAAGGTGTTGAGCAGACCAGAAAAACTTGAGAACTTTCTGTGCCTTGACATCAAGTTATTTATGAGATTTTTTTAAAAAAGGGAATCTCTCATTATATTAAGTATATCTGTGAAGCTGTCTGTGTTGTTAACTGTTCTCCCATGCGTCTGAGTTTGTGTCATGGTGTTGTGTTCTTCTTTGTTGGTTGTCTGTAAAAGTGGCACTTCGAGTTTCTTTCATTCTGTATTGTGCACCAAAATTAAGTTTACTTTGTGCATGCCTCTTAAACTTTTTCAAAGGCCTAATTTGACCACAGGTTCCTTGGTTCCTACAGAGAAAAATTCTAAATTGGTTTATCTAAAGGTTTTTTATTTGTTATCTGTTTAAGACTGGATTTGTCTCCAAATTAAACTGTTTTAAAGTTGCAGGTATTATACTTCAGTTTCCTTTCAACTTGTTTTTTCCAGACCTCTGAAGACCTTGATTTTTTAACCCTATGACAAATGTCTATTTTCTTTTCTTTTACTCTTAGCCAGGCTTTTGACAGCTGTGCACCATAAACAATGCACACGCTTCCCCTGGATTCTGTGAACTGTAATTTCTTCCTCCAATGAAACAATCTAAAATGTTTTTTGGTATGTTTCATTTACTTAACTGTCTTGGTTTTGTACTGCCTTGGTAGGACTGAATGTTTTCCTGAACCTTATTCTTTAGCTTCTTCCTTGGTGAAACTGTCTTTAATTATTTATTGTGACTTTAGTTATGGTAGTCCTTCAGTAAAATGGATATATATTCTGTTTTTCATCACTTGTTAAAAATTTCAACAAGTTCATAGTTAAAACTAAAGGTAAAGCATCAATGACAAGTATGGTTAGAAAAACTGTATTAGCCTCCTCAGCTTTGAGAATGCAAATGGGGATATATGCTTTAAATGACAACTCCGAAGAATGAAAACATTAAAGACAGCAAGAGTAGTGTAGTCTGTTCATACAAACACTAGATAAAAATCTCTTGATGATGTATGGATAAATTGTGTATCTATGTGGATGATACTGTTAACAGCTCTGTAACAACATATTAGAAATCTATCAGACCATTAATGGACAGTATATGTGTTTTCTCCAATGGTGTATGTCTGTGTATGATAACATGTATGTCTGTGCCTCTGTTTCAGTACACTTTATAGACTGCTATCACCAAAATTAGTTTTCTTAAAACCTTGTGTATGAAGTGCGTGGTATAAAGTACTGTGTGCACTTTTATGAATTCTATATATGTGGTTATAGCACATACAAAAAATTGTGTACCTCCGATTTTGGCTGGAGATTTTCAAGATTCGCTATGCACATGTGGACAGTCTATAAAATTGATTTTATGACTACAATCAGTTTGATATTCAAGGGTTAAATAAAAGTTATTCAAAAAATTTTTAAAAATTGTCTTAGACCTGTATTAAATAGGTCTTTGGATTAATAGAATCAAACTCCCTTTGAAGGTTTAAATTCCACTTTGATATGGAAAGTTGTTTATTTATTACTGTTTGTCACCCCCACTTTTAGACAGTTTAAAATTTAAATAAAGTAAAAAAAAAAAAACTGGTTATTAATGTAAAAAATTTAATGCACAATTTTTTAGTGAATAAAGGTGTAGCTGTTAAATAAAATATCCAAATTCGCATGCTGATTTTAAAAAAACAGTTCACATGAAAAACCATGTTGTGTAATGGGTAACTTTGAGTTTAGAACATGCACATTTTTTTGAACAAAATTATTTACTTTGCAACTTATTCAGCTTGGCAAGTGTTTTTGATCTGATGGGGTTAATAGATTAAATAAAATTTGGGGGAAACTTTCGGTCTTTAAAAAATAATTAATAATGCGGGTTGGGTGGCGCCCGCCTTTTAATCCTAGCACTCAGGAGGCAGAGGCAGGTGGATTTTTGTGAGTTCAAAGGCCCAGCCTGGTCTTACTAGGGGAGTTCCAGGACAGCTGAGCTACAGGGAGACCCTGTCTTGAAAAGAACCGAAAAAAAATAAATAAATAAAAAATTAAAAATTAATAATCATTAGCTACATATATGAAAAAGTGTTTATTCTGGTTGCTTACAAAATGTACAGTTGGCAAAAATTATAAACAAAGTGTTAACACCCCATGGATGCAATGGATTAATAGAATGAACATTTGAAAAAAATCACTTAATAAGGATTACAAAACTCACCATTTTTGCACTTAAGTGAAAACATGCTTTTTGTTTTCTTAAATGTGTAGCAGATATAGTCTTTAGTTTCTTGTAGTTTATTGTGACCTGCTGGTTGGTACATAGCTTTCTATAACTCTGCTATATATCTGTTTATACTTTGCACCTGTTACTTTTAATATTTTATAAGAAAATATAGGTTTCACTTATGGACCACATGAGAACATTCTGAATGAAACCATTCTGGTAGCTTGATTTAGTCATTTACCTGCCTTTCTGTAGTTACAAAACTTATACACTAACTACTGGCATTACTGGATCTGGACCAGAATACAGGCAATAGGACAGCCAAGATCGAGACGGATTCTAACCCTCCAGCCTGACCACCTGTTCCCTCAAGACTTTGTCCCTCCTCAGCTCTGAAGCAGATACAGAAGAGAGAGAACAGCGTCTCATTCCCTTATAATCAAGAGACTGGAATGTTAGGTCTGAGTTTCCCAGAATTCCAAGGGACACACAGGCATCCATTTCCTCCAGAGGCTGTCAATCTTATGACCGTTTCCCCTTACCTGAGGTTCCACCCAGGCCCTGTAAAGGAATGTACCTTAGTAGCCATCTTGTTTGCTGACTGCCCCACCAGGTGCCCACAGATGCCATGCCTCAGTTAACTTTGTAAAGGAAAGAATCTCTGCAGTCCAGTTCATAGTCCTTGGGCCCATTACTACAGATGAGTCCATGATTTGACTCATGATCCTATCTCAAAGGGGGGAATGTTAGGACCAGGTCAGAAAAAAGTTAATCAAAAGGAAAGGGTTAACCATGCAGGAGAAACTCTCTGGTTGAAGCAGGTCTGGTTCCCATGACTACCTTAACCACAAGAATACAGTCTGACCATGAGTTATTAGTTCCCAGAGCTACCTGAGGTCAGGATGAACTTTCCCAGCCCTGTAGGAGTGCTTCTTACCCCCTAAGAAGCCCATTCCTCTCCAAGGGACTTCACGCTGCTAAACACAACCAATCAGCTTAAAGGTCACCACTGCTTGCATTGTGTTTCTATAGCCTTGCAATTGTGTATGTATGATGTCACCAAGATCCTCTAGTTTGTGGCTTTGGCTTTAAAAGGTCTCTGTAACAGACAGTCGGGGTCATGCTCATCCCTGTGTGGAATTGGTTGCATCCCTGACACATCAACAATTGGCTCCCTTTATGTGTCAGTTTTCTTAATTGGGTTCTGGTGAACTAGCAAATTAAATAAATTTCATATCAATCTGTGGCCTCTTATTGGTTAATCTTGTGAGTGTGGCAGTTTGAGTCCAACATACATAACAGATGAACCATATTAAAAATAATTACCAGATCAGGCACAATGGTGCATACCTGTAATCCTAGCACTCAGGAGGATCACTGCACGTTTGAGGCTACCCTGGTCTACATATCAACATCCAAGGCTAATCGGGACTACATATCAACATCCTGCTTTAAAACAACAAGACAAGGGACTGGAGAGATGACTCAGCAGTTAAGAGTACTGACTGCTCTTTCAGAGGACCTGGGTTTGATTCCCAGCACCCACATGGTGTCTAAGAACTGTCTTTGGGCTGGGTGTGTTGGCGCACACCTTTGTTCCTAGCACTTGCGAGGCAGAAGCAAGTGGATCTCTGTGAATTCAAGGCCAGCCTGGTTTGCAGAATGAGTTCCAGGCCAGCTGGGGCTGTAGGGAGACCTTGTCACCAAAACAAAACCCCAACATTAAGACAAAACAAACAGCAACCCAAAGTAGTTTCTCTGAGACTAACTAATGTGTTGATTATCAGAAACCTCATCTTTTTGGACAGTGTCTTAAAAATAAGACATCATTCACATGATTTATCTTAAATTATTGATAAATTCTGTATTTAGCAGGATTCTTTTTTTTTTTGGTTTTTCAAGACAGGGTCTCCCTGTAGCCCCAGCTGTCCTGAAACTCACTCTGTAGACCCGGCTGGCCTTGAACTCACAAAGATCTGCCTGCCTCTGCCTCCTGAGTGGTAGGATTAACGGGGTGCACCACCATGCCTGGCTAGTAGGATTCTTTAAGTTTTCTGGAAAAGAAAAATTCCAATTAACAAGCTAATTATATGACATAATTGCAGGTGAAATGAATTAGAAATGTTTTATATGCTATTTATACATTTGAATCCTAAAACCAGAGACAGAAAGAACCAAGGATTTTAGTTGAAGTTGAAACACACAGCTTTATGCTTCTATTCCCCAATACCCTGTAACTAATTTTATAGTAACTTGGAGGATGAAAAGTGGTTTTTGTATAATTGAACTGGTCCTTGTAAGAGCTCGCCCTCAATTTTGACTTAATTATAGCTAAAAAATACATAACCTCTATTTCAAAAATTTCCCTATAATTATTTAAAATATGATTTTTGCCCATTCAATGAAAAGGTAAAAGTGTTGTTTTCAAAAACAAGACTTAGAATGTACAAAAAATGTATCTTTTAAAAACAGTGCTCTGAAAAGAAGTACCTTTTTCATTTATACCGTAAAGTTAGTATTCAAGAAGGAAAACCTTGTACAATGATTTCAGAAGTGAAAGAAGCCCATTGATTCTCCAAACCTTTAGCTTTTTGTTAGCACTCTTATAATTGCTGTTATAAAGCACCAGAGCTGCTAGAGGTGCTGGGAGCTAATGCCCTTTTTAGCTGCAAGGTGTGGGTATGGAGTTGGATGGTGACTACAAATTAGCTCAGGCAGATCTCAACCAGCAAACAGGCTGTATTCAGGTCTGACTTCATATACTCAGATCAGATGGCCTGTTCACTCACAGGGGAAGTTTGGTTTTAAGAGGTAGTATGTTGGAATGCTTGAAAAATACATGGAGCCGGGCATGGTGGTGCATGTCTTTAATCCTAGCACTCAGGAGGCAGAAGCAGGTGGATCTTTGTGAGTTCAAGGCCAGCCTGGTCTAGAGGGTGAGTTCCAGGACAGCTGAGGCTACAGGGAGACCCTGTCTCGAAAAAACACACACACACACACAAAAAAAAAAAAAAAAAAAGAAAACTACATGGACATGTCACAGAACATCTCCTAGGCACTGACTGAGTATAAAATTCCAGGCTGTGCTTTGGACTACAAAGATGCTATATCTCTTGGCAACCTCTTGTATTTTCTGGGTCCAGATTCTGGGAAAACTTCAAAACATGGCTAAAACCACGTCTATGGAAGATAAGTATCAACAAAGGTTATTCACAGAGAGTAAACTCAGAGTGCTAGAAGGCTGAAGGTAGATAGCAGGAAGTGAGGCTACTTGGATATCCAAATTTAGGAGTGGAGACTCCCAGGCCATTTGACATGTCCTCTATGCTGTGGAACTGTGGGAAGCCTCTTTGCCACTCTCTCTCAGGACAAATCGAGAAGTATTTTATTTAATAAATATTTTATGTGCAGCAGTTATTTCTCAAATGGTCAGCACCAGGCTTGTTGGTCTCACAGGATAGCAAAGAATTATTAGGTGTAGCATCTAAGCTCAACCACCTTGCAGGAGTATGGAAGAGGTAAATAGTATATGAAGGCAGGGTGTAAAAAATATTTAAATGAGATGCAGACGTTGGGTTTTAAAGAAAAGATCATTATGTGATGCATATTAAGAGATGAGAGGGCCAGGCGTGGTAGCATACGCCTTTATTTTTATTTTTTTTTTTTTTTAATTTTTTTCATTATTTTTTTTTTTTTTTTTTTTTTTTTTTTTTTTTTTTTGTGCACCCGTGTCGTGCAATGCCGCAGAGGTCAGAAGAGGGTCTCAGATTCCCCTGGAACTGGAGTTCTCCTGGAATTGGAGTTACAGACGGTTCTTAGCCGCCATGTGGGTGCTGGGGATCGAACCCGGGTCCTCTGCAAGAGCAGTCGGTGCTCTTAACCGCTAGGCTATCTCTCCAGCCCCCGGTAGCATACGCCTTTAATCTCAGCACTCAGGAGGCAGAGCCAGCTGGATCTCTGTGAGTCAAGGCCAGCCTGGCGTACAGAGCAAGCTCCAGGCCAGCTGGAGCTAAAGGGAGACCCTTTCTCAAAAATACCGAAAAAAAAAAAAAGATGAAGAATTAAGGTTCGTGCATACTGAGAGTGTGGGGGAACTGGACTGTAGGGTCAGTCCCAGTCCTCTTCTACCAGTCCTTTTCCACACAGTCTTACCCACCCAGTGTCTTCGCCACTGTGTGGGGCATTTCTGAGCCTCTACCTGCTGCTGGGCTCCTTTGTTGCTGCTTAAGTCCAGAATGCAGCTTTATTTCAAGGTTCATTTGATGGTGAGTTTAATTATGTCTTCCTGACCTTTAAACATGTAAAAGCTCTCGAGTATCTGTGAATGAAACCTTATTTAGCAACATGATCTTTGTGGATATAATGAACTTAAAATGAGGTCGCACTGGGTTAGAGTAGGCTCCATATCTAATGATGATCTTCTTATAAGATATAAAGAAATTGGGGCTCAACAAGTGGCTCAGCAGTTATGAGCACTGGCTGCTCTTGCAGAAGACTGAGGTTCAGTTCCCAGTATCCACACTGCAGCACACAACTGTCTGTAACTCCAGGTCCAGTGGGGGATCCAATGCCCCCTTCTGGCCTTTTCAGGCATTGCATGACACAGGTGCCAGTACATGCAAAGTACTCATACACATAAAAATAAATAAATTTAAAAGATTAAAAAATTAGAAAAATAGGGGGATTTGAACATATGGACACAGGGGAAACCTCCATATGAAGAGACAGAATCAAGCAGGAGAGCAATCAGACTTGATAGTATGGGTCCATAATCCCAACAACTGAGAAACTAAGGTACAAGTACCTTAAGTATGTGGCCCTCTGGGCTGCATCTTCTGGCAATGTCCAGAAGTAAGAAAAGAGGCAATGCATAAGGATTCCTCAGAGCCAACAGCTGGCAGAACATGGCCCTGTTACTATTTCAATTTGGTCTAAAAGTACCTCAAATTATGAGAGGTTAAACTTTTATTGTTTGAAGCCTCAGTTTGTGGTAATTTGTTATGATAATCCTAGAAAACCTGTGTCGATATATTTTAAAAACAATCCCTAGCAGCATTTTCTTCTGGAACCCATCTAATTTTATTAGCAGGACTTCCTGGAAACTGTTTCTAATCATCCTTTTGTATGGCTTTGATGAGGTCAAGAACAATCAAAATAGGATAACCATGCCTTTAATCCTAGCACTTGGGAGGCAAAGACAGGTGGATCTCTGTAAGTTCAAGGCCAGCTTGCTCTACCTAGTGAGTTCCAAGACAGCTGGGGCTACAGGGAGACCCTGTCTCAAAAAGATATAAACAAAACAAAACAAAAAAATAATCAAAATAATCAGAACAGGAGGCTAAAGTTAAAGAAACAAGTTGTCTCTATAGCATTGGCTATGTAACCATTCAAATGAGGTAGAAAAAGATATACTTACAATGGAAAAAGCATATCTTTACATGAGAAAGAAAGGTTACCAAGAAGTATACATTGGAATATTTACTTTATATTATACATTTTTTTTTTGGTCTTTTTGAGACAGGGTCTCAAAAAACGCCTGGCACATGTTCTTAAATAATATAAAAGTAAGCACAACACGGGTGTGCAAACTTGCATGCAGACAGTACATTCATACACATACAGAAATAAATAAATGCCGGGCGTGGTGGCGGACGCCTTTAATCCTAGCACTTGGGAGGCAGAGGCATACGGATCTCTGAGTCCGAGGCCAGCCTGGTCTACAGAGTGAGTTCCAGGACAGCCAGAACTACAGGGAGACCCTATCTCAAAAAGACCAAAAAAAAAAAAAAAAAAAAGTAAGTGTATAAAAGAATAAGTCAAGGGGCTGGAGAGATGGCTACTCAAGATTTTTTTTTTTTTGTTGAGACATGGTCTCACTTTGTAGCTTTGGCTGGCTTGGAATTCACTAGCTAGACCAGGCTGCCCTCCAAACTGCAAAGAGATCCACCTGCCTCTGCCCCAGAGTACTGGGATCAAAAGGTCATGAGCCACCACATCGAGGACTAGATTTATTGTTGTTTAAATTGATTCACATGTTCAGAATTTGCAGATCAGTAACAAATTGCATATGTTTACATTTCTATTAGATATTTCTCAATTGGTTGTCAAAATGATCCTGTTGTGTAGATAGAGCATATGTTTTGGTTTGGGGATTAGAGAAAGCAAAATATAATCCAACATAATACAAAGGGGTCCACTCAAAATGTAACCAAAAAAGAAACAGCAAAAAAATGCAACTGAATATAGACTATATTTGCTATCAAACAATTGTATAAATAATTTGGATTTTTACCAAAAAGTAAGCATGTCTTCTACAAGTTAGAAAATTGGTTATAGTAAATAAGAAATATAAAAAGTACCAATAATTCTATAACCCAGAGATCTTCTTTCCTTTTGACTTATTTTTTTTTTTTTTTTTTTTTTTTTGTCTTTTGACTTTTTGAGACAGGGTCTCCCTATAGCCCTAGCTGGCCTGGAACTCACTCTGTAGACCAGGCTGGCCTTGAACTCACAGAGATCCACCTCCCCTTGCCTCCTGAGTGCTGAGATTACAGGTGTGAACCACCATGCCCTGCTTAAAGAGGACTCTTAGCTGCCATACAGGTGCTGGGAATTGAACCCAGGTCCTCTGCAAGAGCATCGGCACTCAGCGCGGNAAAAAAAAAAAAAAAAAGAATAAGTCAAAAGGCAAATAGCAATAATCTCTGGGTTATAGAATTATTGGTACTTTTTATATTCTTATTTACTAATACCAATTTTCTAACTTGTAGAAGACATGCTTACTTTTTGGTAAAAATCCAAATTATTTAAACAATTGTTTGATAGCAAATATAGTCTATATTCAGTTGCATTTTTTTGCTGTTTCTTTTTTGGTTACATTTTGAGTGGACCACTTTGTCTTATGTTGGATTATATTTTCTTTCTCTAATCCCAAAACCATAACATATGTTCTATCTACAAAACAGGATCATTTTGACAACCAATTGAGAAATATCTAATAGAAATGTAAACATATGCAAACTTTGTTACTGATCTGCAAATTCTGAACATGTGAATCATTTAAACAAAATAAATCTAGTCCCGATGTGGTGGCTCATGACTTCGATCCCAGTACTCTGGAGGCAGAGGCAGGTAGATCTCTCTGAGTTTGAGGGCAGCCTGGTCTAGCTAGTGAATTCCAAGCCAACCAAAGCTACAAAGTGAGACCATGTCTCAAAAAAAAAAAAAAAATCTAGAGTCGCCGGGTGTGGTGGCTCAGGCCTTTAATCCCAGCACTCGGGAGGCAGAGGCAGGTGGATCTCTGTGAGTTCAAGGCCAGCCTGGTTTACATAGCGAGCTCCAGGCCAGCTGGGACTAAAGGGAGACCCTGTCTCAAAATCCCTCCCACCCCCAAAAACCCAGCAACTAGAGTCTTGTTAAAAACATTTATATGTATTTGACAATCTGTCTAACATGTCTTAGGCACCACTATAAATGAATTTTGCCTAAGCACCAATCTCATGAAGTGTACTTCCTAGAGAATCTGTTAGGAACATCATTTGCAAAGTGCTAGGATTTGGGTTTTTTAGCTCAATCTACTCTACCGATTTTTCTATCAGAGGCAGCTCTTCACTGTGGCAGGACTCGTGAGCTCACTGTTCAAGAACACAATTTTTTGTATGTCCTATCCATACTAATCTTGCCACAAATACATGTATGTTAGTTAATGTGATTTAGTTATCCTACAATACATACATGTATGAAAATCACATTATGAGGGCTGGAGAGATGGCTCAGCCTCTGCTCTTGCAGAGGATCCAGGTTTGATTCCCAGCACCCACATGGAGTCTAAGAACCATCTTTAAGCAGGACGTGGTGCCACATGCCTTTAATCCTAGCACTCAGGAGGCAGAGGCAGGTGGATCTTTGTGAGTTCAAGGCCAGTTTGGTCTACAGAGTGAGTTCCAGGACAGCTGGGGCTATAGGGAGACCCTGTCTCAAAAAGACAAAAAAAGGTCACATTATATGCACAATTACTCATCAATTAGAAATAAAATGTAAAGGAAAAGAAAAGGTAAGGACACGGTCGGAAGAAAGGGCGGGTGGTGATGACACTCAGACATGGTCAAAGTCTTCGGGAAGTAATCTGAGGAAAGCTGGAAAGCTGCTCTCAGAAGGCAACAGACACTCTAAACAGCCAGACAAAGGCCATGCAGTAGCAATGGCGGAAGGAGAAGCTGGGAAAAACCCTTTCCCCTTAGTCCTGGGTGCTGCGCACTGCCAGCCCATAGAGCAGAAGCAAGGTGCCATTTCAATACGTCTTCTGTTTCTGTGGCTCAACTTGGATCAAGTGGGTCCAAGACTATATGCTGAAACCTGACATAAAGAACAGGTTGAGGCTGTGGAATACAAACTTTGAAACAGCTGTGTACAGTGTTTGGCGAGCTGAAAATTTAGTGGGAATCAAAGTTACACAGGAACATTCAATGAGACAACAGAGTAGTGGATATTGACAAGAGCTACACAAGGGCAGGGCTAGCATCCTACAAATCTGGCAGAAGATTAAAGAACAAAAACCCAAGGAAACAATCCAACCAATTAAAAAAATGGGCAATGGAGTTGAACACAAATTCTCAAAAGAAAAATTATGACAGACACTGCTTGGGTTTTGGGTCTTTCCAGCGAGGCTTCCCAGAGTACCCGACCAGCTATGTGAGTTAGCCAGACCCATCTGGTCACCATTTCTCTGCTTTGGCCCCAGTCCTGCTGCTCTAGGGCTCGTGTTTCTGCTTGGCCAGCTAGAACCGGCCAGTGGATTCCCATCACCCTGCAGAAGAGCTTCTGACTAGACTGCCCGGAAACATTTGGTCCTCCCAATAAAAAAATCAAAAGAGAGAATTTAAAGGACAGATTAATTAACTATTCATACCCAACCAGAAAACAACCAAGCTATCAACAAAGAAACAAAATTAAACTTCAACTCAACAAAGGCAGGCTTGAATTTCATATGAAACACACAATCAACAAAAGAAATCCATATGCCTAGGCCACAATGCAATAATACAAACAATATGAAAAAGTAAGATAATATAACCCCCAATCCCACCAATCCTATAAAAGTGTTCTACAATGAGAATTATCTAGGGGAACCCTCAGGACACAGAATTAAAAAGAACAATGATAAAAATGATCAAAGAAGTCAATGAATTAAAAGAACACACAAATAATTCAATGAAATCAAAGAGGATAGGAATAAACTCCTGACTGAAGCTCAAGAAAATACAAACACACAGATGAATCAAATGACAAATACAATTCAGTATTTGAAAAATGAATTCATAAAAGAGATAGAAATAGTTAAGAAATAAAAATGGAATAAAAAACTCAATAAGCCAATTTGAAACAACAGGAAAAAGCCTCAGCAATGGAATGAAATAAATGGGAAACAGAATATCAAGATGGGATAATAAAGTTGAAGGATTAGACTCTCAAAGAAAATGAAAAATTAAAAAAACAGGAATGGAATATGCATGAAATATGGGACACCATGAAGAGACCAAATCTATACATCATAGACATACAGGAAGAAGAAGAATTTCAGGTCAATGACACTGACTAGATCCTCAACAGGATTGTAGAAGAAATTTTATCTAAATTAAGGAAAGATATACTTATACAGACAGATACAAAAAACACACAGAACATAAAATAGACAGGACCAGAATAGACACTCCCCATGGCATATCATAGTAAAAAACACCACTAAATATACAGAACAAAGAAAGTACTGGAAGCTACAAGAGAAAAACAATAAATTATGTATTAATAGAAAAACCCATCAGGATTACAGATGAGTTTTCCATGCAAACTATAAAAGCCAAAAGATTGGCTAGAGACACAGCTCAGTGGTTAAGAGCCCTGCCTGTTCTTGCAGGGAACCCAGGTTTGGTTGTCAGCACCCACATGGCGGTTAACAGCTGCCCATAGCTCCAGGTCCAAGGGAATCTGATGCAATTTTCTGACCTCTGTAGGCATTGCTTAACTTGGGTGTACTTACATACATGCAGGCAATACACTCATACACATAAAATGAAAATAATAAGTAAAAGATTTTAAAAAGCCAGGAGATCCTGGAGCTAAGTATTCCAAGTTCTAAATGATAAGAGATGCCAACCCAGAATACTTTATCCAGGAAAACTGTCTATTATATTCTAAAGGGAAAGAAAAAAACCTTCCATGATTCAAGGGGTGGAGAGATGGCTTAGTGGTTAAGAGCACTGACTTTTTTTTTTTTTTTTTTTTTTTTGTCTTTTCGAGACAGGGCTCCCTGTAGCCCCAGCTGTCCTGGGAACTCACTCTGTAGACCGGCTGGCCTTGAACTCACAAAGATCCACCTGCCTCTGCCTCCCAAGCCTAGGATTAAAGGCATGTCCGCCATGCCTGGGCTCAACACTGACGTTTTTTCAGAGAGACGCAGGTTTCAATTCCAGCACCCAACAGTTAAAAATTGTTTAAGCTGGGTGTGGTGGTACATACCTTTAATCCTAGCACTTGGGAGCCAGAGGCAGGTGTATCTCTGTGAGTTCAAGGCCAGTCTGGTATACAAGAGTGAGTTCTAGGCCATCTGGGGCTATAGGGAGACCCTGTTTCAACAACAACACAACAACAACAACAACAACAACAAACCACCTACCACGATGAAAATAGGCTGAAAGAATTCACGTCAACCAAACCAGCCTGGCAGAGAGTACTTGATGCAGTATTGCAAGAACAGGCAGTGCTCTTTTTTTTTTTTTTTAAATCAGTATGAGATCTTGTTTAATCTTTTCTTTCTAAAAAATAGCTGCCACTGTATACATAAAAACTACCAAAATCATCAGAATTCCAGTAATAAGCACTCAGGCTTACAGTGGTTTTCTTCCGTTTTTTTCCATTTTACTTGAATTTTAGCAAATTTCACACAATATATTTTGATCACTATTTTTTTTAAATTTTTTTTTTAATCTTTATTTACATTTCTGTATTGGTAATGAATGTACTGTCTGCCAGCAAGTTTGTGCACCCCTGTCCGTGCATGCCGGGAGGTCAGAAAGAGGGTCCTCGGATTCCCCTGGGACTGGAGTTCATCCTGGAAGTTGGAGTTGCAGACGGTTCTCGGCCGCCATGGGGTGCTGGGGATCGACCCGGGTCCTCTGCAAGAGCGGGTCGCGGCGTCTTAACCGCTAGGCCATCTCTCACCCCTTGATCACTATTAATGTAGTCCTCCCTCCCCTATCTGCACCACTCTTGACAAGCCATGTCCAACGTCATGTATTCGTCTGCCATCATATTATAATATATAGATATAATAGATATATATATAATATATATATATATATATATATTTGTGTGTGTGTTACAATAAAAAAAGGCAGTGCTCTTAACCACTGAGCTGTGTCTCTAGCCAATACTTGAAGAACTGAAGAAAGGAATGATGATTCCCAAGAGGCTACAGAAAGGAAACAAATGAAGATATAATTACAGAAATACAAACTAGGACTAAGAACACAAATAGAAAACAAACTTATAGTAACCAATGCATATTTTTTTCAGTAGTTACTTTCAATA
Source organism: Rhizomys pruinosus (assembly GCA_009823505.1). Lineage (NCBI taxonomy): Eukaryota > Metazoa > Chordata > Mammalia > Rodentia > Spalacidae > Rhizomys > Rhizomys pruinosus. The sequence continues at coordinate 33,805 of VZQC01002321.1, forward strand.
TTAATGGCTGAAACTCCCCAGTCAAAGGACAGAGACTAGTTTAATAGATCAAGAAACAAAATCCATCTTTTTATTGTCTACAAGAAACTCATCTCTATCTTGTATCAAGGATACCTTAGGATTAAAGGAGAGAAAAAAATATTCCAAGCAAATAGCATCAAGAAACAAGCAAGCCTTGTGATTCAGATATCTGAAAAAAGGACTTTGAATTTAAATTAATCAGAAGAGATAAAGAAGGTCACTTCATTCAGATTAAGGGAACAATTGACAAAGAAGACATTACAGTCGTGAACATAATTGCACCTAACTCTGGTGCACCCAATTTGATAGAGTATTGCAGGGCTCCAAGATTGAGATGAACCCAAAACTCATTAAAAATAGATGACTTCAATATTCCACTCTCTCTAAAAGACAGGTCAAGAGGAGAAAGGATAAACAGGGAAACATCCAAATTAAATGATATCATACATCAAATGGGCCGCACAGACACAGACATCTACAGAATATTCTACCCAAGCACCAGAGAATACACATTCTACTCAGCAGCCCATGGAAGTTTCTCTAAAATTGCCCACGTACTGGGACAAAAAACAAACTAAAAAAATGCAAAAAACTGAAATAATTCCATGCATTCTATAGGAACACGTAGTGATAAAGTTTAAAATCAATAGCAAAAGAAGGTCTAGTAATTACTCAAATTCATGGAGATTAAACAACATACTCTTAAATGATGAATGGGTCAAAGAAGAAATTAAGAAAGAAATAAAAATATCCTGGACACTAAATGAAAATGATAATACAACACAACAAAACCTGTGGGACATATTAAAAGCAGTCTGGAGAGGGAAATTTATAGCTCTAAGCACCTATGTTAAAAATCAGAAGAGCACAAATAAGTGACATCATTGTAACTCAAGACTCTAGAAAGGCAAGAGCAAACCAAACCCAACAGCAGCAGATGAGAATAATAACAAAGAGCAGAGCCCAAATCAATGAAATAAAAACAAGGAAAACAGCACAATGAATCAATGAATCTAAGAGCTGGTTCCTTAAAAAGATAAACAAGATAGACATACCACCAGCCCAGTTAATCAAAAGAGAAAAAGCAAATCCAAATAATCAAAATCAGAGCTGAAAGGAGAAACATCACAACTGACACCAAAAAGATCTAGAACATTATAAGGGAATACTTGGGAGAACTCCAAAACTCTTCTATGAAGCCAGAATTACTTTAATACAAAACAAGGGGAAAAAAAACCAAAAAAGAAAACTATAGGCCCATATCCCTAATGAATAGAGATGCAAAAGTTCTCAACAAAATACTCACAAATTGTATACAGATACACAATAAAAAGATCACCCACCATGATCAAGTTGGCTTTATTCCAGCGACGCAGGGATGAATCAATCCACCTAAGTCAATAAACAATACATTTTTCCAAATGTATATTTTTATTGAATTTTTGTGGACTTCATACAGTATATCATATTCATATTTAGAGACCCTCCCATATATGTACTCACACCCATAACCTACTCACAGGATTTCATGCATTCTGTCATATATGTTAAGGCCTGTTGAGTCAAGTTTGTGTCCCCAGATGTCCCTAGGTGTGAGTCCATCCACTGGAACCTGTTCAGGCTGTCTAGTGTCACTGCCTTAAAGAAAATCAACTGTCCCTCACCCAGCAGTGATCAGCTGCCAATCGTTCCTCAGCTAGTTTCCTTCTGCTCATTTCCCAGTTCTATGCTGGTTTTTATCTGTTTGAAACTGCATGGGTTTTGTGCATACTGTCACCATTGTTGTAAGTTCATATGAGCAAGTCCCCAGAAGCCTGGAAGACTGTTTGCTTATGGTCATGCACCACCCCTGGCTCTTACAATGTTCCAGTTCCTTCTTCTGTAGTGGTTCTTTAATCCTGGGTGGCTGAGGTATAAAGGAGTCCTACCCAGGGACACACACCCTGCAGTCTCTTATTCTCTACACTTTGGCAATTGTGGCCTTCCTTAAACATCATAAATTACATGAATGGACTTAAAGATAAAAATCACATGATTGTCTCAATAAACTCAGAAAAGGCATTTGACAAAATTTAACATCTATTCATGATGTGTGTCCTAGGTGGGATTGAACTGGAGGGAACAAACCTCAAACTAATTAAGACTGTATACCGCAAACCCATAGCCAACATCATTTGAAGTTGAGAAAAACTTGAAGCATTCCCATTAAAATCAGGTATCAAACAAGGTTGTTTTCTCAATACCCAGTCCTTTTATTTATTTTTAAAAAATTTTATTTTTTTATGTGTATGAATGTACTGTCTGCATGTAGGTTGGTGCACCCTTGTTGTGTGATGCTGTGCGGAGGTCAGAAGAGGGTGTCGGATTCCCCTGGAACTGGAGTTACAGATGGTTCTCAGCTGCCATGTGGGTGCTGGGGATCGAACCCGGGTCCTCTGCAAGAGCAGTTTGCACTCTTAACCGCTAGGTCATCTCTCCAGCCCCAATACCGAGTCCTTTTAATACAGCACTTGAAACTCTTGCTAGAGCAGTAAAGCAAGAGGATTTTGAAGGAGTGGTAATTGGAAAAAAAAGAGATCAAATTATTCCCATTTGTAGATGATATGATATTATACATAAGAGATCCCAAACGTTCCACCAGAAAACTTCTAGAAATGATCAACACTTTCAGCAAAATGGAAGGATACAAAATTAATTTACCCAAAATTAGCCTTTCTATATACAAATAACAAGCATTCAAAGAAAGTGTTTATGGAACCCTTCTCATTCACAATAGCCTCTAAAAATATCTAGAAATAAATGTTACAAAAGACACTAAAGACTTATTCAATGAAAACTTTAATCTTTGAAGAGAATGAAGAAGACATAAGAAGATGGAAAGGTCTCCCATGCTCATGGATTGGTAAAATTAATATTTTGAAAATGACCATTCTACTAAAGCAATTTATAGATTAAGCACAATCCCAATCAGAATCCCTGTGATATTGTTCACAGAAATAGAAAAGTCCGTCCTGAAATTCATATAGAAACATAAAAGACCCAAGATAGCCAAATCGATCCTAAGCACAAAGAGCATACCAGATATCAAACTATATTACAGAGTTAACACATAGAACAGTAAGGTATTAGCACAAAAGCTGACTAGAAGACCCAAATATGAGTGCACAAAATTATAGCCACTTGTTATTAATGTCCAGAATATATAAAGAGAATAAACAAAGAAGAAAACAAATGATTCAATTAAAAATGGGCTAGGATCAGAACAGAAAGGTCTCAAAAAGAAGAAAAAAGGGGTAAGAAATATATATTCTTTTGGTCTTTTTGATACAGGGTCTCCCTGCAGCCCCAGCTGGCCTTGAACTCACAGATATCTGCCTGCCTCTGCCTCCTGAGTTCTGGGATTAAAGGCGTGCACCACCATGCCTGGCCTGAACTATCTTAAGAAGTGTTCAACTTATTGAGAAGAAGGGGCTCTGTGGAAGGGAGAAGGCTTGATAATGGGACAAATATGATCAAAATACATAACACATATGTATGAAAACATGAAAGAATAAATAATTCAAAAATGACATGGCACAAATGGCCACTTCTGATATTATAGTACATTTTAATAAGATATAGCCATTGTGGAAACTTGGTGGACACACGTAATCTGTATTTTACTGTTTTCTCAGCTTTCTATGAACCTATAATTATCTTGTAATAAAAAATTAAGAAAATAAAATAAAAATCGCTTTCCAAGTCCCTCATGCCTCCTTGGCTGCCTCTGTGGTGCTTTTCCTGGTGGTCCTAGAGCTGAACCTAGGGCCTTGTCTATGCTAGGCAGGTGCTTTACCAGAGGGCTATGACCCAAGCCCACCCTTCTGAATCATGGACATAGTTAACATTTTGCTGAAGATCATGGACTCCTTCATACAAAAACCTGAAGCTTGCTTAAGTTATGTATGCTGGAATAAGAACATTTGACTCTGACCCCAATATTGCAGCTGCGCAAATCACAGGAAGCCCCTCGGCTGCAGTGGAGTTTGGCCTTTCTTAGCCATACAGCATTAATATTTCCTCCCCATACATTTAAGAGGTAGTTTAAAAGTTACATTTATTTATTTAACTGACTTTGTATGTGTGTAAGTGTGGGTGTGAGTTTACTACACCATGCATTTGGAGGTCATAGGACAACTTAGGAGTTGGTTCTCTCCTTCCATTATGTGTGTTCAGGGGGTCAAATTCAGATCGTTCTCTTCTTTCTACAATGAAATTTGCATTTAATGTTTGAAGGTTTATGCATGCTTTCAGGGTGAAGTTCAAAAATTTAATAAATTAGTAGCTTAGATTTTCATAAAGAAGAAGAGTAGTATAAATTCTAACTTTGGAAGCAAATGGACCAGGCTTAATTTTTAATTTTGCTATTTAATAATCTTATGAACTAAATTTTTCTTAATAGTCTTTTAATTTTCTCCAATAATAATGCATTCCTATTTTCAGTGTGATTCAAAGATTATTTGGCTGTGTAAAATGATTAGCACAGTTATCTCTCAAAAAGAACATTCCAAAAAAATTGCCACAATATTTTAAAAAATACTCTGAGTTTAATTTTGTATCTTGAAGTTGTTCTCTGACTAGTGAAGGAAGAAGCACATTTATTTTTGTATTCCCAAGATCATCCGTGAGAATGTTTATTTCCGAAGATAAACCTCTCTTCCTAGTCAGCCTTTTGTCGTTTTAGTTATTTAAAACTTCAATTTTGCGCTTTTTTTTAATAGATAAGAAATTGTTTTCTAGCACCGGGCAAGAATAGTCACACCCACGTCTGTAAAGAAAGATGAACATCACAAGAAAATAAGACAGAAAGGTAAAAGCTGACAAACATGCATCATTTATTAGCTTAACACTAAACATCACACACTTTTTATTTAGTTCCACAAAGTATTCAAAAGAGCCTTAGTATGAGTCAAACAATAAGTGTAAAAGTTGAAAATACCAATAAAGCCCATGGGGTCCTTGAATATTATACTTCACCATTGATGTTTTCATAGCTGAATATGTTTTTTTTAATTTTTTGTCTTTTTGAGATGGGGTCTCCTTCTAGCCTCAGCTAGCCTGGAACCTATTATGTAGACCAGGCTGGCCTGGATCTCACAGAGATCTCCCTGCCTCTGTCTCCTGAGTGCCAGGACTAAAGGTATCTGGCATCATGCCTGTCTATGATTTGGTTTCATTACTCAAACTCAGCTTTGAAGCAACCCATACAGAAACTACCTGTTTTCTCTTTCCTCTGTACTGAGACTTGAATGTTCCCCAGCAGGCACACCTTTAACTTTCCATCAGGGAGTTCTTTGACAGTGACAGTGAGAGCTGGCTGACAGCACTTGCTCCTTGGGGTATTGACTCAGCAAGGTAGTCTGAATATAAGATTTCAAATAAGGTGCACTGACTTCAGTCATCAGTTTGCTAGTGTCCTCCTTGTGTCCCAGTCAAAACTAACCTTTGACATGCCCATTATTTTTTAATGTTAAAGTTAGTAAAGGAGTTATATGTATATTAATGAAGTATATATGCACTCATTTGTATTCATTCTTTAATCAATTAGACCTTTCAGACATCTAAACAAAATAGAGGCCATTTCTCATTTCCTAGTGATGGTTTGTGGGATTCAATGATGGTGTCACTTCTCCTTTAAGATCCTGTTATGGCTAATTTTATTTGCCAATTTGACTGGGCTATGGTGATATTTGGTTAAAAACTGTCCCGTTTACGAAGCATTTCTGCACAGAGGTAGGATTCAAATGTGGGAGAAGAGTGAAGCAGACTGCCTTCTGAGATGTGCTTGTGCCTCATTTCTGCACAGGGGTAGGATTCGAATGTGGCAGAAGAGTGAAGCAGACTGCCTTCTGTGATGTGCTTGTGCCTCTTCTCTGCACAGGGGTAGGATTCGAATGTGGGAGAAGAGTGAAGCAGACTGCCTTCTGAGATGTGCTTGTGCCTCATCCTCTTGGTTGAAGACCCGTGTACACAAAAGTGGAGTTAGAGGGAACTCTGTTCGGGACAAGTCTTGAGCTTGGATATTGGTCATTTTCTGCCTTTGGACTGAATGAAAACACTGGCTGTTTTGGGATATCTAGTCTATTGGCTTTTAGGTCTCCTTGTTCCCAGGACTTCAGACTTAGGCTGGAAAAATGCCTCAACTCTTTTCAATTTCCAGCTATCCAGGTGCAGCTTCCAAGTCTCCATAATTCCATGAGCCAATTTCTTTCTCTCCCTCCCTTCCTCCCTCTTTCTTTCCCCGTTTCTTTTGACAAGTTCTTGCTATGTAGACAGTGCTAGGATTCCAGGTGTGTGTGCACTATGCCTGTTTCCATAATCCAATTTCTTAAAAAAATTTTTTTGGTGGGTAGGTCTGGGCATAGTGACTCATGCCTTTAGTTCCAGTACTCAGGAGGAAGAGGCAGGAGATCTCTGTGAGATACAGGCCAGCCTGCTCTACATAGCAAGTTCTATTCCCGCTGATGCTACAAGGAGAACTTAGGATTTATTTGCTTTGATTTTATGTGTATAAATGTTTTGTCTACATGTTTGTAAGTGCCCCTATATTCTACTATGCCCACAGAGGTCAGAAGAGGTCGCCAGATCCCTTGGAACTAGTGTTTACAGACACTTGTTAGCTGCCATGTGGGTGGTGGGAACTGCACCAAGGTTCACTGCAAGAGCAGCCAGTGCTTAACAGCCGAGCCATCTCTCCAGACCCTTCATAACCAATTTCTTATAATAAGTTTCTTTCTATGCAGCAGTTCCTCATGATTTTGCATAATGTTGGAGCTGGGGAAAGGATCCTTCATATGACTAAAATGGAATGCCTATTTTCAAACGAATTAAAACTCTGAGAAAAAATTAAAAATGTTTATTTTGAGCCAGGTGTGGTGGCACACGCTTTTAATTCCAGCACTCGGGAGGCAGAGGCAGGTGGATCTCTGTGAGTTCAAGGCCAGCCTGGTCTACAGAGTAAGCTCCAGGCCTGTTGGAATTAAAGGGAGACCCTGTCTCAAAAATACAAAAAAATACAAAAATGTTTTATTTTTAAAAATTTTTATTAATTTATTTTTATCTTATGTGTGTGAATATTTTGCCTACATATATGTAAGTGCACCTCATGTGTGCAATGCCCACAGAGGCCAGAAGAAAGTCTAAGATTCCAGGAAGTAGAGTTAAGAACATTTGTTAGACACCATGTAGGTCCTGGGAAATGAAGGCAGTTCTCCTGTAAGAACGGCCAGTGCTATAACCTCTGAGCAATCTCTCCAGCCTTATTTATTTATTTATTTATTTATTTATTTATTTATTTATTTATTTATTTTTGTTTTGTATGTGTCTACATGTATGTATGTGCATCATGTGCATGCCTGGTGCCTGAGAAAGGCAGAATAGCATGTCAGATTTCCCTAGAAATGGAATTTTAAGAAGTTGTGAGCTGCCTGATGTGGGCGCTAGGAATGAACTGAACCTGAGTCCTCTGTAAGAGCAGCAAGTGCTCTTAACCACTATAACATCTCTCTAGCTCCTCTTGCTCCTCTGAACAAAAAGTAATACCTTTAAATTAAGCACATTTCTTCTGACAACATGGAGAGTTTTGGAGTCTGTTTTGCATGAGTGACCTCTCCTGTCACCAAGGATGGCCTTAAGTCACTAAAGGTCTTCCTGTAAGCTGACCCTCTTCTTAGTTTTCTCATGACAGAAGGACTTGGCTTTGGTGAACCTCAGAATTTGATTGACTCCCCGTGGCCTCCAGCTGCATCTTGCTTGGCATCAAAGGTGTTGTTTGGCATTCGTGAATCGACTACAGTTTCCTTTTCTCTGATCCTTCAGAATTGGGGGGATGCCTTTTATTCTTCATGCTTCCTTTTAGGAAATGCTGTGGGCATCTGGAGCTGAGCTTTCTTAGGAGTTGCTTCCTTTGCCGCCTCATTCTGCTTCTGTTTCTCTTTTGAACTCATCTTGGTAACTGATGGTGCTGATTTTGCTTCTTTTCCTTCTGCTCCTTCTCCTCCACTGCTTTTCAATTCTGAGCAGCCAGGGTGACATGGCCTTGGGGACATGTGATCTCAGAGTGTCGTTGCCCTCAGAGTGCTCGTTCTCCTCTTCGCTGGGCTTCTCAGAAGAGCTGCCAGTGCTCTTGGCAGCTTCTTTCTTGGCTTGGAAGGGGCTTCATCTCCTGCTTCCTTTTCCACCAGGAATTCTCTGGCTTCACCTCTTGAATGGATCCCAGACTTCTGGAATATCATTCATATTCTATAATTTCTCCTTTATACATGTCTGTTTGTATCACTGTCTCCACTTCGTCATCCATTCTTGAACTTTGTTCTGGATAGCCTTGTTTGTTGATAGTTTATGATTTTTTTTTGTTTGTTTGAGTGACCATTCCTTTCATTTTCAGAACTTCTCTTTGGTTCTTTTCCAATGCTTCCATTGCCTTCCTGAATTTTCTTCTGTATTTTGGATTTTTCTCCTGCGATTTACTGTTCCATTCACTTTGAGATATCCTGTCAAGGTCTTAGATTTTCTTAGTTCATGCATCTGAAACTTTTATATGGCCATTAATTCTTTAAAAATGTAAGATTATGAGTTCTTTCTTGGACATTTCAGATATCTCTGTGACTTTAGGGAATTTGTCAGCTGAGGATGAGTCATGGGTGGTGGTTGTACAATGTCCTTCCTATTTCTTTGTTATGTTTTGTGCATCTCTTGGGTACATTTGTCTTCCAGTTTCAACTCCTTCCAACTCTATTTGGTAGTTTTATTTTCTGTGAGTTTCTTATAGAGGGATGACTACATTAAAGACATTTTTGGAAGAAGACTGATGAAGCTTGTTGATTGACAAGTGGGATTCTCGAGGTGATCTAGTCTTGGCCACGTGCCAATAGATCAAAGCCTGGGCTGCATGCTGACCTTCAAGGCAGATGATGTTAAAACACTGTTCACTCACTGCACTCTATGAACCCACTGGGGGCTAGAGTTAGAATCCTGATCCATCTGTGAGCACTGGGACTACTGAAGTGTAAACCCTGATCCCACACTGACCTCTGGGACAACTGGAGTCAGAATTCTAGACCCCAGGTGAACTATGGGATCCCTGGAGCAACTTTCTCATTTTGTTCCCCTCTGCATCCTTCTTCTCCTCCCTTCTTCCTCCTCTTCTTTCTCTTCTTTCTCCTCCTTTTCCTTCTTTTCTTCTTCCTTTTCTTCCTCCTTCTGTCTTGGAACTCACTTTGGAGACCAGGCTGGCCTTGAACTCACAGAGATTCGCTTGGCTCTTCCTCCTGAGTTCTGGGATTAAAGGCTTGCACCACCACACCTGTCCCTGGTTCCTTTTCTCCCCGTTCTTCCTCCTCTCTTTCCAGGCTACAAAGGCAAACTGGTTGCTTGGCAGACACAGCAACTTTTTAATTGGAGACCCTGGAGCTTTTTGCTTCCTCTTCACTGGTATTCTTGATGCAGACACTGGATGAAGTCTTCTCAGCCTTCTCAGTCACTAGTCCATTTGTCTGTAATTTCCAGCACAGACACCCTCTCACCTCAGAGTCTCTTCTCTTGCAATGAACCTGGAAACGTCATTTGCCAAGAGTTGTGAAAGCAATTTCATGTGTTACTCATCTAGTCTGAAGTTTACTATGTCACTGAAAGTTGGAAGTAGGCACATCCACATAGCTGAGGTAGTGGTACCCGTAGTATCAACCCTGCAGTCAGGCCCTGTAGCACAGCCTTGGCATGCAAGGCCATTGCTTATCCAGATGGACAGTCACTCCAGTGGCATGATCTCAGAGAGGACAAGTAGGGGAAGACACTTCTGAATTGCAAGGGAAAAGACCCTGAGGTGGGAGGGCATCAAGTGGGCTGTGTGGGGGTGAGAAGAGCAAAGGGAAAAGGACCTTCTGAATGCGGAGGGCAGGGAGGTGAGAGAGCCTTCGTGAGGGCTTCGGGTTTAACTCCATGCAAATAGTCAAGTTAATGGTGGCTGAGAAAGGAAAATTGACTCGGTCATGGTCAGCATGGTATGGTTAGAAATAGGAAAGATGGCTGGGCGTGGTGGCACACACCTTTAATCCTAGCACTTGGGAGGCAGAGGCAGGCGGATCTTTGTGAGTTCAAGGNAGAGCACATTTCCTGCTACCTTGCCTCTGACTCCCGGTTCCCAGAGGTACCTGAGGTCAGGATGAACTTTCCCAAATCCCGAGGAGAGTGCTTCTGTACCCCCTAAAGAGCCCATTCTTCTCCAAGGGGCTCCATGCTACTAAACACAACCAGTCAGCTTAAGGTCACCACTGCAGTTTCAATAGCCTCGCAATTGTTTTTCACTAACAATCACCAATGCTCCCCCTGATTTTGGGTTTTTGCACATTTTTGTCCTTAAAAGCTCTCTGTATCAGACCGTTGAGGTCGCATCCATCCCTGCGTGGAGTCGGTTGCATCCCTGATGCATCAACAATTGGCCCCCCTCGTGCATCAGTTTTCTCAGTTGGGTTCTGGTGCACCAGCAAATTAAATAAATTTTGTATCAAAGATTGAATCCTGGGCTTGAGAGTTTTTCTGTGCAATTTTTGGACCCAACACCTATAATATATCTTAATCAAATTTATAGGCCCCCCCATGCCCCATAGCCTCCCCCACCAGTCAAACATTTATATCCAGATGTCCCTCAGTGCAAGTTCAACCACTGGAGGCTAGTCAACCTATCTAGAGTCATTCCCTTAAACGAGATCTACTCTTCCTCATCCCACAATAATCATTTGCCCATAGTTCCTTGGCTAGAGTTGGGGCCTGCTGCCCATTTCCCTCAGTCTATGCTGGGTTTTTGTCTGATTGAATCCAAATGGATTTTGTGGATGCTGTCTCCATTGCTGTAAGTTCATGAACAAACTCCCAGAGGCCTGCTTCTGTTTTATTTTATTTTTTCCTTTTTAAGTCCAGAACACATTTATGGATTCACAGTTTAACAGTAAATTCACATGCAGGTAAAAAAGTAATACAACTTAGGGGCTAGAGAGATGGCCTAGCTGTTAAGAGCACTGACTGCTCTTGCAGAGGACCCGGGTTCGATCCCCAGCACCCACATGGCAGCTAAGAACTGTCTGTAACTCCAATTCCAGGAGAACNTGCTGTATTGAGTTCTGAACAAAACTTCTGTCCCCGAAATTCATTATACTGCAAAGCCTGGAACATGAGTAGGAACAGAGCAAGGAAAACAGTTTTACATATCAAATAATTTCCAAAGAATAAACATTACATTCTTGAGTTCAATTTTATGATTATAATATATATATTCATACAATATATGTGTATATTAAAGGAAATATATTTTAAAAGGAATAAAAGCCCATTAAGTTCATATTTACAGCCTGCCCAGAAAAATTTTAGTTAAAGTTATTTACTTTCCCTGGCAATCAAGAGGTCTAGGGTTGAAATGCTGCTTCCAAATGGCTAAAACCTCTGACTACATTACCATTTGCCCTCCAACCCTATAACACCACAAGCACTATAATTAAAAAAACTATTTAATCTGTTAGAGGCAGGGCAGAAAGAGTGAATCAAAAGGAAAGGGTTAACCATGCAGGGGCAAGTCTCTAGTTGAAGCAGGTCTGGTTCCCATGGTTACTCCCTCCCACCTTGAGCACAACTGCACTCAGGACTACTCCTCCCTTTCTGACCACAATCACAAGAGCACATTTCCTGCTACCTTGCTTCTGACTCCCAGTTCCCAGAGGTACCTGAGGTCAGGATGAACTTTTCCAAGTCCTGAGGAGAGTGCTTCTCCACCCCCTAAGGAGCCCATTCCTCTCCAAGGGGCTTTAAGCTACTAAATACAACCAATCAGCTTAAAGGTCACTACTACTAGCATTGTGTTTCTATAGCCTTGCAATTGTGTTCACTAACAATCACCAATGCTCCCCCTGGTGTGTGGTTTTTGCAGGGTTTTGTGCTTAAAAGCTCTCTGTTACAGACAGCCAGGGTCGCACCCTTCCCAGCATGGAGTGGGTTGCATCCCTGGTGCATCAACAATTTGGCTCCCCTGATGTACCAGTTTTCTCAATTGGGTTCTGGTGCAACAGCAAATTAAACAAATTTTGTTTCAAAGATTGAATCCTGGGCTTGAGAGTTTTTCTGTGCAATTTTTGAACCCAACAAATGGAAAGTGCTGATTCATAGCAACACTCTTTTCTTGCTTGTTTTCATCAAATCCAGTTGTAATTATGAGTCTTCATTATACTATATTAAGACACAGTTGGTTTGGGCGTGGTGGTGAATGCCTTTAATCCCAGCACTCAAGAAGTAGAGGCAGGCAGATCTCTGTGAGTTTAAGACCAGCCTGGAGTACATGGTGAGTTCCAGGCCAGCTGGGGCTCAAGGGAGACTCTGTCTCAAAAAGACAATTTAAAAATAAAGATACCATTTACTGCAGAGAATAGCTTAGTAACACCTGTTTGGCTATGAGTATTAAATAGCCTCTTTTGTAATTTCCCTTCTGATATAAACTACATTGCAGTTTCTGATTGCATTCTTTCCTTATCAGACAAAAACACAACAATATGATTTCTACAACCCTATATGGATGATTGGGGAGAATTCCAGATGCCTCACTGATGTTAGACTAAGATGAACAGGAAATTCTCATCTACTGATCCTGAAAGGAAGTTCCTGGGCAGGAGACACTCAGAGATGACAGCTGGGGAGATGACTTGGTGGGACTTGATTTCACTGGTTACAGTTTGAAAGCTCAGTGACAGCAGCAGATGAAGACAACTTACCGTTAACCCATAATGAGGAATACTAAAGTACTGAATCCATGAGACCTCGGGCACGAGGGCTTCAGAGTATAGCGAAAGACCAGAGAAAAACTGCAGAGCAAAAACTTGGAATGAGAACTGGTTTAGTGACTGAAGAATTCTAGACAAGATCCTCTTAAAGACTGGCCATCATATGCTAGGACCAGATCATTTTGGAAATCTTTTCCACTTCAAACAGGATTCTTCATTCTCTGCCTAGCTAAGGCTGTTGACACTTTCAACAAATTACATACCAATAACCTCTATTGAATATTCCACTTGCTGGAAGATCTTGAATTACGAAGACTATGTCCTCAACTTCCTCAGTAACCCAGCAATGGCAGATTGTGAAGTACAATTGTCCCTCGGTATCTGAGGTAGTAGGGTCCAAAGGCCCACCACACTGGCCAAAGCCAAACCTGAGGATGCTCAAGCTGTTTATCATTATAATGACATGTAATTTATGAACATCTTTTATAGTTTAATTGTACTAGTCTTGTATAGTTTAAATCATCTTAGGACTCCTTATAATACCCAATTTATGTAGCTACACAGATTAAACTGTACATTTTAGGGAATGATAAGAAAAATTATACTTAGTATATATTTATCATTGGTGCAATTTTTGTTTCAAATATTTCAATACATGGTTAGTTGACTCTGACAACATCATGGGCCAACTGTACCTGCTATTTTTTTTAATTAATTTTATTTATTTCCGTATGTGTATAAATGTACTGTCTGCATGCAAGTTTGTGCACCCGTGTCGTGCAATGCCGCGGAGGTCAGAAGAGGGTGTCAGATTCCCCTGGAACTGGAGTTCTCCTGGAATTGGAATTTCAGACGGTTGTGCTGGGGATCGAACCCGGGTCCTCTGCAAGAGCGGTCGGCGCTCTTAACCGCTAGGCCATCCCTCCAGCCCCTGTACCTGCTATTTTAATGGCACCACTGTCATATAGGAACACGTACAAGAAGAATTCTGAGCATTATATCTGTCTCTACTTCCAAGCATTAATATTTGTTATTTACAAGAGTTTGACTCACAGAGATAATAAAACTCTAGGGGGGCTTGGAGAGATGGCTCAGCAGTTAAGAACACCGACTGCTCTTGTAGAGGACCCGGGTTTGATTCCTAGCACCCACATGGCAGCTAAGAACTGTCTTTAACTCCAGTTCTAGGGGAATCTGATGCCCTCTTCTGACCTCCGCGGCACTGCAGGACATGGGTGCAGCAACCTACATGCAGACAGTACACTCATATACATAAAAAATAACTTAAAAAAATCTAGGATTTAATGAAAATATAGTATACCAAAGCCTAGAGGACACAATGAAGGCAGGTCTAAGAAGAATGCTTATAGTAAGTGCTTATAAAAAAATTTGAGAAATACCAATTATTAACTTAATAATGCCCCAGAAGACTTTGGAACAACAAAAACAAACAATGTCCTAAACCAGTAAAAGAGATAATCAAAATCAGGGCTGAAACCAATGAAATATAAATGAAAAAATAAAACAAAGATTTGGTCTTCTGAAAAGATTACAAGATTGACATTTAGTCATATTAACTGAGAAACAGAGAAAGAGCCAGAAAAAGAAGAGAGAGAACCCAGATTAATAAAATTAAAGAGAGAGATTATAATTGATATTGCAGACATACTTTAAAAATATATCTTCCACTAAAATGGAAAATCTTTAAAAAATGGATGACTTAAGTTGACTCACAACAATGAATGAGATCAAAGCAGTAATTTAAAGTCTGACAAAAAAGCCCATGGCCAGATGAGTTCAGCATAGAATTCCACCACACCTTCAACAAAGAAGTAACACCAAGACTCCTCAAATTATTCCATAAAAAGAATATTTCCAAATTATTTTTCAAGTAAATATTACCCTGGTATCCAAACCAGACAATGAGTCAACAAAAAATGATAAGCTAACCTCTCTGATAAACATAGATGCAAAAATTCTTAGTAAAATACTTGCAAGCTGAGAACTGGAGAGATGGCTCAACAGTTAACAGCACTGGCTGCTCTTACAGAGGAATTTGGTTCCCAGCACACATATGGCAGGTAACAACTATCTCTAATGCCATTTCCTGGGGATCTGACACCCTCATCTGGCCTCCATAGGCATTGCATGAACATAGCAGCACACTTTCATACATGTAGGCAAAACATGTAAATGACATAAATAACAATACTTGCAAAATACAAGAGCACATCAAAAAGATTATACACCATGAGTAAGTAAGCTTCATCCCAGAGACATAGGGGCTGTTCCACATACTATGTAAAGCAATAAATTTATTTTGCCACCTAAATGGAATCAAGGACAGAAACCCATAATTATTTCATTAGACACAGAACAAACCTTTGACAAAATCCAATTCCCCTTCATGGTGAAAGTCCTGGAGAATCTGGAGATACAGAGGACATACTGAAGCATAACAGAAGCAATCAGTATACAATGATAGCCAAGCTCATGGTAAATGGCGAAAAACCCAAAGAATTTCTACTAAAAGCAAGAACAAAACAAGGATGTCCACTTTTCCCATTGGTATTCAGTATAGTGCTTGATATTTCTGCTAGAGGAGTAAGACAAGCAAAGGAACAAAGGGGATAGAAATAGGGAGAATTCAAAGTAGCTCTATTTGCAATTATTTGATCCTAAACATAAAAAAACTCCAAGAGTCCACCAGAGAACTCCTGGAGCTGAGCTTCTACACATTCAACAAAGCAGTAGGATGCACAATTAGAACACACANTTTTTTTTCGTGTTTTCGAGACAGGGTCTCCCTATAGCCCCAGCTGTCCTGGAACTCACTCTGTAGACCAGGCTGGCCTTGAACTCACAAAGATCCGCCTGCCTCTGCCTCCTGAGTGCTAGGATTAAAGGTGTGCACCACCACGCCTGCCCGGCTGAAGTAAATCTTTTTGTTTTCTGCAAGAAACCCATCTGAGCTTCAAGAACAGGGACTACCTTAAGGTGAAAGGATGGAAAAAATATTCCAAGAAAATGGCACCAAAGAACAAGAAAGAGGTGTAATTATGAGATCTGACAAAACAGACTTCAAATTAAAACTAATCAGAAGAGATAAAGAGGTCCACTTCATTCTTATCAAAGGAAGAATTAGCCAAGAAGATATTACAATCATTAATATATATGCAGCAAACTCTGGTGCACCCAACTTCATAAACACGATACCACAGGACTTTAAGACACAGATTAATCCCACCATACTTGTACTATGAGACTGCAATACCCTGCTGTTCCATTAGACAGGTCAAATGGACAAACAATAAACAGAGAGATACATGAATGGCACAGTACCATACATCAACCAAATAACAGACATCTACCAATACCACCCAAGCACCAAATAATATATTTTCTATTCAGCACCCATGGAAATTTCTCCAAAATCTGCCACATACTGTAGCATAAAACAAACCTCAACAAATACAAAAAGTTGAAATAATTCCATGTATTCTATCAGACCACAATGCAAGAAAGCTTAATATCAATACCAAAAGAAACCCTAGTAATTACACGAAATCATGGAGATTAAATAACACACTCCTGAATAACAAATGGGTCAAAGTAGAAATTAAGAAGGAAATAAAAGTATTTCTGTAATTAAACAAAAAGGACAGTACAATACAACGAAACCTCTGGGACATGTTAAAAACAGTTCTAACAGAGAAATTTATAACTCTACAGGCCAACATTAAAAAATGAGAAAGAGGGGCTGAAGACATGGCTCAGCAGTTAAGAGCACCAACTGCTCCTGCAGAGGACCCAGGTTCAATTCTCAGCACCCACATGGCGGCTAAGAACCATCTTTAACTCCAGTTCCAGGGGAATCTGACGCTCTCCTCTGTGAGGCATTGCATGACACTGGCGCACCAACCTACATGCAGACAGTACACTCATACACATAAAAATAAGAAATAAATAAATAAATAATAATAGCAAAAGTAAATGACTTAACTTTGCAAATCAAAACTCTTGAAAGGCAACAACAAATGAAACCCAAACCAGCAGACAAGAAGAAAAAATATCAGAGCAGAGATTAGTGAAATAGAAACAAAGGAATCAATATAAAGAATCAGGGAGTATAAGATCTGGTTCTTTGAAAAGATAAACAAGATAGACAAACCCTTAGTCCTGTTAAAAAAAAACAAACTGCAAATCAACAAAATTAGAGAAGAAAGGGGAAACCTCACAACAAACAAGATTATTATAAAGATCAAGAACATTATGCCAGGCATGGTGGCACACGCCTTTAATCCTAGCACTTGGGAGGCAGAGGCAGGCGGATCTTTGTGAGTTCAAGGCCAGCCTGGTCTACAGAGTGAGTTCCAGGACAGCTGGGGCTACAGGGAGACCCCATCTCGAAATGACCAAACTTCATACACATAAATATAAAATACAAAATGAGCCGGACGCGTAGAGAAGATGCGCCAGTCTGATAGACCGGTTAAGAGCGCCGACCGCCCTCATTGACAGATAGTGAGACCGGCTACCAATCCCAGCAACCACATGGTGGCCAACAGAAACCATCTGAACTGAGGGTCCATATCATAGGAGAGATTATTTTCCCAGTTCCAGTGTGGACCACTGAACGCCCTCTTAACTGGGATATCATCCGCGCATTGGAAGTTAGCACTCGAGCCGGTGACAATTTTCCTACTCATTGCGTGGACAGTAACATTCGATGACGCTTTACACACAAAAATATATTACTAATATACACATGACCGATAGAATGATAAGAAATGACAATTAAGAAATACAATACCAGAAAGTTACAATTTAAATAAACTCTTGGCCCTAATTACTTGTATTTAATTTTTGGGGGGTGGCGAGAAAGACCCTCGTGACAGTGAGAATTGGTGTACGAGACAAACTTGGAAGTCTGAGAATACTAAATATTTTTGGACTCCAACAAACCGAACTATTTCAACTTTATTCATTTTATGGTTCAAATTGGCTATTTATTTTCCAGAAAATATCTTGAGAAACAAGTTTTAAAACAAAATTTGCCATTCAAGAGTGCACAGAGCTTTACATCCAGAGATTTCCCAGGACCACCTAGCACCCTTGTAAGGCTATCCATTGTACCATTGCACCACACCAAGGCACAATCGGGTGAGATCCCTTAAGGATATAATTTCCAGTCGAAAAAAGAGTCGCTCTAATAAGAGAGTCTGTTGTACTAATGCAGTACAACTTTAATACACACTTTAATAAAAGGAAAAAGACTTTTTCGAGGAACTACAGAAATATTCTTTAGAAGTAGTAGCACCCCAAAAAATCTTAAAGGATAGCCAAGTTTCGCAAGTGAAATGGTAAGTGTGACATCGGATAGTACAGGTGCCACGGCCTCTACAATGAAATACAAGGGCAGTTCGGTGTCGTTCTACACCTAAAAGATTTTTCAGAGGCAGGATTTTACTCCCTAAATCCTCCACTCATAACATTGTACACAGATACAAACATTGAAAAGTTTACTTTGTTGGTGGCTTTTGAAGGAATCAAATAGCCCTACTTTCCTGTTTTACATTGGTCACTAATAGCCAAGAGCAAACAAAAGGATTGTAGGGTTACCAAATAAATCCCAGGGAGAAATAATCTAGCATAATGATTGAATTCACAGGGTATAATATTAAAATTTAGTTCAAAGCTTTTCAATAATGTAGACTATTTGACCTTACAAAGATGACTGAACAATTTAGTTATTTATCCTTCATTAAAAGAAGCAAATAGTATATTTATAAGGGCATTTTTAATGGGAATTAATAGCTTTTCATCCGTTTGCACAAAGCTAGATTTGTTCTGAGTTTTCCATGTACCATATATATATATATGGCATTGTAAGTTAAAATAAAGGTAATACATATACCATCGTATATGAAACTTAACATTTTTTTTGATTAATAATGTTCATATTTAAAGAAATCGTAAATTCTTTCCAAGGATTTTATTCCAAATTTTAGCAACTTGTAGTTGTTTAAAGAAAATTCTGTAATATCACATTTCAATTTAAAACCTTCTTTTTTATTGTAATTTATTTTTTATTTGTTACAAAAACTGGACCCCCGATTTCCGCTTACAATTATTCCATTACCTTTCCAGAGCTCATATGATTGCCAAACTATCTTGCATTGCATAGTCTATTAGTCTTCTAAAATAATTTTCCCATGACTCTGGTTTTTGGACAAATCACTGTTTTCACGTTCTCTGAAGTTATATTCTTTTTGTATGTTGTTTGCTTCTGATTTTTCTATCCAAATGGGGAACATTATGTCAATGCTTTGTACAAAAGCAATTCGGTACATTTCTCCAAGAAATCTATTACAGGTATAGCTGTGTATTTGTGTCTCTCTGATAATATCCACTATTCCGATTACATTACCTTATAATCTAAGTGGGATTTATGCCATCACCGGTTGCACTTCTGCAGAGAGTTAGCAGTGAACATTCCTCATGGAAGAAGGTCTCTTGAATTGGAGAGCCAAATAAGCATGCTTTTGAACAGTTTTCATTTTCTCCTCGCAGATGTAATAAAATGAAAACAAACACGCACCTGTCATGGAGACAAGGCAACGCAGCTAGATCATACTACATGAGGGGAAGGAGTGGGCTGTCTTGTAACAGTGATTTGTTGGCAGTCTTGACAGGTCACTTCCTAAGGGATGATTCACAAAACTCTCACTCAGAACCAAGTCTTGAGCTTGTCCTCTGTGATGGTTGGTCTTTGAGGTCAACTTGACTGGGTAAAGTGATGTCTAGGATTGGCAAAATTTTTCTGTGTGTCTAGGGAGACACTTCAAGAGAGGGTTGCCATGTGGGTCAGTGACTGGGGAAGAAAGACCCGCCTTCCAACTGGCTGGGGGCCCACATGCAGAAAACCTAGAGGAAGGCAATGTGAGCGCTTGCAAATCCCTTTTCTTCTGAGTGATACATGCCTTGTGGTTGCCGCATCCTCTTCTAACGCCAGACTTCAGCTTCTTTGTCCTTTCAATATAGACTCAGTACCCGTGGTTCTCCAGGGTTCTTCTAAGCCTTCAATGGGTTGGGCGATTTACCCAGCTTGTGGGTGACTGAGCAGCTACATGGTCCTCTTTCTCTCTAGCATGCAGAATGGCCATTGTTGAACTCCTTAGCTCTTATTGTGTAACCCAGTCGAATACATTCACTTTTGTACCATGTTTGCACATGTTCTTTTGGCTCTGTTATTCCAGAAACTACTGACCACACTTTTCAAGCGCCCTGCAGTAGCCCTGTGTTTCTATCAGTTTGGGTCTGAAATGTTTCCAAATGTCAGTGTGGTAAAGGCATAGTCACTAACCTCTGGCATTGTTGAGAGGTGATAGAACTTAGTTAGGTCATTAGAGGAATATCTTTAAAGAGAATATTAGGACTCAGGCCCCTTTCTGTTTCTTTCTTTGCTCGTGTCTGCCATAAGGTGAACATTCTCCCGAAGTCCTTCCTCTTGCCATGGTTCCATGGCTCACTATAAGCCAAAGCAACTGAGTCAAGCAACCATAAACTGAAGATTTTAGCTAAAATTTAGCTTTTTTAGTAATTGACTAGATGCCATTGCGTTTTGTACAGTGTGTATGGTGAGCTTGTACCCCTATTGACAATGCATTTGGTTGTTTTTATCAAACCTTTTTTTTTTTTGCACCTTCTTCCTTATGAGCAAGACCCTGCATAGTCTTCCCAACAGGGAGGATAGTTATATGTGTGAAATTATAAAGGGGGAATGAGTACTCAAACAATATCTAGATAACGTTGATTAGACACCCATGCCTGAAAACCCAGAATATTAAAAGAAAACCTGATTAGAGGGGACTACTTGGAGCAGGCACACAGGGTGGGTGTGGGGAAGGGAGAGTAGTGAGGCTCCAAATACAAGCAAAATGCAGTCATATATGTGTATGAATATGAGCAAAATGCAATCATATTTGTGTATGAATATGTCAATATGCAACTCATTTTGTGTACTCAATAAAAATACGTACTTATCTATTTGGTCTTCTATGTGCTTCTTGTATTTGTATGGTTTACCTTTTTTTTAGTTGTGGGGAAATTTTTTATCTATATTCTGTATAAGGATCTGAGCTGAAACCAACCCAAATGCCCCTCAACTGATGACTGGATACAAAAAGTGGTACATTCTACACACGAGCTTCTAGCGCAAGGAAGAAAGATATAATCATGAGCTTTTGTTATGGTAGAATAAGAAATGGACTTGAAAAGCCATTATTGTAAGTGAAGTAACACAGTCCAGAAAAAAATAAAAGGAAATGGTTTCCCTCCTTTGTGGATGCTAATCATCAAATCCCTCAGTTGGCAGGCAGACAACACTGAGAAGCAAATTATTTATTATATTTCATTGTATCTGAAAGCAACTGTGCTATTTCAATGTGAAATCTTAATGGGCTCTAGAATTGGTCCGTGACCACTTGTATTTCAAACATTGTAGGAAATTTACCATATATCGGAAAAGATGGAAGATGTGCCTATTAATATTTCTGTTGGCATATATCGAATTATTCTGTACCTTCCTTGCAACATTTACAGTTACAATGTGAATCTCTAAATGTGTTCAGGAATTAACCTATAAGTTTTACTTTTTCAGAACTTTAATTTTTGTTTGAAATGTGGTGTGAGATGTGACAGTATGCTGAATTATGTGTAGAACAAGTGAAGAAAAAAAGAGAATTACAGAAAAAAAATAGATCCAAAAAAATTAAAACACTCACTCTTTTGTCAATAGCAGGGTCTTTAATGACAGTTGATTTGTTCTCTGGGAACATTGTGCAGCCCGTTAGTCATCGCTGAAAAACAACTTAGAGGCTTCCACATCAGTGGCTGATGATGCTTCTAGGAATTAACATCCATTTGGAGATAAGGAGCATTCACAGGTTTGTGATTTTTTTTCACTTCTTTCTTTTCCAGATCCCACTCTGGCTCTGAGATTTTTTCAATAAACCTAACTACTGTGGTGATGAGAATAGAGAGGTCACGTGTGTACTTTTCCTAGATACACCTGTTAGATTCCCTGTCCTCCTTGGAGTTACTAGACCCCTCCTAAATGAATTTATGTGCCTATGATCTAAGACTGTGCTCCCCGAGTCCATCTTCTTCTACGTACTGAGCTCACTAAATGAAGACAGAACACAGACAAAACAGAGCCAGGATGAACTCAGAGCATTCTTTAGAAAGGCAGTGGCTCCTGAAGATGAGTGGACAGTTGTCCCTTAACCTGTTGATGCTCCAAAGATGACAAATGAGTGAACAATCTTTTAGCATAACAGCATAACTGATTTGGGAATGTGCCACTTTACTGAAAGTTGTTAATAATTTCTAGGAGTTTTCTGGTGGAATTCTTGGCATCTCTTAGGTAATATCATGTTCTCTGACAAAAGAAATAATTTGACCTCTTCTTTTCCTATTATTATTCCTTTAATTTCCTTCTCTTACTGCCTTAGCAAGAGTTTAAGAACTATATTAAAAAGGAGTTGAAGCTGGGAATGGTGGCACATGCCTTTAATCTTAGCCCTCAAGAGGCAGAGGCAGGGTGATGATCTCTGTTGAGTTCAAGCCAGCCTGGTCTACAAGTGAGTTCCAGGCGGCTGGGGTATATAGGGAGACCTGCCTAAAAAGACAAAAAAAGGAGTTGGATAAGGGACAGTCTTGCCAGGTTCCTGATTTTAAGGGAAATACTTCCAGTTTTTCTCCATTTAGAAGGATGTTGAATGTGGGTTTGTTGTATATAGCTTTAATTATGTTGAGATATGTTCCTCCAATCCAATTTCCCTCTAGGACTTTTAACATAAAATGCATGTTGTATTTTTAAAAGGCTTTTCAGCATCAATGAGATACCATGTGATTATTTGTCTTTGAGTCCATTTTATATGATTTATGACATTATAGTGACTTACATATATTGAACATCCCTGTCTCTGGAATGAATGCCAACTTGATCATGAGTGGATGATCATTTGATGTGTGTTTGTATAAGATTTCAAGTATATTTTTTGAGAATTTTTTGCATTTTATTTCATTAAGAGATGGGTGCTATAGTTTTATTTTTGTTGTATTTTTACTTGGTTTGGTATTAGAATGATCTCGGCTTACTAGAAAGAAGTTTGGGAGTTCTCCCTCTGTTTCTATGTTTTGAATAATTAAAGTACCTATTGGTGTAAACTTCTTTAAATGTCTGTAAATTCTGATGAAATCCATCTGGCCTGAGAATTTTTTTTGGTTGGGAGTTTTGTATTACCTTTCAATTTCCTTACATATTATGGGTCTATTTATAGCTGTTGTTCTCTGCTTTTAGTTCTTTGGGTGACTTCCACTATTTTAGATATTCCTCCTTTTGTTGTTAGGTTTTCAATTTCAATAGAAAATAGGAATTTTAAAATACCCTTATAATGTTCTTTGTTTTTTTTTTTTTTTTTTTTTTTTTTTGGTTTTCAATGCTTGCATGGCATGCCTGTATCTCCAACATGAATGAAATATAAATAGTAGCAGTGGGCTGGAGAGATGGTTCAGCCATTAAGAGCACTGGTGCTCTTGCCAAAGACACATTCTATTCCCAGCCTCCACATGACAGTAACAATCATCTGTATACTGCAGTTCCAGGGAATCTGACACCCTCTTTCCGGCTTCCATAGGCATTGCAGAGCACTGGTATACTTACATACATTTTAGGACAAAACATCATACACATAAATAAAATAACAAAGACGAGGGCTGGAGAGATGGCCTAGCGGTTAAGAGGCGCCGACCGCTCTTACAGAGGACCCGGGCTTCAATCCCAGCACCCACATGGTGGCCGAGAAACCTCTAAACTCCCAATTCAAGGAGAACTCCAGTTCCAGGGGAATCTGACGCCCTCTTCTGACCTCCGTGGCATTGCACACATGGTGCCAACCTAATGCAGGACAGTACAATCATACACAGAACAAAATAAATAAAATAAAAAAAAATAAAATGACATAAATGATAAAATGAAATTAGAAATAAATACAGAAAGTTACAATTTAATAAACATCTGGCACTAATTACTAATTAATGCAAAAAAACCTCATGAACAAAATTGTCGAGCACTTTTGGTAAAGTCTGAGAATACTAAATTATTTAATCAAAACGAATTTTCTTTATCAGTATTTCCAAAGGTATTTATTTTCCAAAATTCCTTGGAGAAAACAGGTTGAAACAAAATTTGCAATTCAAGAGTGCACAGAGCTTAGATCAGAGATTTCCCAGGACCACCTAGCACCCTTGTAAGGCTGTCCATTGTAGTGCATCACCAAGGCAGAATCGGGTCTTCTAGATATATTTCCGTGAAAAAAGGTCACATATAATGTTGTACTACATGCATAAAACATTAATAACACATGAATATAGGAAAAAAAGACTTTTTTGGAGGAGATACAGAAAATATTCTTAGAAGTAGTAGCACTCAAGAAAAATCTTAAAGGATAGACCAAGTTTCAGCAGTGAAATGTAAGTGTGACATCTGGATAAAGTACAGGTGCACACGGCCTACCTGAAATACGAAGGCATGTTGGTGTGTCTAAACCTAAGCTTTCAGAGGCAGGGATTTTCTCCCTAAATCCTCACTCAATACATTGTACAGATACAAACATGAAAAGTTACTTTGTGGTGGCTTTTGAGATCAAATAGCCCTACTTCCTGTTTACATTGTCAGCTAATAGCCAAGAGCAAACAAAAGGATTGTAGGGTACAATAAATCCCAGGGAGAAATAATCTAGCATAATGATTGAATTCACAGGGTTTAAATTAAAATTTAGTTCAAAGCTTTTCAATAATGTAGACTATTTGACCTTACAAAGATGACTGAACAATTAGTGTCTTGATTTTCCTCTCTACTTAAAAAGAAGCAGGATAGAATATATTTCATAGCAATGTTGAAAATGTGAAAGAAATAATATATGTACTTTTTCATCCCTGTTGCACAACTAAGAATTTGTTACATCATATGTATTTATCATGTACATCATATTTGAAGTATATATGCATGTGTAATGGTTAAATATAGCTAATTAACAAATAAATTAACCCATCTCTTATTTATAAATGAAGAACTTAACATTTGTTCTTTGCATTTTCAATAATAAATTGCATCAACATTAGATATTTTAAAAAGAATCTGTCTACATTTCTCCAAGGAATATTTTATATACAATTTTACTTGTATTTGTGTTAAAAATCCTCTGATAATAGCCACTATTTCCAGATTACATTTTCCTTATGTATATGATTTATCAAAGACTGTACCCTCATCCGCAGAGCTGATTGCCAACTCTTCTAGCCTATTCCGTGACCTACATGGAAAATCACGCAGTAGTCATGAGAGACGGCTTAGCTGCGAAGAACAGTACGCCTACAACTAAGATGCAGTAGCCATAGACTAAGTGTCAGATATTTGGAGAAATCGAGGCATGTCTTAGTTATTTCGGCAGATGTAAAAATGAAAACATCCTGCATGGGAGACAAGGAACGCAGCTAGATCATACTAATGAAGGGGAAGGAGTGGCTGTCTTGCAACAGTGATTTGTTGGCAGTCTTGACAGGTCACTTCCTAAGGGATGATTCACAAAACTCTCACTCAGAACCAAGTCTTGAGCTTGTCCTCTGTGATGGTTGGTCTTTGAGGTCAACTTGACTGGGTAAAGTGATGTCTAGGATTGGCAAAATTTTTCTGTGTGTCTAGGGAGACACTTCAAGAGAGGGTTGCCATGTGGGTCAGTGACTGGGGAATAAAGACCCGCCTTCCAACTGGCTGGGGGCCCACATGCAGAAAACCTAGAGGAAGGCAATGTGAGCGCTTGCAAATCCCTTTTCTTCTGAGTGATACATGCCTTGTGGTTGCCGCATCCTCTTCTAACGCCAGACTTCAGCTTCTTTGTCCTTTCCATATAGACTCAGTACCCGTGGTTCTCCAGGGTTCTTCTAAGCCTTCAATGGGTTGGGCGATTTACCCAGCTTGTGGGTGACTGAGCAGCTACATGGTCCTCTTTCTCTCTAGCATGCAGAATGGCCATTGTTGAACTCCTTAGCTCTTATTGTGTAACCCAGTCGAATACATTCACTTTTGTAACATGTTTGCACATGTTCTTTTGGCTCTGTTCATCCAGAACTACTGCACACACTTTTCACAGCCCTGCAGTAGCCCTGTGTTTCTATAGTTTGGGTCTGAAATGTTTCCCAAATGTCAGTGTGGTAAAGGCATAGTCACTAACCTCTGGCATTGTTGAGAGATGATAGAGCTTAGTTAGGTCATTAGAGGAATATCTTTAAAGAGAATATTAGGACTCAGGCCCCTTTCTGTTTCTTTCTTTGCTCGTGTCTGCCATAAGGTGAACATTCTCCCAAGTCCTTCCTCTTGCCATGGTTCCATGGCTCACTATAAGCCAAAGCAACTGGGTCAAGCAACCATAAACTGAAGACTTTTAGCTAAAATAAGCCTTTTCTTGTATTGACTGTGCATGCGTTTTGTGACAGTGATGGTGAGTTGACCAAAACCCTTTCCTTCCCTTCCATTGCAATGCCTTGCACCTTCTTCCTTATGAGCAAGACCCTGCATAGTCTTCCCAACAGGGAGGATAGTTATATGTGTGAAATTATAAAGGGGGAATGAGTACTCAAACAATATCTAGATAACGTGGATTAGACACCCACACCTGAAAACCCAGAATATTAAAAGAAAACCTGATTAGAGGGGACTACTTGGAGCAGACCACATCGGGTGGGTGTGGGGAAGGGAGAGTAGTGAGGCTCCAAATACAAGCAAAATGCAGTCATATATGTGTATGAATATGAGCAAAATGCAATCATATTTGTGTATGAATATGTCAATATGCAACTCATTATTTTGTGTACTCAATAAAAATACGTACTTATCTATTTGGTCTTCTATGTGCTTCTTGTATTTGTATGGATTTACCTTTTTTTAGTTTGGGGAAATTTTCTTCTATTATTCTGTTGAAGATCTGAGCTGAAACCAACCCAAATGCCCCTCAACTGATGACTGGATAACAAAAATGTGGTACATCTACACTGGAGTTCTATGCAGCGGCAAAGAAAGATTACATCATGAGCTTTATGGGTAAAAGGATGCTGAAAGCCATTATGCTAAGTGAAGTAACACAGTCCCAGAAAAAAAAAAGGCAAATGGTTTCCCTCATTTGTGGATGCTAATACCAAATCCCCAGTTGGCAGGCAAACTGAGCAACTTTATTATTATATTTCATTGTATCTGAAAGCAACTGTGCTATTTCAATGTGAAACTCTTAATGGGCTCTAGAATTGTCCTACCACTTGTATTCACACATTGTAATTACCATATATGAATGGAAGATGTGTATTCATATTTTGTTCATATTCTTTTTACCTTCATTCAACATTACTGTTAAAATGTGAATCTCTAAATGTGTTCAGGATTAACCTATAGTTTACTTTCAGAATTTAATTTTGTTTTATGTGTGGAGTGTAATATGAAATATTTTGGAATAATAAAAATTAAAAAGAAAAAAAAAACTTTCTATAAAAACTCACTTTTTGTCAATAGCAGGGTCTTTATGACAGTTGATTTGTTCTCTGGGAACATTGTGCAGCCCGTTTAGTCATCGCTGAAAGGAACTTAGAGGCTTCCACATCAGTGCCTGATGATGCTTCTAGGATTAACATCCATTTGAGAATAAAGGAGCATTCACAGGTTTGTGATTTTTTTCACTCTTCTGGTTTTTCCAGATCCCACTCTGGCTCTGAGTATTTCATAAAACCTAAGCTACTGTGGTGATGAGACAGGAGAAGTCACTGGTTACTTTTCCTAGATACACCTGTTAGATTCCCTGGCCTCCTTGGTGTTACTAGATCCCTCTGAATATAATGTATGTGATTCAGACCCGGCCCATCATTCTTTCAGTACTGAGCTCACTAAATGAAGACAGAACACAGACAAAACAAGCCAGGATGAACTCAGAAGCATTCTTTGAAAAGGGCAGTGGCTCCTGAAGATGAGTGGACAGTTGTCCCTCTAACCTGTTGATGCTCCAAAGATTAGCAAATGAGTGAACAATCTTTTAGCATAACAGCATAACTCATTTGGGAATGTGCCACTTTACTGAAAGTGTTAATAATTTCTAGGAGTTTTCTGGTGGAATTCTTGGCATCTCTTAGGTATAATATCGTTATCTGCAAAAAGAAATAATTTGACCTCTTCTTTTCCTATTACTACTCCTTTAATTTCCTTCTCTTACTGCCTTAGCAAGAGTTTAAGAACTATATTAAAAAGGAGTTGAAGCTGGGAATGGTGGCACATGCCTTTAATCCTAGCCCTCAAGAGGCAGAGGCAGGCGGATCTCTGTGAGTTCAAGGCCAGCCTGAGTCTACAGAGTGAGTTCCAGGCCAGCTGGGGTATATAAGGGAGACCCTGTCTAAAAAAGACAAAAAAAAAAAGGAGTTGAGATAAGGGACAGTCTTGCCAGGTTCCTGATTTTAAGGGAAATACTTCCAGTTTTTCTCCATTTAGAACGATGTTGAATGTGGGTTTGTTGTATATAGCTTTAATTATGTTGAGATATGTTCCCTCCAATCCATTTCCCTCTAGGATTTTTAACATAAATGCATGTTGAATTTTATAATGCATCTATTGAGATGACCATGTGATATTTATCTTTGAGTCCATTTATATGATTTATGACATTTATTGACTTACATATATTGAACCATCCCTGCATCTCTGGAATGAAGCCAACTTGATCATGGTGGATGATCATTTTGATGTGTGTTTGTATAAGATTTGCAAGTATTTTTTTGAGAATTTTTTCATCTATATTCATTAAGGAGATGGGGCTATAGTTTTCTTTTTGTTGTATTTTTACTTGGTTTGGTATTAGAGTGATTCTGGCTTATTAGAAAGAAGTTGGGAGTTCTCCCTCTGTTTCTATGCTTTGAATAATTTAAGTAATATTAGTAGTAGAACTTCTTTAAATGTCTGGTAGAATTCTGATGTAAATCCATCTGGGCCTGAGAATTTTATGGTTGGGAGATTTTGTATTACTGTTACAATTTCCTTATATTATGGGTCTATTTAAGCTGTTTTTCTCTTATTAGTTCTTTGGTGATTTCCATGATTTTAGATATTCATCCATTTATTTTAGGTTTTCAATTTCAATAGAAAATAGGATTTTAAATATTCCCTTATAATGTCTTGATCTTTATAATAATCTTGTTTGTTGTGAGGTTTCCCCTTTCTTCTCTAATTTTGTTGCTTTGCAGTTGGTTTCTTTTGTTTTTGTTTTTGTTTTTGTTTTTTAACAGGACTAAGGGTCTGTCTATCTTGTTTATCTTTTCAAAGACCAGATCTTGGACTCATTGATTCTATATATTGATTCCTTTGTTTCTATTTCACTAATCTCTGCTCTGATTTTTTTTTCTTCCTGTCTGCTGGTTTGGGTTTCATTTGTTGTTGCTTTTCAGAGTTTTGATTTGCAAAGTTAAGTCATTTACTTTTGCTTATTATTATTTATTTATTTATTTTTATTTTTATGTGTATGAGTGTACTGTCTGCATGTAGGGGCGTGTGCTGACTGGTGTTGTTCATTTGTTGCCTTCAAGAGTTTTGATTTGAGTTTATTACTTTTGCTTATTTATTATTTATTTATTTATTTTTATTTGTGTATGAGTGTATGCCTGCATGTAGGTTGGCACAGTGTTGTGCATGCCTCAGATCAGAGGAGCACAGATTCCCCTGGAACTGGAGTTAAGATGGTTCTTAGCCGCCATGGTGGGTGCTGAGAATTGAACCTGGGTCCTCTGCAGGAGCAGTTGGTGCTCTTAACTGCTGAGCCATGTCTTCAGCCCCTCTTTCTCATTTTTTAATGTTGGCCTGTAGAGTTATAAATTTCTCTGTTAGAACTGTTTTTAACATGTCCCATAGGTTTTGTTGTATTGTACTGTCCTTTTATATATATCATTTCGAAATACTTTTATTTCCTTTTAATTTTCTACCTTTGACCCATTTTTTATTCAGGAGTGTGTATTTAATCTCCATGATTTCGTGTATTACTAGGGTTTTTTTGGTTTGATATTAAGCTTTCTTGCATTGTGGTCTGATAGAATACATGGAATTATTTCAACTTTTTGTTTTTTTTTGTTTTTTTTTACAGTATGTGGCAGATTTTGGAGAAATTTCCATGGGTGTGAAATAAGAAATATATTATTTGGTGCTTGGGGGTATCTGGTAGATGTTGTTATTTGGTTGATGTATGGTAACTGTTATTCTATCCTCTGTTTATTGTTTGTCCATTTGNTGGCCTCCACATGGTGCAGTAATCAAGATATATACAGTCAGGCCTGAGATGCCTGAATCTGGCCTCCACATGGTGGCAGGAATCAAGATATATACAGTCAGCCTGAGACTGCCTGAATACTGGCCTCCACATGGTGCAAGGGGAATCGTATATTTAACCAGTCTGAGAATGCCTGAATCTGGCCTCCACGTGTGCAGGAGATCAGATTATATCAGTCAGCCTTGAGATTGCCTGAATCTTGGCCTCCACATGGTGCAGGAATCAAGATATACACAGTCAGCCTGAGACTGACTGAATCTGGCCTCCACATGGTGCAGGAAACAAGATATATACAGTCAGCCTGAGACTGCCTGAATCTGGCCTCCACATGGTGCAGGAATCAAGATATATACAGTCAGCCTGAGACTGCCTGAATCTGGCCTCCACATGGTGCAGGAATCAAGATATATACAGTCAGCCTGAGACTGCCTGAATCTGGCCTCCACATGGTGCAGGAATCAAGATATACACAGTCAGCCTGAGACTGCCTGAATCTCGCCTCCACATGGTGCAGAAATCAAGATATATACAGTCAGCCTGAGACTGCCTGAACCAGCCTCCACAGATGGTGCATGGAATCAAAATATACACAGTCAGCCTGAGACTGCCTGAATCTGGCCTCACATGGGTGCAGGAATCCAAGATATACACATCAGCCTGAGACTGCCTGAATCCAGCTCCACATGGTCAGGAATCAAGATATATACATCAGCCTGAGACTGCCTGAATCGCCTCCACATGGTCAGGAATCAGAAAAATATATACAGTCAGCTGAGACTGGCCTTGAATCTGGCCTCCCATGGTGCAGGAATCAAGATATACAGTCAGCCTGAGACTGCTTGAAATCTGGCCTCCAGATGGTGCAGAATCAAGATATACACAGTCAGCCTGAGACTGCCTTAATCTGGCCTCCACATGGTGCAGAAATCAAGATATATACAGTCAGCCTGAGATGCCTGAATCTGGCCTCCACATGGTGCAGGAATCAAGATATATACAGTCAGCCTGAGACTGCCTGAATCTGGCCTCCACATGGTGCAGGAATCAAGATATACACAGTCAGCCTGAGACTGCCTGAATCCAGCCTCCACATGGTGCAGGAATCAAGATATATACAGTCAGCCTGAGACTGCCTGAAATCAGCCTCCACATGGTGCAGGAATCAAGATATATACAGTCAGCCTTGACTGCCTGAATCGGCTCCACATGGTCAGGTCAGAATATACAGCCGCCTGAGACTGCCTGAATCTGGCCTCCACATGGTGCAGGAATCAAGATATATACAGTCAGCCTGAGACTGCCTGAATCTGGCCTCCACATGGTCGAACAAGATATATACAGCACTGTGATCTGACTGAATCTGGCCTCCACATGGTGCAGGAATCAAGATATATACAGTCAGCCTGAGACTGCCTGAATCTGGCCTCCACATGGTGCAGGAATCAAGATATATACAGTCAGCCTGAGACTGCCTGAATCTGGCCTCCACATGGTGCAGGAATCAAGATATATACAGTCAGCCTGAGACTGCCTGAATCTGGCCTCCACATGGTGCAGGAATCAAGATATATACAGTCAGCCCGGAGACTGCCTGAATCTGGCCCCACTGGTGCAGGAATCAAGATATATACAGTCCAGCCTGAGACTGCCTGAATCTGGCCTCCGTCATGCTGTGCCAGGAATCAAGAATAGTATACAGTCAGCCTGAGACTGCCTGAATCTGGCCTCCACATGGTAGGAATCAAGATAATACAAGTCACGCTGAGACTGCCTGAATCCGGCCTCCACATGGTGCAGGAATCAAGATATATACAGTCAGCCTGAGACTGCCTGAATCTGGCCTCCACATGGTACAGGAATCAAGATATATACAGTCAGCCCGAGACTGCCTGAATACCCTCCACATGGTGCAGGAATCAAGATATATACAGTCAGCCTGAGACTGC
Source organism: Rhizomys pruinosus (assembly GCA_009823505.1). Classification (NCBI taxonomy): domain Eukaryota; kingdom Metazoa; phylum Chordata; class Mammalia; order Rodentia; family Spalacidae; genus Rhizomys; species Rhizomys pruinosus. Next base: position 65,983 of record VZQC01002321.1, read on the forward strand.
CTGAATCTGGCCTCCACATGGTGCAGGAATCAAGATATACACAGTCAGCCTGAGACTGCCTGAATCTGGCCTCCACATGGTGCAGGAATCAAGATATACACAGTCAGCCTGAGACTGCTGAATCTGGCCTCCACATGGTGCAGGAATCAAGATATATACAGTCAGCCTGAGACTGCCTGAATCCCCTCCACATGGTGCAGGAATCAAGATATATACAGTCAGCCTGAGACTGCCTGAATCTGGCCTCCACATGGTGCAGGAATCAAGATATATACAGTCAGCCTGAGACTGCCTGAATCTGGCCTCCACATGGTGCAGGAATCAAGATATATACAGTCAGCCTGAGACTGCCTGAATCTGGCCTCCACATGGTGCAGGAATCAAGATATACACAGTCAGCCTGAGACTGCCTGAATCTGGCCTCCACATGTGGGTGGGATTCCCAAATTTTGCTGTCCCCAACCCCCTACCTTGGGACCATCTGAAGCCCCTGCCTCTGGTGCAGGACTAAACCGCTTGGCATTTTAGTGGGGCCCAAACACTCACAGACTGCCCCAGAGTTCCTGAATCAAGCTGCAGCCAGCAAGTCTCCCAAACTTTGTTTTGCCTGCTGGCTAGTAGGGGTACAGTGAGAGTATCTGGCTGATGTCCGACAGTGGCCACTGCAGGAACTCCTGAGTAGCTGGACTAGAACCAGCTCGTCCCTCCAATATAAAATCAAAAGAAAAACCTGAAGCCCAGGCCAACCAGCTTTTCATAGCTAATAAGAAATCAACCAGGGCACATCAAGAATATAAACAAAATCAGCCTTCGGCTCAACAAAGGAATGTGAGTTTCATACCAGAATCACAAACAAAAAAACAAATCCACATGCCAAAATCACAGCAAAAATAATAATACGAAAACCACAAATAATATGTCCCTCTAAATACTACCAGTCATATAAAAGATTTCTACAACAACCCAGGACACATAATTTAAAAGAACTATCATAAACATGATCAAAGAATTCAACTAATTTAAAGAAAATCAAAGAACTAAAAGAATATATGGATAAACTTGTGGCTGAATTTACAAAAGAGATAGAAATACTGAAGAAAACTCAGGCTGAAATGACAAAGGAAGTGAAACACTCAATAAGCCAACTGGAAATGATGAAAGAAAGCCTAAGCAATAGAATGAATGAAATAGAAAAATGGAATATCAAGACTGGAGAATAAAGTTGAAGAACTGGACTGCCTAAGCAAAGTTTATAAAAATTTTAAAAACACAGGAATGGAATATGCAGGAAATGTAAGGCACCATGAAAAGACCAAAGTTATGCATCATAGGCATAGAGGACAGACAAGAATCTCAGGATAATGGTATTGACCAGATCTCCAACAGGGTTGTAGAAGAAAATTTCCCCAAATCAAGGAAAGACATGCCCACAAAAATTCAAGAAGCACATAGAACACCAAATAGACAGGAATAGAAGAGTAACACCCCATACCATATCATAGAAAAAACCAAACCCACAGAACAGAATGAGAATACAGAAAGCTGCAAGAGAAAACAAGTCACATATAAAGGAAAAACCCATCAGAATCACAGCTAACTTTTCTTTTTAAATTAATTAATTTATTTATTTGTTTATGTGTATGAATGTATTGTTTTGCATGTAGCTGTGCACCTGTATTGTGCAATGCTGCAGGTCAGAAAGAGGTGTTGGATTCCCCCTGGAACTGGAGTTCTCCTGGAATTGCAGTTACAGACGGTTCTCAGCCGCCCTGTGGGTGCTGGGGATCGAACCCGGGTCCTCTGCAAGAGCAGCCAGTGCTCTTAACCACTAGGCCAAATCTCCAGCCCCACAGCTAACTTTTCAATACAAACTAGGAAAGCCAGAAGAACCTGAACCAAAGTATTCCTAGTTCTAATCAACCATAGATGCCAACTCAGAATATTTTACCTAGCAAAAATGTCTATTACATTTGAAAGAGAAAGAAAAATTTTCCATGACAAGAATAGGTTAAAAGCTAAAAGAATTCATGTGCAGAAAACCAGGCTTTCAGATACTACTTGAAGCCAATTCAAAGAGCCAAAGAAAGGAATGACTATACCCAAAGGGCAACAGAAAGAAACTAAATGAAACTGGAACTATGGAAATCAATACACATCTCTCAATAATTGTTTTAAATATCAATAGGCTGAAATCTCCAGTCAAAAGACATAGGCTAGTGAAATGGGTTAAAAAAACATGAAATCTTTTTTTTTAAGCCAGTGAGAAACATGAAGTCTTTTTCTATCACCCTTGACTGACAAAAAAAACTTAAGAAACATGAAGTCAATCTTTTTGCTTTCTGCAGGAAACCCATCTGAGCTTCAAGAACAGGGACTACCTTAAGGTGAAAGGATGGAAAAAATATTCCAAGAAAAATGGCACCAAAGAAAAAGAAAGAGTGCAATTCTGAATCTGACAAAACAGACTTCAAACTAAAACTAGTCGAAGAGATAAAGAGGTCACTCATTCTTATCAAAGGAACAATTAGCCAGAAAATATTTACAATCATTAATATATATATGCAGCAAACTCTGGTGCACCCAACTTCATAAACACAGATACCACAGGACTTTAAGACACAGATTAATCCACACATACTTGTAGTATGAGACTGCAATTCCCTGTGTTCCATTAGACAGGTCAACTGGCAAAAGAATAAACAGAGAGATTACATGAATTACACAATACCATACATCAACCAAATAACAGACATCTACCAGTACCAATCCAAGCACCAAATAATATATTTTCTATTTTAGCACCCATGGAAAATTCTCCAAAATCTGCCACATACTGTAGCATAAAACAAACTTCAACAAATTCAAAAAAGTTGAAATAATTCCATGTATTCTATCAGACCACAATGCAAAAAAGCTTAATATCAATACCAAAAAAAACCCTGGTAACTACACAAAACATGGAGATTAAATAGCACACTCCTGAATAACAAAATGGGTCAAAAGTAAAATTAAGAAAAATTAAAGTATTTCTGTAATTAAAGAAAAAGGATAGTACAACACAACAAAACCTCTGGGACATGTTAAAAACAGTTCTAGCAGAGAAATTTATAACTCTACAGGCCAACATTAAAAAATGAGAAAGAGGTGCTGAAGAGATGGCTCAGCAGTTAAGAGCACCGAATACTTGCGCGGAGGACCCAGGTTCAATTCTCAGCACCCACATGGCGGCTTAGAAGCCATCTTTAACTCCAGTTCCAGGGGGAATCTGACGCTCTCCTCTGTGAGGCATTGCATGACACTGGCGCACCAACCTACATGCAGACAGTACACTCATACACATAAAAATAAGAAATAAATAAATAAATAATAATAGCAAAAGTAAATGACTTAACTTTGCAAATCAAATCTTGAAAGCAACAACAAATGAAACCCAAAACCAGCAGACAAGAAGAAAAAATATCAGAGCAGAGATTAGTGAAATAGAAACAAAGGAATCAATATAAGAATCAAGAGTATAAGATTTGGTTCTTTGAAAAGATAAACAAGATAGACAAACCCTTAGTCCTGTTAAAAAAAAACAAAACTGCAAATCAACAAAATTAGAGAAGAAAGGGGAAACCTCACAACAAACAAGATTATTATAAAAGACTAAGAACATTAGCCAGGCATGGTGGCCACGCCTTTAAACCTAGCACTTGGAGGGCAGAGCAGGCGGATCTTTGTGAAGTTCAAGGCCAGCCTGGTCTACAGAGTGAGTTCCAGGACAGCTGGGGCTACAGGAGACCCCATCTCGAAACCTGTTTTTACTGAGGATGGTGAATTATCCTCAGAGAACTGGAAGCCTTTGTGAATAATTCACAAGTCAAAGAGCTTATTGGGTTTCTTTATTTTCTTCTTTGGAATCATTCTACAAAAAGATATTTTAGGTCCATTTTATAGACCTTGGAAAATGTTACATGCTGTAAACAATAAAGATACTGATCTTCCCAGTATGAGTGTGATAAAAATGAAAAATAATTCCCTTTGAATCACAATTAGAATTCATGTTTATATTGAAAATTTTCTTTATTATCTGCCTTTGCTTTTTTAAAGGAACTACCATTTCTATAGTAGCTACTCTGCAGATTGGCCAGAATCTGTTCAGTGCACTAATGAGGAACTGGTGCCTGTTATCCAACTCTTTAAGTTGATCATTTCCCTAGAGTCTTCTTTTAAAAGGGGAACTGGCCAATCTCTGTTAAAAGAGAGTCATCTCAATGACTTGTACCACCTATAAAACTACAATTATGTGACCATCTCAAGTTATCCCATGTTCTAAGCAGAATGAATGTAAATTTGGACACTTTGAAATAATGTTAACATGCACAGCCCCTTGATTAAAACTGAGAGCAATGTGGAAATGTTTACAAAGATGTTTACATTGTCCTCAATGCACAGGTCCCAGCATCCTCCACATTTCTACTTTCACAAGCTGCCACTTAAATTTCAAATGTGACCACTTTGTTGAGCCATCAATGGATCCCTTATTACTGGGCATGCTGACAGAACCATGGAGGTGAACTGTGGTAACCCAGGGTGTTGTGTGCTCCACGCTGACAAGCATCGAAGGAGAAAGACGAATAAAGTAGATCAAAATGGCTTTGACACAAGCTCCAACAGGGCAAATGAGGATGGCACAGTGTGTCAGTTTTCTGGATAAGTCTATGCAGATTCAAGTGATTTACTGAAAATTACATACCCCATATCTAAGACTGCAAGCAGGTGGTTTTTTTAACACTTCAAAGAAAGAAAGAGAAATGATTTTAGGGATCCTACATAAGTGGACAGGAATACAAAATCACTAGATTAGCAATTAATCCACATTTATATGAAAACTTGAAAAGTGTACTCTGTCTTACAATGACATATGTTCTTGATTGGAAAGGTAATGAATAAATACCCCTCGAGCTTTGGAAAGGGTATTTAATGACTTACTGCTGGTTTTCCTTCTTCCCTGACAACCTCTTCACACTTCAGGTGCTGCTTTAAAATAACTTTCATTTTCTTCTTTGACAATTACATACATGGCTATAATGCATTGTGTCTACTCTTACCAGCCCCCTCCCCTCTCCTATCTCCCTCAGACCCCTGTCAATGTCCCACCCTTACACATTCTTTTCACAATGCCCTGGGTTTAATTTACAGTTCAAAAAGAGTTCCTTTTTACTTATGTGAGGGTAATTCAGACAACGAGAAATGAAAAATGATGTTTTTTCTTAAGAAATAATAATTGCATGAAGGTAGCTGTGAGAAGGATAATCATTATAAAAGCCAAGGCCACATGATTCTTCCAGAAGCCCCATGATGAGAGATCGATCCCCTGGATTGTCAAGTATTCTTCACCAGTGCATCTGTAATACAACACACACACAAACACACACACAAAATGAAACCGTATTTCTAGCATGTCAGAATTTTTCATTATGTTTAGTATGCCTTTCCAAAGAAGCTTATAGTTCAAACAAATCATTAAAATGATCACTTCATATATAGTAGGTAACAGTCACCACCTGCTTACAAGGAGAGCAGGGGTTTCCAGCCAGAGTCACTCTCTGTTCACACATGCACCCAGACTACAATGAGCTCTACAGATACTCAGCTACAGGAAGTCACCAGGAAGCCAGATATCAGATTGATCATGGGTAACAGCTGAAGCAGAGCAGAATGGAGAGGCCATGTCATGGGTTAGAAAGCAGCTGGTACTAACAATCCTGGGTACTGGCACAGTTACTGCCTGCTTCCAATCTTGGGCAGCTCTTGGGATTTAGTAGTTCCAGTAACAGTTATGGCCTCTCTTTATGAAGAAGCAGCAAATTATTCTCATTAATTTATATATCAAAACCAATGCCACCACAATGATCATAGAAAGGGAAAATATTACTAAAACTTTAAACCCGGATATACTGATTTAATCAAAATTTATGTTTCTGTCTTACTGACATTATACAAAAATGAAATTTACTTCTCGGGATACTGAATGATATGTATACATCCTCTGACACTGTATGTTACAGGATCTTTGATTTCTCGAGGAGACTCATGATGCAGAGTGAAGGGCCAGAATCCTGGCAGGTGAAGTTCACTCCCTTTAGCAGGTTCTACTACATATGGGATGGGCTCCCAGGGAGCAAACAGTCTGTACATTTAGAAACTATATGCCCTTGCTAAACTATCAAAATACCCCATTTCAGCAGGGTGTGGTGGCATTCACCTTTAATCCCAGCACTTGGGAGGTAGAGGTGGGTGGATCTCTGTGAGTTCAAGGCCAGCCTGGTCTACAGAGCGAGCTCCAGGACAGCTGGTACTAAAAGGGAGACCCTGCCTCAAAAAAAAAAAAAAAAAATAAAAACCAGGCGCACAGCAACAACAACAACAAATACCTCACATTTAAATCTACATAATCTGAAATAACTCAGATCTATATCAAGTCCACGCATTTTTCATAAGGCCCCAAAGAAACCTTTTCGCACATTATCTACACTCTAGGAATAGCAAGATACAAAACATCATGTTCACACATGTGAAAGTGCCCAGTGAGTTCCTTTACAAGTTGGAAAATATGGACTAAGAATAGATTGTTGACCTTGAAAGGACTAGTTCCACCTGTAAGCCCAGGGGCCTTTCTGTTTACCACAACAAGCATGCCCATTGAGTCCCTGAACTTAAACTTACATTACATAGTTCTGACAGCTACTGATTTCTGCTGTATTGAGTTCTGAACAAAACTTCTGTCCCCGAAATTCATTATACTGCAAAGCCTGGAACATGAGTAGGAACAGAGCAAGGAAAACAGTTTTACATATCAAATAATTTCCAAAGAATAAACATTACATTCTTGAGTTCAATTTTATGATTATAATATATATATTCATACAATATATGTGTATATTAAAGGAAATATATTTTAAAAGGAATAAAAGCCCATTAAGTTCATATTTACAGCCTGCCCAGAAAAATTTTAGTTAAAGTTATTTACTTTCCCTGGCAATCAAGAGGTCTAGGGTTGAAATGCTGCTTCCAAATGGCTAAAACCTCTGACTACATTACCATTTGCCCTCCAACCCTATAACACCACAAGCACTATAATTAAAAAACTATTTAATCTGTTAGAGGCAGGGCAGAAAGAGTGAATCAAAAGGAAAGGGTTAACCATGCAGGGGCAAGTCTCTAGTTGAAGCAGGTCTGGTTCCCATGGTTACTCCCTCCCACCTTGAGCACAACTGCACTCAGGACTACTCCTCCCTTTCTGACCACAATCACAAGAGCACATTTCCTGCTACCTTGCTTCTGACTCCCAGTTCCCAGAGGTACCTGAGGTCAGGATGAACTTTTCCAAGTCCTGAGGAGAGTGCTTCTCCACCCCCTAAGGAGCCCATTCCTCTCCAAGGGGCTTTAAGCTACTAAATACAACCAATCAGCTTAAAGGTCACTACTACTAGCATTGTGTTTCTATAGCCTTGCAATTGTGTTCACTAACAATCACCAATGCTCCCCCTGGTGTGTGGTTTTTGCAGGGTTTTGTGCTTAAAAGCTCTCTGTAACAGACAGCCAGGGTTGCACCCTTCCCAGCATGGAGTGGGTTGCATCCCTGGTGCATCAACAATTTGGCTCCCCTGATGTACCAGTTTTATCAATTGGGTTCTGGTGCAACAGCAAATTAAACAAATTTTGTTTCAGAGATTGAATCCTGGGCTTGAGAGTTTTTCTGTGCAATTTTTGAACCCAACAAATGGAAAGTGCTGATTCATAGCAACACTCTTTTCTTGCTTGTTTTCATCAAATCCACTTGTAGTTATGAGTCTTCATTATACTATATTAAGACACAGTTGGTTTGGGTGTGGTGGTGTACGCCTTTAATCCCAGCACTCAAGAAGCAGAGGCAGGCAGATCTCTGTGAGTTTAAGACCAGCCTGGAGTACATGGTGAGTTCCAGGCCAGCTGGGGCTCAAGGGAGACTCTGTCTCAAAAAGACAATTAAAAAAAAAAAAAAGATACCATTTACTGCAGAGAATAGCTTAGTAACACCTGTTTGGCTATGAGTATTAAATAGCCTCTTTTGTAATTTCCCTTCTGATATAAACTACATTGCAGTTTCTGATTGCATTCTTTCCTTATCAGACAAAAACACAACAATATGATTTCTACAACCCTAAATGGATGATTGGGGAGAATTCCAGATGCCTCACTGATGTTAGACTAAGATGAACAGGAAATTCTCATCTACTGATCCTGAAAGGAAGTTCCTGGGCAGGAGACACTCAGAGATGACAGCTGGGGAGATGACTTGGTGGGACTTGATTTCACTGGTTACAGTTTGAAAGCTCAGTGACAGCAGCAGATGAAGACAACTTACCGTTAACCCATAATGAGGAATACTAAAGTACTGAATCCATGAGACCTCGGGCACGAGGGCTTCAGAGTATAGCGAAAGACCAGAGAAAAACTGCAGAGCAAAAACTTGGAATGAGAACTGGTTTAGTGACTGAAGAATTCTAGACAAGATCCTCTTAAAGACTGGCCATCATATGCTAGGACCAGATCATTTTGGAAATCCTTTCCACTTCAAACAGGAGTCTTCATTCTCTGCCTAGCTAGGGCTGTTGACACTTTTAACAAATTACATACCAATAACCTCTATTGAATATTCCACTTGCTGGAAGATCTGGAATTATGAAGACTATGTCCTCAACTTCCTCAGTAACCCAGCAATGGCAGATTGTGAAGTACAATTGTCCCTCGGTATCTGAGGTAGTAGGGTCCAAAGGCCCACCACACTGGCCAAAGCCAAACCTGAGGATGCTCAAGCTGTTTATCATTATAATGACATGTAATTTATGAACATCTTTTATAGTTTAATTGTACTAGTCTTGTATAGTTTAAATCATCTTAGGACTCCTTATAATATCCAATTTATGTAGCTACACAGATTAAACTGTACATTTTAGGGAATGATAAGAAAAATTATACTTAGTATATATTTATCATTGGTGCAATTTTTGTTTCAAATATTTCAATACATGGTTAGTTGACTCTGACAACATCATGGGCCAACTGTACCTGCTATTTTTTTTAATTAATTTTATTTATTTCCGTATGTGTATAAATGTACTGTCTGCATGCAAGTTTGTGCACCCGTGTCGTGCAATGCCGCGGAGGTCAGAAGAGGGTGTCAGATTCCCCTGGAACTGGAGTTCTCCTGGAATTGGAATTTCAGACGGTTGTGCTGGGGATCGAACCCGGGTCCTCTGCAAGAGCGGTCGGCGCTCTTAACCGCTAGGCCATCCCTCCAGCCCCTGTACCTGCTATTTTAATGGCACCACTGTCATATAGGAACACGTACAAGAAGAATTCTGAGCATTATATCTGTCTCTACTTCCAAGCATTAATATTTGTTATTTACAAGAGTTTGACTCACAGAGATAATAAAACTCTAGGGGGGCTTGGAGAGATGGCTCAGCAGTTAAGAACACCGACTGCTCTTGTAGAGGACCCGGGTTTGATTCCTAGCACCCACATGGCAGCTAAGAACTGTCTTTAACTCCAGTTCTAGGGGAATCTGATGCCCTCTTCTGACCTCCGCGGCACTGCAGGACATGGGTGCAGCAACCTACATGCAGACAGTACACTCATATACATAAAAAATAACTTAAAAAAATCTAGGATTTAATGAAAATATAGTATACCAAAGCCTAGAGGACACAATGAAGGCAGGTCTAAGAAGAATGCTTATAGTAAGTGCTTATAAAAAAATTTGAGAAATACCAATTATTAACTTAATAATGCCCCAGAAGACTTTGGAACAACAAAAACAAACAATGTCCTAAACCAGTAAAAGAGATAATCAAAATCAGGGCTGAAACCAATGAAATATAAATGAAAAAATAAAACAAAGATTTGGTCTTCTGAAAAGATTACAAGATTGACATTTAGTCATATTAACTGAGAAACAGAGAAAGAGCCAGAAAAAGAAGAGAGAGAACCCAGATTAATAAAATTAAAGAGAGAGATTATAATTGATATTGCAGACATACTTTAAAAATATATCTTCCACTAAACTGGAAAATCTTTAAAAAATGGATGACTTAAGTTGACTCACAACAATGAATGAGATCAAAGCAGTAATTTAAAGTCTGACAAAAAAGCCCATGGCCAGATGAGTTCAGCATAGAATCCCACCACACCTTCAACAAAGAAGTAACACCAAGACTCCTCAAATTATTCCATAAAAAGAATATTTCCAAATTATTTTTCAGGTAAATATTACCCTGGTATCCAAACCAGACAATGAGTCAACAAAAAATGATAAGCTAACCTCTCTGATAAACATAGATGCAAACATTCTTAGTAAAATACTTGCAAGCTGAGAACTGGAGAGATGGCTCAACAGTTAACAGCACTGGCTGCTCTTACAGAGGAATTTGGTTCCCAGCACCCATATGGCAGGTAACAATTATCTCTAATGCGATTTTTCCTGGGGATCTGACCCCCTCATCTGGCCTCCATAGGAATTGCATGAACATAGCAGCACACTTACATACATGTAGGCAAAACATGTAAATTACATAAGTAACAATACTTGCAAAATATAAGAGCACATCAAAAAGATTATACACCATGAGTAAGTAAGCTTCATCCCAGAGACATAGGGACTGTTCCACATACTATGTAAAGCAATAAATGTATTTTGCCACCTAAATGGAATCAAGGACAGAAACCCATAATTATTTCATTAGACATAGAACAAACCTTTGACAAAATCCAATTGCCCCTCATGGTGAAAGTCCTGGAGAATCTGGAGCTACAGAGGACATAGCAAAGCATAACAGAAGCAATCAGTATACAATGATAGCCAAGCTCATGGTAAATGGAGAATTTCTACTAAAAGCAAGAACAAAACAAGGATGTCCACTTTTCCCATTGGTATTCAGTATAGTGCTTGATATTTCTGCTAGAGGAGTAAGACAAGCAAAGAAACAAAGGGGATAGAAATAGGGAGAATTCGAAGTAGTAGCTCTACTTGCAATTAGTTGATCCTAAACATAAAAAACTCCAAGAGTCCACCAGAGAACTCCTGGAGCTGAGTTTCTACACATTCACCAAAGCAATAGAATGCACAATTAGAACACACAAAAAAATCCATAGTCTTCCTATACACCACCATCAGACATACAGAGAAAGAAATGACAGACAAAATCCCATTCCTATAGCCGTAACCACTATAAAACTGTCTTGGAACCAATTTAACCAAAGTGAAAATACAGTACACTGAAAAAAGAATGTGAAGAAGACCTGAGAAGATGGAAAGACCCCCATCATATTCGTAGATTAGTAAGATTAATACTGTGAAAATGGTCCATCCTGCCAAAATCAGTCTACAGATTGAACACAACCCCATCAAAATTCTAACACAATTCTGTGCAAGATCAAGGCAGACAAAACTTCAGCATTTAGAGGGGAGGCTGTCAGAAAGTCCCACTCCTAGCTGAGGATTTATTGGCAACTGATGGCTGCTAGGAAAGGGACTATCAGTTTTCTTTAAGGATACAGCCTCTGAGAAGATATCCATGCTGCAGTAGATGGCCTTTCACCCAGGACATACAGGCACCTCTAAGTGGGCTTGGTAGGCTTAAAGGAAAACAGCACATGTAATTGGGAGGGAACGGGGGTGATAGGGGAGGAATCAGAATTAGGGGGATGGAATTCACCAAAACAACTTATATAATATATGAGATTATTAGTTTTTCTTTTTTTGGTCTTTTTTGAGACACCATTTCCTCAAACTTGTTATGTATACCAGGCCCAGGCTGGCCTCTGTTTCATAGAGCTATGCCTACCTCTACCTCCTGATTAAAGGGCGTCTCACTATGCCAGCTTGTATGAAATTATTTTTCCTTTTTTTGAGATATTTGGGGATGGAGAGATGGCTGAGGAGTTAAGATCACTGGCTACGCTTGCAGAGCACCTGGATTTCACTCCTAGCACCCATTGGGCAGGTAACAATTGTCCATAATTCCAGTTTCAGGGGATCCAACACCCTCTTCTGGCCTCCAAGAACACTGCATGGCATGGGTGCACTTACATACATGCAGGCAAAACACTCATACACATAAAATGAAAATAAACCAAAGGTTTTTTTCAATTAAAAATTCAAAGAAACATTTATTGAAGACTTACTTTACAGAATGGCTACATGTATATGACCATATATACAGAAAATAAAAACAAAACTGAGCACTTTCTCAATGACAAGCATTGTTGCTACATTAAGAAATAGAACAAGTAGGAAAAGACTTTCTAAATCAGACAGCAGCTGCATAGGAAATAAGGTCAACAGTTGACAAATGGGACCTCACCAAACTCAAAAGCTTCTGTACAGTGAAAGAAACAATCAAAGAAGTGAAAAAGAAACCCACACAATGGGAGGGTTTCCACCAGTGATACATCTGACAGAGCATTAACATCAAGAATATATAGACTACTCAAAAAAACAAAGAAGAAAACAAATGACCTATTCAAAAGATGGAGTAAGAGCTGAACAGAGACTTTAGCAGTGAGGAAGTAAAGATGCCTGAGAAACATCTTAAAAAGTGTTCAACATCATTAATAATTAAGGAAATGCAAATTAAAACCACTCTCAGATATCATCTCACTCTGATCGACTGGCTAAGATCAAGAACATAAAAGACACTAAATGTTGGAGAGGTTGTCAGGAAAGGGGAACACTCATCCATTGCTGGTGGGAATGTAAACTTATACAACCATTATAGAAAGCAGTGTAGAGAACCCTTAAAAGACTCAAAATGAGCCTACCACCTGACCCAGTCATACCACCCCTGGGTATATATCCACAAGACTCATCCTATCACAAAGATACATGCACAGCCATGTTTATGCAGCTCTCTTCACAATAGCAAAGAGCTGGAACCAACCCAAATGCCCCTCAACTGATGAATGGATGAGGAAAATGTGGTACATCTACACAATGGAGTACTACTCAGCAGTAAAGAAAGATGACATCATGAACTTTGCAGGTAAATGGATGGAACTTGAAGCCATTATGCTAAGTGAAGTAACACAGTCCTGGAAAAACAAGTGGCAAATGCTCTCCCTCATTTGTGGATGCTACACCAATCCCCAGATGAAAGTGCAACTGAACGAACATTATTGTTAAATTTCTGTTTATTTGAGAGCAGCTATGTTGTTATAAGTTAAATCTCTTAACAGCTCTAGAATCAATCCACCACTTACTTTCAGACTCTTGTAATTACTGTATATGAGTGGAAAGTATGTATGCATATTTAGAATAATATAAAATTAAAGGAGAAATGGGAATTTTTAAACATAAAAAAGAATTAGAGAAAGTGAAAAATGCAGGAAGAGTTGTGGCAGAGTGCATGATCTGAGGGTGGGGGGAAGGGAAATAGGAATATGTCTAACTGAACTGAGAGAGCAAACACAAGCATCATAAAGCATTAGAAAAAAGAAATAGCACAAGTAAACTTTGGCAGGAGTTTATGCTACTTATGTACAACTGAAAGACATTTACTCTTCTAGCACAAAGACATGAGCATTAGCATGCCAAGCATTCTATTTACGTGCTGTTCTAGGGGGAATTGTGGAATCTGATTCCATCATCTGTTTTTGTTATAGTATTTCATTTATTATTTATTGGTTAGAGGTCAAATGTTTTGTCTGCAGGTGGTGTAATCACCATGTATGTGCAATGCCTGCAAAGAGAAAGGAGGTGTGTAGATTCCCCGTAACTGGAGTGCAGATGGTTGTTAACTGCCATGTGGGTGTTGGAATGAACCAGGTCCTCTGAAGAACAGAATTTGTTTTAACCGTTTGAAACGGCATCTGTTGATTCATGTACATGGTCATAATGTTAGCGACATATAAGAATAAGACTAACAAATCGATGTTGCAAAAAGAATAAACAGAAATACTTGAAACAGGAGACTGCCTGAGGACTAAACTTTCTACTATTTTCAACAACTTTCAAAACACAACAGACTCAATAGGCTCCCCTTTTTACACTTCACCTGTTCTTTGCATTCACCTTAGAGATTAGTGACCTAACAAATAGTTTCTGCTGTAGTCAAACAACAGGAAGATAACCTGGTTTATTTTGAGGAATCTGCAGTCATTAATTTGGGTTTTAGAAATTCCAAGTTATTAGTATTGAGATATGATATAGTAATTATATATATATCATAATATCATATATATATCTATCTGTGTGTGTGTAGATCTTCCCAATGTTCGCTAAGATCTCATACTAGAACCACACTTGAAGTAGATTAATCGTTTGCAAACCCTAGGAAGAAAGCAGCTCCTCCCTACTATAAACTATACTGTTTTAGCATGTGGCCTCATGACCTACATACAGAACCCTCAAAACAGATTGAAAACAAGCAGGAAAGAACACAACTAAATTTTTCCTCTTAAAAAAAACCCAGTTCATACTCACCAGCATGAACACAAAGTAGATGGTCACAAGCAGTGTTGGAACGGCCACTGCATTCTCACCTGCTCCTAGAGACAGTGGCAAGGAACTGGCAGAAACAGCCAGCAACATGACAGTAAACATCATAGTGCAGAAGCCCTTCACACCTGTTCTCACTCCTTAGGAGGAAAAAGAAAGGGGTCAGCCCAGCTGCCTATGTCAAGAGAATTGTGAATTTTTACATCCAACACTTTGATAATCTGAGAAAATAGTGAGAGTTTCCCAACCACCCAACTACTCTGGGTTTCCAGTTTCATTGCTTCCCTCCATATCCTTGCATAAAAGTATTATACAGCCTTAGTTTTAAGATCAGTTTGCCAGGCAGTGGTACATTACCTTTAAAAGCAGCACCCTGGGAAGCAAGAGGCAGGCGAGTCTCTGAGTTCCAGGCCACAGGCACCCCCAAAAAACCATTCAAAAGGAGAGAGAGAGAGAGAGAGAGAGAGCGGAGAGTAGATAGAGCGATCGCATACAGAAAAGATCATTTTGCTGTTTGTGTCTGTGTGAGTGTATGTCATGTGTGTGGATGTCCTCAGAGCCCAGAAGAGGGGCCAGACCCCTGGAGCTGTAGTTACAGGCAGTCCTCCTCGGTAGGTGCTGGGAACCAAACTCAGGTCCTCTGGAAGAGCAGAAAGTGCTCCTAACCACTGAGCCATCTCTCTAGCCCCATCATATGGTCTTATTTTGTACTTACTGAAAAATCATCTCTTTTTTAATGGTAATTGTGAAAAACTTATGCTGACATGGAGAGCTATAAGCAACACAACTGACCAACAGTCTACTGCCTTCTCTCACAGGACACTCATGAATAGAAAACACTCATTTCCATATTCTTTGGTGTTTATTATAACTCCATTCGTGAAGAAACTGGGATACGAATTAAACAACTTTGCGGTGGCCTTACTATCTAGAACCAGGAATGGTGCCTTCAAATGTCAGTTTTCCTCTAGAAAAATCACCATATAACTGCAATGGAACAGCGAGCTAATGCTACGAGTCACAGCCTCGTGCTTTCAGAGCAGGCTCAAGAACCCAAGTTACGCATCTGTAGAATCTGAAATCCATGCCTAAGTCTTTGAAAAATTATTACTAGATGCATAAGTGCATAGTACGCATGTGTGTGTGTGTGTGTGTGTGTGTGTGTGTGTGTGCACGTGAGCGCACACATGAGGGAGGGAGAGAGAGAGAGAGATTTCAGATGAGCATGTGCCATGGCATAAGTGTGAAGGTCAGAGAACAACTTTCTGAAGTCCTTCTCTCTCTTCTCTCTCTTCAACTGTGAGTTCTGAGGATCTAAACTCTGATATTCAGGTGCTGAGCCATCTCACCAGTCTAGATGCCTAATTCTTAACAACCCACTTCTTATTTGTAAAATGAAACCTATGCTTTATCAGTGTTTCTTTTTTTTTAATCAGTGTTTCTTTTTTTGTTTGTTTGTTTGTTTGTTTTTGTCTTTCCAAGACAGGGTCTTCCTGTAGCCCCAGCTGTCCTGGAACTCACTCTGTAGACCAGGCTGGCCTTGAACTCACAAATATCCACCTGCCTCTGCCTCCCAAGTGCTAGGACTAAAGGCGTGCACCACCATGCCCGGCAAATCAGTGTTTCTTATCCCAAAGCATGTAGTTGGAAAGTATCTCTGGAGTGTGTGTGTGTGTGTGTGTGTGTGTGTGTGTGTGTGTGATGTATACGAATTCTGATGTAATGAGTCTAGTGTGAAGCCTGAGCATACTGCACAAATGAAGCTGTGCACAGCTTTCAAATAACTACTTACACTATATGAAATCAACAGCCCCAAACTCAGTGTTTGATTTTTACACACATATACATATATTAGAAATCATCTACTTTTCTATAATAATTTCTATACGGAGATACATACATGGAAACAGAAAAAATATAGGTACTCTTGCTCCACTGGCACATTCTGAAAAGATTCTAAGCTATTTTTACATTTGTATAAAATGCACAGTCTCTCAGTAAAGCACAGTTTCATAAACAGTCCCTGCTGGACAGCTGTTTCAGAGAACACACAGTGGGGGCCTGTTTTAGGCTTGCTTTACATCTGGATGAACCCATACACACTGTATGTCATATCTAAAACTGAAGATCCGTCCTTTTATTGAGGCACTTACCTGCTACGCAGGATAACACAACAGTGAATAAAATACTTTGGAACAACCTCCTGGGGAGTAACTCAGATACCAGTTTTCCAAGGAAATACGGTAATTCTTTGTAGTATCCACTAGTATGTTCATGTCTACAGAAAAAGGAAACAACAATCCACATTTACATCCTAGATTAGTTCAGAAGGCACAGGTGAGATTCTGGTTTTGCTGACTTCTGATGCCACCAGGGGTCCCACAGTGTCCTGCGCATCAGGCCCCAGCCTGAACCCTAGGCCCTTCCCCATCTCAAAGGCCACCACGCCCAAGCTATCACCCTCATGACACTTTACTCTGACTTCAGAGAAAGAAGAGACAGAGGCAGGAGGATCTCTGTAAGTTCAAGGCCAGCCTGGTCTACAGAGTGAGTTCCATGCCAGTTGGAGCTATAGGGAGACCGTGTCTCAAAAACACCAAAAAAAAAAAAAGTAGATGACTTCATCCTTCACTGATCTCACTTACAAGCATGCAGCAGGGTCAGCTCCCATATCCTAATCCTCCCCTTCCTCACGTCTTTCTCTTAGATATTCCAAATTCCAAACTTTTCTTCCACCAGTATCTTTTTTTTTTTTTGGATGGTGTTTCTCTAGTCCTGGTTGGCCTTGATCTCCCCAAAATGGCCTTCTTCCTGCCTCCACCTCCTAAGTACTGGGGAAATAGGCGGCATCACCATGCTTGGCTTTATGCAGCACTGTGGATCTAACGCAGTGCTTCATGCATGCCCAGTGAGCAGTCTGCCAACTGTGCTCCATCCTCAGCTCCACTCTCTGATATTTTCTTTCCTTGGCATGTACTTACAGAAAAATCCCTTCCAACTTTGAAAGTGCCTCACCCGAACCATGGAGGAGGAGGTTCTTCCACCTTTGAAGAGTATGTGAGATAAAGCCAGCAGCTCTTTACCATGAACCTTCCCTCTCGCTCTTTCCATCCTTGAATGAAGGCTAAGCTTGCTCTCATTCTTGGTCAACTTTACTGCTCCAGATCCAATTTGCCGCTAAACTTACACTTAAATTTCTATCAAGCCCCCAAAATTTTTCTTTGGGAGAATCATCATGAACATGTTATATGCTAAAAACAGAAGATATTTTTAGCCCATGAACTGATTCTTTCTCTGTAGCACTGGGATCTGCTAATTAAACCTCAACTTTGAAAAGTTCTCTGAGTAGTTTATGTCACAAGCTCTTAATTTCCCATGCAGCCCATGACTCCTTCTTCTCAGTATTAGTAATCTCTATACATACTTCAAAAACCCATGAAGTATGATAAACACAAAATTTATTTTCAATATAAACAAATAAAAAGATGAAAAAGAAAAGGCCACTGGTAATCCATGAGATCATATCCTAGGCCCAAATCTGAACATTCTCCATTTGATCACCAACTCCTGATTTGTATTCCTTGAGTAATGAGACTCACAGAAAATGTTCCGCTTCAATCACAAAGAGCTCCCCGGCAGACACACTCGTGATACACAGGAAAACAGTCAACAGGTACAGCAAGCTGGCTCTTCAGGGAGAGAAGAGAGAGAATGGTTGCCGGGAATGAAGTTGTGTCCTCTAAAACCCAACATTTCAATATCACCCACAATGTGATGCACTGGGAGGGATGTGTTTGTAGAATTAATTAGTTTTAGACGAGGTCAGGAGAGGAGAGCACCCATGGTCAGATCTGTGTCCTTATAGGAGAAGAAACAGTAGAGTGGTCTCTCCTATGAGAGAGATACAAGAGAAGGCAGCCATGTGCCTGCAGCAGGAGGCCTCATGGGAGCTGGAAAGTGCTGGGATGGAATCCTCACCTCAGACTCTCACACTCTGGAATGGAGACACATGTCTGTTGTTAAAGCAGCTGAGCCTGTGGTAGTTAGTCATGGCTGCCAAGCTATCCCTTTCAATTTAACTAACAAAACTGACAACTAGCATTCCTAATGCACAAACATAGAAATAATAAGGTAAATAAAAATCAAACAATTTTTCCATATTCATCTGGCAACTTTGGTTTTACCAAGGAGTAAGGACAAAAAATGCAAAAGGGTGGAGAGAATTCTGAATCAGCAGCCTATTTTATTTTATTTTATTTTATTTTATTTATTTATTTTATGTGTATGAATGTACTGTCCACATGTAGGTTTGTGCACCCATGTCGTGCAATGCCACAGAGGTCAGAAAAGGGTCTCAGATTCCCCTGGAACTGGAGTTCTCCTGGAATTGGAGTTACAGACGGTTCTCAGCCTCCATGTGGGTGCTGGGGATCAAACCCGGGTCCTCTGCAAAAGCAGTTGGCACTCTTAACTGCTAAGCCATCTCTCCAGCTCCATCAGCAGCCTATTAACAGTCACCCAACAGCCTATTAACAGATACCTAGCAGCCTATTAACAGTCACCCAGCACCTTATTAACAGTCACCCACCACAGGATCATCAGCACCCAACTTCCTTCATGGTTTCCAAAGTGAAGTACTCAAAAAAGTAAATTAAGTCATGCTTACTTTATTTTATTTTTTCTTTTTTGAGTCAGGGTCTACCAGTCACCCCTGCAAACCTAGAACTCACCATGTAGACCAGACTGGTCTTGATCTCAGGGATCTGCCTGCCTCTGCCTCCTGAATGCTGGGATTAGGCAGGCGCCACCAAGCATAGCTCAAGTTATATTTATTTACCATGTGTCTGATATAAGGAGGAATGGTAACTAATAGTGCTTACAGTCAGCTTAGGTGTTAGATCCTTTTCCAGGTGGGAATAACAACACTTAATTGTATCTGTTTACTTTTCAAAATGTGTGACAATGGATTAGAAAGGACTAGCTAATTGAATTTACTGTCATTGGTTTACCCTTCAGCCCTGTGGCCAGTTCAAAGCCCATGCCATTGGGTGGTCTAGTTTGAACTTGCAACTGTTAGAAGCATTTTGTCCCTCTCTGTCACTTGCTCAAAGGACAGAGCTCATTTGTTTTTAGTATAGCAATGGAAGCCTGGTGCTTGAGAATGAGTTATATGGAATTCGGAGATTTTTCTATTAAAGCACTTGAAATCTGCTCCTTCTAATCTTCTAACTCTCTTCCTGTGTGTCCAGGTATGGGACTCTGTACTATTCTAATCTGGAGCAAGAGAAGCTTCATTTCTGAGTGGTGTCTGGGATATTTGTCTGTAAATATAAAGATTCTTCTTTTGGAGTTTGTAAAATGTTTCCTTAGCCTCGGGATGTATCTACCTTGTGGAACTAAGATCTATGACCTCTCCAGATGTGTGCATCTGGCTATCTTAACATTACCACACCCACATGTGAGTTCCCTTCCACTGAAGGGTAGCACTCATAGATGCAGAGAGCACAAGGAAAACCACTAAGGGAGATAATCAATAGATGCTCCAACATCAGTTTCAATACCCAATATCCACGTCAATGACCAGCACAGCATATAACAGTGCAACAGCAGCACATCTAACTGGGGGGGGGGATCAATGGGTAACCAACTGGAATTAAGGCCCATTCAGGATATATATATATTTCTTTTACCCCAAAGGAACTGCACCATTATAATGTGAATACCTTACTGGGATCTGAAATGAACCTACCACTTATTTTCAGATTTCATAATTGTGGTATATGGGGGGAGGGTATGTATACATATGTTAGAGTAATATAAAATTAAAGGGGAAAATGTGAATTCCAAAAATGGCTACCCTCATTTGTGGATACTAACACCAAATCCCCAGTTGAAAGGCGAGCTGAACAACATTATTGTTATATTTCTTTTTATCTGAAAGCAACTGTGCTGTTATAATGTGAATCTCTTAACGGGCTCTAGAATTGACCTACCACTTATTTTCAGACTCTGTAATTACTATATATGGGTGGAAGGTATGTATTCATATCTTAGAGTAATATAAAATTAAAGGAGAAAAATGTGAATGTTTAAATATATTTTGGAATTAACATATAGTTTATTCTCAGAGTTGATAATTTTGATACATGTGTGATGGTTATATAGGCATATGTTGGAGCAATACAAAGGGAAGGGAACAACAACAACATAAAGACTGGGTCAAAGAAATGACTGATACAATTAAATTCTGCCACAAACCACAAGACTCTGCAGTGAAAAACTGACTGAGAGAAAGATGTAAGACATGTATGGCATGAACTGGGGTGGGGTGGGGTGGGGACAGGGAGAGGGGAATGTGTCTAAATTGGACTGAAAGATAATGTATGAAATACACAAATCATCAATAAAAGTACTTTTTAAAAAGAAAAATATTAGTCTAACAATCTATTGAAAACATAGACATGCAATACCTCTACATGAGTCCATGTAGAAAGATGAAGGCTGCGTATCAAGAAACAGTACCAGACAGAAGAAACCTTCTTTTGAGTTGTTGGCCAAAATCTCACAGGCTATTGCCACAGCCTCCCAGAACCTGAAGGTAAGACCCTATTGCTAAAGATGGGACATATTTCGGAGACTGGATCGTGAGCAATGGAGTTGGATCTGAGCTGGAAGCCACCACCTCTGAAGGCTAGCTCTCATAGCTGTGGGGAGCACTGTGCAAGCCATGAAGGGAGATCATCAACAGATGGTCCAACATCAGCCTCAAGACCAAATATCCACATCCATGACCAGAACACCATACAACAGCAGGGCAACAGCAGAACATCTTACTGGGGGAAATCAATGTCTAACCAATTGGACCTAAAACCCACTTAGTAGAAGGAAACTCATGTGTGGTAATGTTACGACAGCCAGATGCACACATCTGGATAGGTCATAGATCTTAGACAATTCCACAAGGCAGATACATCCGTAGGCTAAGGAAACATTTTACAAACTCCAAAAGAAGTATCCTTATATTTACAGACAAATATCTCAGATACCACTCAGAAATGAAGCTTCTCTTGCTCCAGATTAGATTGGTACAGAGTCCCACACCTGGATACACACAGACATTGTCTGTGAGTGGCTCATGCTTAGGTGACATATTTACAATGCAGCCTCTACACACAAGACCCAAGTGTCATAGAACAAGGATCCAAGAACGTATTAACTACCTCTTAATTCTCATTAAGAAAGCTCCTCCATGCAGCAGGAGACCAGGAATCCAAAAGGGCCTGAATGGACAAACTGAAGATTAGGAGCCTACAGAGTGTGGTTCCATGAATAGGCTGCCTATATTCAGCTTCACCCACCCAGAGCGCAGGGAACATTGTAGAAGAGGGGGCAAAAAGAGTGTAAGAGCCAGGGAGATGGTGCAAGACCAAATGGAAATGAATCCTACAAGCTCCTGACACTGAGTTCATATGAGCCTTCAGCATTGGTATCAGCATGCACAAGATCCATGCATGCTCAGCTGGACAAAAACCCAGCACAGAACTGCAGAAATGGGTAGCAGAGCCCAACTGTGGCTGAGTAAACATTGGCAGCTGATGGTAACTGAGTGAGGAAGTCCTGGCCTTCTTTAGAAAAGAGACTCCAGGTAGGCTAATTAGATCTCAGCAGAGGAGCTGGCACTGAGGAGTGAGCTGGAGAGGAATTTGGCACCATTGGACTCTAGCAGGATGACAGAAGGTGTGAACTGGGGAGGGGGATGAGGGAGGGTAGCAAGGGAGAAGTGGGTATAATGGCAATTAAGACAGACTGAAAATTATGCATGAAACTCAAAAATTTAATAAAAAATTAAAAAAAAGAAATTGCCACATGGGTCACACTTTGATGAGCCTAGAGGACACTCTGCTTTGGAAGATAGGCCAGTCAAAATAAACAAGAACCAGACCAAACCAAAATGACAACAACAAAACTCAAATACTGTGTGACTCCATTAATCATATTCAAAGACAAGGTGTGGTGGTTTGAATGAGTGTCCCCCATAGGCCTTAAGTATTCAGACATTTTGTCTCCAGTTAGTGGCACTGTTCTTGGAGGTCTTAGAAGGTGTGGCTGTGCTAGAGGAAGTACATTACTGGGGGCAGGCTTAATGAGTTTAACAAGCCTTGCGGTCTCCAGTCGCTCTCTCTGCTTCCTGTACTCATTGTGAGATGTGACCCTCTGCTTGCTGCTCTAGCACAATGGACTCTAATTCCCTGGAACCGTCAATTTTAAGCTCAAATAAACTCTTCCTTTTATAAGTTCCTTTGGTCATGGTGTTTTATCACAGCAACAGAAAAGTGACTAATACACAAGGCATTATGGTGATTGCCAGGAGTTGGAGAGCTGAGTATGGGAGATTCCTTTAATACCTATGAGATTCCATTTAGGAAGATGAAAAAGTATTCTATGGTTAGCTTATGGACAGAGTTATGTAACATACTCGATACCACAGCTTATTTACTTAAAATGGTTAAAAGTGTGAAATTTGTGGTTGTATAGTTTAACATTACATCTACACAAGCACATGAGAAAAAAATGAATTTTTCCTCTCAGCTTTTAAAGTACCTGCACATTCTACCTGTGATAAAATGGAGACATTTACTCCATTCTTACTATAAATTGAAATGAGTGGATTTATATAAGCTTCAACAAAATAACAGCAATTCCTCAAAATCAAGATCCCAAGTTACTTACCTACTGTGGACTTCAGTACAAGCATTTTTTAGTAAAGTAGAAGCGGTAGCTACAACCACTGCCAGGGTGACTGTGACAATTGCCTTTCAGAAAGGAAAAGGGAAATAAAAAATGAAAGAATTTCCATTAGTGGTAACAAGATTTTACACAGTGCTCCCTATTGTAAGATATATGCATTCATAACCACGTCTCTCCACAAAGACAAATAAATGCAAAGCTTGGGCGGAGTCCCTGGAAGAATGTAACATGTATGTCGATACACTGCTTTCCAGATCAAACTGAAAATGAAGGCATCTGCATCTGAGGAGCTGATGGGACCGCACAGCAGACCCTGGAAAGGCTCTGCTCTGTCGATCCTCCCACTGCTCTACCAGCACAGCGGAGTTCAGGTACTGGACCTGCAGATGACGCACAGGGGAGGAGAGATTGTAGACACTGGAGAAAGTGAGCACCAAGTAGCTCAGAGTTGTGTCCTAAACTGGGCTCTCAACTTTTATGCCAGGGAACACGGACAGTTTTATATTTCAACAGATTCAAATGAATACATGGTATCTTTACTCTTATTATTAGAAAGAAATAAAACTTCTGAGCTAGGGGGTGTAGCTCAGTGGTAGAGTGCTGGCACAATGTGTGTGAGACCCTGGGGTTTATACCCAGCAGTGGAAAATAAATAAATACATGACAAAACTTAAATATCACTCACAACATAGTTTCTAACAGTGGAATTTTGCATGCTCGGGAAGCAGGGATGCAATGGGCCTCACCTATGCGACCTCTGAGGAGTTTAGGGCTGCACAGGAAAGTACAATGTCTCTGTCACCCAAGCATGCAGCCAGTATCCTCTGGAGCACTCAAGTGCTTCCATTATCCATCATTTTGTCAGTGCTTCCCCATCAACCTCAGTCGTGAGACCTGTGGTCAACACATCACATTTGAGCTGCCAACTTCTTTCAACTCTCACTATTTGCTCAGTCTGCACATATGGCTCAAAAGCCAACTGCACCACTTTTGGTTTATGGTAAAATGGCTTTAAAAGATGGTTCAATTAGCAATCGGGTAAAAATTAAATTATGATATTACTTACTGAGAGATTGTAATGATTATTCATCAGATAATTTTAAAAAAAGGAAATTGTGATCTTAAGAAAAAATCCTACCATGTAATTTGAAAATGTGAAATTAAAAAAAAAAAAACCAGGCCAGGAGTGGTGGTGCACACCTTTAATCCCAGCACTTGGGAGGCAGAGGCAGGCAGATCTCTGTGAGTTTAAGGCCAGCCTGGTCTACACAGAGTTCCAGGACAGCTGGGGCTACAGGGAGACGTGTCTCAAAAAGAGCCCCCCAAATTAAATAAAACCTAAATAGTACAACATTAATACATAAAGAAATTCTTTTTTTATTTTTTATTTATTTATTTTTTTTGGTGAGAAGCAAGTCAAAGTAGAGAAACAGCATGATCTGTAGAGACTAGTTTGTGAGCAGCATACTACAAAGAATAGTTTCCCTTACGAGATGTCCTTTCAATGTTTTGTTGAGGCAGAAATCTGGGAGTATATGTTGACTCTACCCCTCTCCAGTCCAAGATATTTCACTGACCTCAGAATCTACTTCATTTTAGCAGCTCACGCCTCCAAGCTAAGGTCTGCAGCTCTCACTACATGCACACAGACATCTGTCTATACTTTCACAACATAGAACTTTTGGGGGGACTATTTTTAGCAGCAATTATATATTTAAAGATTAAGTTACAGAGCAAATGTTTTAACTGTACTTTTTCCATTTTATGCTTGCCAGTTAGAATATTTACAAGAGGGTAACAACGTCTACATTAAAAAAAAAAAAAAAAAAATTTCACTCTCCCACCCCACATCTTAGTCCAAGTTTTTTTTTTTCTTCCCATTTTGCTCCTGACCTCACTGAGGAAGTCCAGGGCTTTTGGACCAGGTACTGTACATGGGGTGGCCAGTTTTAATTGAGGAAAAAGATGATGAAATAATTCTTTGTTCATGTACATTCTAGTTCCTCTAGATGACAACAGCACTTACTGACACTAGCAGTCACACTCAGATGTGCCCCATCCATCTTAAGCCTGGAATGCCAAACAAGAAGGGCCTTTTTATTCAACTTTTTGCAAAGTGGGTTTAGGAAAGCTATTTGTAATTTTCACTCAAAAAAAGTAATCCATAGTCAAATGTACAACATAATGATGAAATCATAACCCCTAAAGATTGGCAATAAATTCTTCCATGTTGGTGATCAGAAAACCCTTGGCATATTCAGTGAATACCAACTCTTTTTATATATGTACATCCATTCTAAGAGCTTCCAAATACAATTTCTGGTTAGATGCCAGCTCTGAATCATGTTCTTATGGAAATAATGTATTCAAACCAAACTCTATGTTCAAAACAAAGAAGTGAAAAAATTACACAAGGATAAAAACAAGTTAGCAATCTATGGTCCACAAGTCAAATAGAATCAACTGCATATTTTTGTCCTATCTCCATGTATTACAGTTTCTAAGCATTAGGAGAGAAAAGATCAAGAATAATTTTCCTTGCAATGTGAAATTGAAAAATTGGTGTCCGTGAAAACACATTTACTGGAGGACAGGCATGTCAATTCGTTTATGTAGTCCCTATGACTGTTTTCACATTCAAAGGGAAGAGCTGACAAGTCAACAACCATAAGCCTGAAATATTTGCTATCTGGCCCTTTACCAGAAAAGTTTGTCTAGTCCCAAGCTAACATTTCAACATTTATAACATGGGCTAGGGTTGCCCCACTAAAGCTTGAGGAGAGACATGATTCTAACTTTATTGTAGAGGTAGCTACTTCTGTGAACACTGGTGGAATTACATTAGTAGACTGGAGTCCAGTAGTAAGGGCAGTAGACTGAACATGCAGCGTGGAGACCCTGGGCCTGATGATTGCAACACAAGGAAGCTTAGCATCAAAGTAGGCTCCACTCTAAGCAGCTTATCATGTTCTACCCAGCGCTACCATGAACATGTCTTGGATAGACACTTACAAACTACTCTTAGAGGCAACTAAGCAAACTTCTGTCTACAAATCAAACAAATAAAAAATTAGCTCTCAGTCTCGAGCACTGCAAAATTGTCTGTTTATGAGAGAAATGCCCAATCATAAAGGAAAAAAATGTTCAGAACACCTGACAGTATAACTCAAATGGTGGTGCAATATTCATAGGTAAAATTGGAAAGCAACATACTTAAATGTGAAATGATGGCACATATGTTAAGAAGTGAGCAATGTTTATTCATTATAGCCAACAACATGCCATCTTTCAATAGTCAACAGAAATTAAATGACATAATAAAGTAAAACCCCCAAACAACTGGCTGAATTGATTATAAGTGTTGGATAAGGAATGGGGATGTAGATCAATGGTGGAGCACTTGCTTCTCATGGCTGAGGCACTTAGATGATTCTCTAGCAAAAGCATCATCATTATCATCATCATCATAGTAATAATAATAACCATTATCACATAAACATAAGTGAGTAAATGATGGCCCAATAGGCTGGAAGAACTACATTTTGTGTGACACACAGGTTAGAGATAACAAAAACTTTAAAAAGCAAGTCAAAAGAGCCAGTCAGTTTGGAAAGTTAACTGACAGTGAAAAGCCAAACTGGTTCTGGTTAGTAATTGTGCAAAAACTACACTCTTTGAGGTCATTGTTGCTTTCCAACTCTAAGTAAGGGCATGACACTTTACATGCAGAGGCTCATCCCATAGGTGTTGGATAGCACAAACTACCTTCACATGCTTTCAGTCTCTCAGTTCCCTCAAGATTTCTACTACAAATCAACCCTCTGCCCTACCTCTCTCTCTTACCATCTCTACTACTTATCTATTTGAATGTGCTTCATAGTTTATTCTTTCATCTGACCTGCTCAAATTTTTACCTATTTATTTAGTAACAACCTTTGGCCTACATAAAATGTTCCATAAGGGGGCTGGAGAGTTGGCTCAGCAGTTAAGAGCATTGACGGCTCTTACAGAGGATATGGGCTTGAATCCTAGTACCCACATTGCGATAACAACTGTCTATAATTCCAGTTCTAGGGTAACTGACACCCTCTTCTGACCTCCATGGGCATGGCAAGAGATGGGTGCACTTACACACATGCAGGGAAAATACCCAATACACCTAAAATAAAAATAATATGTATGCTGGGTGTGGTGGCACATGCCTTTAATCCCAGCACTCAGGAAGTAGAGGCAGGTGGCTCTTTGTGAGTTCAAGGCCAGCCTGGTCTACATATCAAGTTCCAGGCCAGCTGAGGCTACAGGGAGACCCTGTCTCAAACAGACCCAAAAAATAATAATAATAAATAAAATATTTTTTAAAGTTCCATCAGAAAAATAATCTTTACTCACTTTGCTCACTACTGTGTTTCAAATTTATAGAATAAATTAGTGAATGAAAGTGCTTAGATTTTTAAAAAATTCCATGTGCTGAAATAATTTTATAATCCTTGAATGTTTTCTGCTCAGATTATTCATTAGAGGTCTTCAAATTCGACAAAATTTTGAGTTCAGTGGTCAAAAACACCACTACAAAAGTTTTCCACAGGTAAAAAGTTAATTCCTGGCTTTACTGGTTGAATATCTCTATACCCCAAATACAGTGGGGATGACAAACGCAGGGCAGAAGAGGGCAGGAGGGAAGTGTGATCCTGAAACAGCCTGCATCAGAGCCAAACTGCTCCCACGTGAGTTTTTCATAGCACAATGAAAGTAACCCATCAGATTACCTGAAACATAGTGTCCCGGGGAAAACCTATGCAGTTCTTGAATGAACGCCAGATTATCCACTTGATCTGATGACAGAAGGTGGTGACATGTGCTGTCTCCTTGAAGCCTGAGATACTATCCACACTCTGTTCCCCTGAAAGTTGATCCAAATCAGCTCTTGTTTTTTCGTAGAAGGAGGACTGAGTGTACATCTCAGCTAACTTTTCTATGGCTTGGTTTTCTCTCTTGAAAAGCTTTTTATGTTCATTGGCTTTGGAATAAAAGTGGATAAAGAGAAGAACCGTAGTTAGCAGACAAGTTATTTAACTGATTTTTCTGGAACACTTTACTTGAACAACACCAAAGTTCTGAGTCTTTTTTGTTTTATGAGACAGTGTCTCATGTAATCTAGACTGGCCTGGAATTTGCTTTGTAGCCAAGGATGATCTTGAACTTGTGGCCCTCTTCCTCCACCTCCTAAGTGCTGGGATTACAGGCTTGCACCACCACAGCCAGTTGATGTGATGCTGGAGGTCAAACCCAGGGCTTCCTGCAGGCTAGGCAAGCCCTCTACCAAGTGGGCTCCATCCTCAGCTCACCGAAGTTTGAGCATAAAAAAACAGATAATTGATATGAATTACTCTCATTATCTTATGATATAGCAAATTCAGATTTTTTTCATATCTGGAGTCTAATTCTCAAAATGGATTTCTTTTCCATATGGAACTGTAATTCTTTTTTTAAATTTTATTTATTCTTTATATGTATGAATGTACTGTCTGTATGTAGGTCTGTGTACCCTTGTCGTGCAATGCCGCGGAGGTCAGAACAGGGCATTGGATTCCCCTGGAATTGGAGTTAAAGACAGTTCTCAGCTGCCATGTGGGTGCTGGGAATTGAACACTGGTCCTCTGAAAGAGCAGTCAGAGCTCTTAACTGCTAGGCCATCTCTCCAGCCCTGGAACTGTAATTCTTAATATAAAAAATCCAATCCTTGCTTTCTACTATGTGCAAATGTGTGGTACAATACTCCTCTGAGACCAGTACTTGGGAGGCAGAGGAAGAAAGATCGTAAGTTCCAGGCCAGCCTGGCTACACAAATAAATACTGTCTAAAACAGTAGAAAGAATAATGCTACAACCAACGAGTACATCTGATTTTAATGGCAACTCACAACTGAGAGTAGCATATAAATGCTCTTTTATAAATTAGATAAAAACATCAGAAAACTAATGGAAAACCAAGTCTGCATATTAACTAATTTTATCAAAAAGTTATATTCTATGAGCCATGTTTCTGTGGCTTAAATCAAATCAATTAAGAAAAAAAATCTGTGAATCAAGGAGATTCATATACCTTCATGATCTTCTTTTTCCCTGTCTAATATCTCAGAAGAGGAACATCCACTAATAACATCCAAGAAGAAGTCAGCAGGATTGTTGTGATCCTCACAGTGATAACCTACAAAGAAAGAAGTCCAAGAACACAAACCTCATCTTAGGAAACACAGAGGTTTCTTTCAGTGAGTAAAGGAGGCTGGGGAAGGCAGAAGCTAATGATTTCTTAATCTTGTTCTCTTTCATTCTCACTAATTTATCCTCTCATCTTATATGTGTACTCATAAAATATTTCAACAATTTCTGTTTCCCAGCCAACTATATATGCATGCTTATGTGTACTTTACATGAACATCTTACATTAGTCCTTACATATCATAAAACATGAAACCCAAAGCAGCGAGCAGTATGTTCTGGTGCTTATCAGTGCTTCATAAACCTAAATCCAGGTCTAAGGGAGGTGGGGGGGAGCAGGTATTAACTGCCCAGGTGCCCTGTGCTTTCTGGGTTCACCTAGGAAACACTGGAGCAGCAGTGTGTGGGATAACAATCACTGCCTCCCTGCCTACTAAGTTGAGACGTCCGCATCATCACCTGTCATGTTGCCATAATTCCAATAGAGAACAAATCCTCACAAAAAGCAATACAGCACATTTTAAAGCTGACCTCAGCTTTCTGTGGCACAATCACCAGAGCTTGGTCTAAAGTTTGACTGGACTCTCCAGACTCTAAATATGTATTAGGGGTCATGTTGAATCATCTATAATTATATCTAGATTTCTCTAGGGTGAAGCAGACTTCATAAACCATTAAAAATATCTTCATCCAATCTGATATAAAAAGGACCAGTCTAAAACTATGAGCCCATAAATGTCAGACTGAAGGTTAGCACACATTCACCCAAATCTGAAATATAAGGCTATCACAAGGTTAAGTAGCAGCTCCATAACTCTTCAGAACAAGACCACATACCAGGGGAAAAGGAGAAACTGCCATCTGTTACATGGGCAAGAATGCAATGGTGCTGGGCCTTTCCAAAGCTTTTCAAACAATGGAATAACTGGGCCTGAGTGTGGCATGTTAATTAGGAAGTCATCATAAAAAATAAGTCATCATAACTGGGGAGCAGAACACACATGACCCAGTAAAGGCAGTCAGACACAGGCATGCATACTCAAACAGGTCAGGAAAAAGAAAAAGCCTAACCAACAAGCAAGTACTGCACAATTAATCACAATTCTGGCACCAAACTCAGGAAAGCTATTTTAGAGCACAGAAACCCAGAGTGTGTCTGCCATGCCTAGAAGGTATTCCAGTTAACCCTTTCTCTTCCGCATCCTGAGGATGAAGGAACTGCTGCACAAACACATAACCATACCCGCTGATTTGAAGTAGTCCAAAGCGTCCTGTGCAGGCCCATGAAACAGGACTTTTCCTGAGGCCACTAAAGTGAGGCTGTCAAAAAGTCTGAAGATGGAATACTGAGGCTGATTAATGGAGAAGATGATTGTTCGTCCCTCCCTAGACATCCTAAGATGAAGAAAGGAGAACAATCAATCACTGAACATCTGCACCTTAAACGTCTTGGCAAAACACTTGATTCCTATCATTATATGGCTGTTGCCAATTCAACTTGAAATTTCCTTATAAACACCTAACCTCACTTGTATTATATACTTGATAGGTAAACTAACTCAAAGCCCTTATTTAAAAGAGCAGCACTTCTTAAAGTATCGTACAGAAACCACTAGAATGTTTATTGACACTGCAGATTTTTGATCAGTTTTCTCAGAATCAAAATTTTCAGGAATAAGCACATTAACAGGCATTCTAGGTGAACTGAAAGGACACTCAGATTTGAGAATAATTACAGCCCAAATATTAAAACAGTGATGGCATGCCAAGTCCTCTTTCACCATTTTGGTATTGGGATCTGCAGGAACTGGTTCTGATAATATGCTTAACATGAAAACCACTTCCTATCCTTCTAAAGACTTCAAATATAACCTCATTTCAATTTTAACAATATTGCCACAGGCAGTTCTAATATTATCATTTCCATCTTTCTATACATAAAGCTTATAAAGTCAAATAGTTAAGGGTTCACCGTAAGGGAAAAGGCTGGTATTCCATCTTTGGTCTAATCCCACAGCAGATAAAAAATTAAATAAAAAAAATAAAATAAAAAAAAAAAACAACAAACCAACTCCATTTCGATGAGTATAACAAACATAATAGAAAAACTACTGGACTAAACAATAGTGTTTAAAACTCTATTAAAAATTTTATTTTGAGGGCTGGGCATGGTGAACATGCCTTTAATCCCAGCACTGGGATTCAGAATCATGTGAAACTCCATGAGATTGAGGCAAGCCTGATGTACCTGGCCAGTTCCCCAGGGCAAGCCAGGGCTACCGTGAGACCCTTGTCTCAACAAACATACAAACACACAAACAAAATCAAATTTAGGGGCCATAGAGATAGTTCAGCATTTAAGCGTTTTCTTTTCAAGGCCAGCCTGGTCTTACAGAGTGAGTTCCAGGACAGCTGGGGCTACAGAAGACCCTGTCTCAAAAAGGAAAAAAAAAAAAAAAAAAAAAAAGAGTTGTTCTTTCTGAGGACCTGGGCTTATTCCTAGCACACAGGTGGCTAACAACTGTCAGAAACTCAAGTTTTCAGGAACCTGATGCTCTCTTATGGCATCTGTGGTCACTGCATGACACAGATGCCACTCACACTCCATGCAGAAAACCATTCACGCACATGAATAAACGGAAAATAAAATTTAAAAAATTATAAAATTTTTTTTTTTTTTTTATTTATATATTTTTTAATCCCAGCATTCTGAGGCAGGAATATCAGGAGTTGAAGTCCTACCTCGGTTGCCTGAGACCCTGTTTCTAACGACCACGAAAACAAAGAAATAACACAACGCCTAAAACAAAGCAAGGAAAGGAAAATAAAAAAGAGAGGGAGGGAGGGAGCTGGGCCGTGGTGGCACATTTCAAGGCACATGGAGGACGATAAAGAGAGTGAGATCAGTCTGTGCTACACAAGGAAACAAGAAGGCAAAAATACGAGTGGGCTTCAAGAAAAGCATTTTATAATCCTGTACTAAAGCTAAGAGTATGGACAAAGAGAATTGGGCCAGAAGATAAGTATTTTTAATAGAACGTGTAATAGACATATCCCAAGATTATTCATAGGAGACTATAGAGGAGATACTGACACCACTGGTCCTAAGACCTTGCTTTGAGTACCAGGGATTTCATCATGTCCACTTTCTGCTTTGAGTCAATGAAGCAGACTTCTGTAGCCACAAGCGTGCTGGTACCTTCACATTGCCCTTCAGGCATCCAGAACTTTAAGAAAATATTGTTTTGTTAACCACTCAGTTTGTGATATTTTATTGCATGGGTACACTGCTCAAGCTCATTCCCCTCAGGCCACCTGGTTCTAGTCTACCTTGAGTCTTCAATGTTCCAGACACATGAGGCATGCTCTGCATCAGAGCCTCTGGCTGATCCTTCCAGCCTGAACTCTCTTGTGCCAGACAATACCCACTCAGGCACAGCTCGTTTGTCACATGCTTATGGTGTTCCCTGGTATGCTATTTAACCACCCTTCCTACATTCTTGTTTCATTGCTCTTGATATCTTTTCTTTGTTGATTGACTGTTTTCCTCTAATAAAGAAGGAAGAAATTACATTGTTTACTTCTGAATCCTGCATACCAGGAACAGCTGGTACATAAAAGTGACCAGTATTAAAAAAATGAAAATAATATGTTTCTTTACCACTTACCGTTTCAATAGCAAAATGATATCATGTGCAGTGCTGAAGTCTAAACCAGTTGTGGGCTCATCCAGGAACAAGATGCGGTGATCAGTGAACAGCTCCATTGCTATGCTAGTCCTTTTTCTATCTTCTTTAGATCTAGGCTAAGGTACCAATCATTGTCATTATCAATAAGGACAACACAGATATTATCATTTGGTTAACCTGTCTGTTATAGCCATAGCCATAAAAGATATTCTTTTTAGATCATTATCCTGAGCAGCAAAAAGTGGACACTTGGGAGAAGGAGGTTCCTCTTTTAGCAGTTGAATAAAAAGGGACTCAGGTAAGACTTGATATACAGTCCTTGTTTGTAAACAGTTTTGCTTTTTCCTTATCAGGTCACACATTCAGCTTTATGGAAATAAACAATAATACTAAAGGACTCTGACATAGTGAAATCACTGTCTAAAGTAGAAGGGGAAGAAAAGAATCTCTAGTAATTTATTAGTAATTTAATAGCTACCAACACACACACACACACACACACACACACACACACACACACACACACTGCTTTTATCCAAAAGTCCCATAGAAGAAATAGAAGGAGAACAGGAGAAGAAATAGAAGGAGAACAGGAGACCTTCCCATTCACAATATCCTCAAAAACAATAAAATGCCTAGGAAGAAACCTAACCAAAGACACCAAAGATCTCTACAAGAAATTTTAAACCCCTGAAGAAGGAAATTGATGAAGACTTCAGAAGATGGAAAAACCTCCCCTGCTCATGGGTTGGGAAAATTAATGTAGTAAAAATGTCCATTCTACCCAAACTATTGTACAGATTTAATGCAATCCCAATTAAAATACCCAAGAGTTTCTTTACAGGCTTGAAAAAAAAAGTCCTTAATTTCATTTGGAAAAACAAAAGACCCTGAATAGCCAAAGCAACCCTGAGAGAAAATAATGATTCAGGGAGGATCTCTATACCAGACTTCAAACTATACTACAAGGCTATAGTCATAAAAACAGCTTGGTACTGGCACAAAAACAGACCTGTTGACCAATGGGACAAAACTGAAGATCCAAACTTGAGCACATACAATTTCAGCCACCTCATATTTGACAAGGGGGCCAAAAAGACACAATGGAGGAAAGACAGCATCTTCAGCAAGTGGTGTTGGCAAAACTGGATCACCACTTGTAGAAGAATGAAATTAAACACCTACTTCTTACCCTGCACAAAAGTCAACTCCAGATGGATCAAAGACCTCAATGTGAAACCCAAAACTCTGAAGGTGATAGAAGAAAAAGTTGGCAGCAGACTACAAGACATAAGGGTAGGAAAAGATTTCCTAAATCAGAGAGCAGCTACGCAAGAATTAAGGTCGACAATTGACAAATGGGACCTCATTAAATATAAAAGCTTCTGTACATCAAAAGAAACAATCAAGGAAGTGAAAAGAAAATCCACAGAGTAGGAGAAAAACCTTCACCACAGATACATCTGACAAAGCATTGATTTCCAGAATATATAAACTACTCAAAAACAAAGAAGAAAGAAAACAAATGGACCCACTCAACAGATGTAAAGAGCTGAACAGAGGACTTCACTAGTGAGGAAATAAAGATGTCTGAGGAAACATCTTAAAAAGTGTTCAACTATTAATAATAATTACGGGAATGCAAATAAAAACCACTTGAGATATCATCCTCACTCCAATAATATTGGCCTAAGATCAAGAAAACAAAAGGACCCAAAATGATGGAGAGGTTGTGCGGGAAAGGGAACCTCATCCACTGCTGTGGGAATGTAACCTCATACAACCACTGTGAAAAGCAGTGCGGAGAACCCCTAGAAAGACTTGAAATGAGCTAACCACCTGACCTATTTTTTTTTTTTTTTTTTTTTTTTTTTTTTTTTTTTTTTTTTTTTTTTTTTTTTTTTTTTTTTTTTTTTTTTTTTTTTTTGTTTTTTTTTTTTTTTTTTTTTTTTTTTTTTTTTTTTTTTTTTTTTTTTTTTTTTTTTTTTTTTTTTTTTTTTTTTTTTTTTTTTTTTTTTTTTTTTTTTTTTTTTTTTTTTTTTTTTGTCATACCACTCCTGATATCTACCACAAGAATCACCTTACCCAAGTTATATTGCACATCTTGTTTATGAGCTCTCTTCACAATAGCAAGTAGGTGGAACCAACCCAAATTGCCCCTCCACTGATTAGTGGTTAAGAATGTGGTACATCCACATAATGAAGTTCTATGCAACGGTAAAGAAAGATGACATCAAGCCGGGTGTGGTGCACACGCCTTTAATCCTAGCACTCAGGAGGCAGAGGCGGGTGAATCTTTGTGAGTTCAAGGCCAGCCTGGTCTACAGAGTGAGTTCCCGGACATCTGGGGGGCTTACGGGAGACCCTGTCTCAAAAAGTAAAAAAAAAAAAATTTAAAAAAATTAAAAAAAGCAAGAAAGAATGACCATTCATGAACTTTGTAGTGAATAGATGGAACTAAAAGCCTTATGCTAAGTGAAGAAAACACAGATCCCAGGAAAAATACAAAGGACGAATATTTTCACTCATTTGTGGATGCTAGTACCAATACCAGTTGAGAGGCAATATGTAGCAAACATTGCGTTATAATACATTATGTGAAAGCAAACTGTGCTTTTATAATGTGAAATCCTTAACGGGCTCTAGAATTAGCTCACAACTTTTTCAGACTTTGTAAATTGAGGTATATGAGTGGAGGGTATGTATTCATATTTTAGAGTTAATATAAACTTAAGAGAAAAAATGTTGAACTCCTACACATTTTCAGAATTAACACCCCAGTTTATTTCATAGGTCATAAACTTTGGTATTATATGGGCTATATTATATATATATTATATTATATATATATATATATATATAGGCATATTTTGGAGCAATACAAATTGGGAATAACAACAAAAGGACTGAGTCAAAGAAGTGACTGAAAGTGTTAACTTCTGCCCAAACAATAAACCTTGGCAAAGAAAAACTTTAAAAAGACTGAGAAAAAGATGCAAGACATGTATGGCAGAATGCATGAACTGGGGTGGGGAGGGGGGCATGGAAAGGAGAATGTGTCTAAATTGGACTGAGAAATGATGTATGAAATACACAAACCATCAATAAAAATATTGTATAAAAAGCTAAAAAAATGGATGAATTTCTAAAATCATGGACACCAACAAAGTTAAACCAAGAAGAGTTCAATAGCCTAACATACACATAACAAATACAGAAATGGATACAGCAACACAAAACTTCCTGAATAAAAACAAGTCCAGGCCCAGATGCATTCACAACAGAATTCTACCCTTCATTCAAAGAAGATTTACAACCAATACTGCTTAAATTATTCAAAAGGAAAGAAACAGAGAGAGAATTCCCAAACCCCTTTTATGAAGCCAGTATCACTCTAATACCAAACCAGGTAAAGATACAACAAATATCTTTAATGAACAACATATATATATAATGAACATAAATGCAAAGATACTCAACAAACTGCATACAGACACACATCAAAAAGATCATCCACAAAGATCAAGTTGGCTTTATTCTAGAGATGCAGGGATGATTCAATATACCTGTCAATAAATGTAATAAAACATAGAAATGGACTTAAAGACAAAAACCACATAGTCATCTCAATAGATACAGAAAAGGCCTTTGACAAAATCTAACAAGCATTTGTGTTAAAAGTCCTATCAGGAATTGGTCTGCAGGGAACATAACTCAACATAATTAAAGCTATGTACAACAAAGCCATAGACAACATCATTCTAAATGGAGAAAGATGGGAAGCATTCCCATTAAAATCAGGAACCAGACAGGGCTACTCACTGTCTTGACTTCTTTTCAATACAGTGCTTGAAACTTGTCCAAGAAAAAAAGACAAGAGAAGAAAATTAAAGGAGTACTAACTGGAAAGTAAGAGGTCAAATTATATCTACTTGGAGATGATATGGTCTTATATATAAGTGATCCAAAAAATTCCACTAGAAAACTGCTAGAAACTATTAATACTTTTAGTAAAGTGGCAGGTTATAAAATTAAATTACAAAAATCAGTAGCCTTTCTATATACCAATGGCAGATAAATCAGAAAAAAAACATTCAAGAAAACCCTCCAATTCACAATCATCCCCTGAAATAAAATATTTAGGAATAACCTAACCAAAGACACTAAAGAGCTATACAAAGAATATTACAAATCTTTAAAGAAAGAGATAGAGGAAGACACTAGAAGTTGGGAAGATCTATTATGCTCATGAATTGGTAGAATCAATATTATGAAAATGACCACCTTACCAAAGCAATCTGTAGATTCACTGTAATGCCAAGCAAAATGGCCACAACATTCTTCACAGAGCTAGAAAAAAATCATCTTAAAATTTATATGGAATCACAAAAGGCCCTGGATAGCCAAAGCAATCTTAGGCAAAATGAACAACACTGGGGGATCACAAGAACAGATCTCAGATTATATTACAGACCTATAGTCATAAAAACAGCATGGTTCTGGAACAAAAATAGACATGTCGATCAATGAAACACAACAGAAGGCCCAAACATGAGTACATGCAATTTCAGTCACTTTATATTTGACCAAGGTGCCAAGAAAACACAATGTAAGAAAGACAACATCTTCAACAAATGGTGGTGGTAAAACTGGATCTCCATCTGCAGAAGAATGAAATTGGACCCTTATCTTTCACCCTGCCAAAAGTCAACCTCAAGTGCATCAAAGATCTCAATATAAAACCTGAAACTCTGAAACCCCTAGAAGAAAACATAGGCAGTACACTCCAAGATATAGGCATAGGAAAGAACTTTCTAAACTGGACATCAGCTGCTCAGGTATTAAAGTCAACAATCAATAAGAGGGACCTCATTAAACAAACGACAACGCTTCTGTACAGCAAAAGAAACAACCATGGAAGGGAAAAGGAAACCCACTAAGTGTGGAAAAAAATCTTTACCATTGACACATCCAACAGACGATGATTAATATCAACACTATAAAAAGAACTCATAAAACAAAGAATCAAGAAAATAAATGACCCAATAAAAAGATAGGCTATAGCCCTGAACAGAGAGTTCTCAAATGAAGAAATAAAATGGTAAAGAAATAAATTAAAAGGTGGTCAACATCCTTCGTAATTAGAGAGATGCAGATAAAATTCACTTTAAGATTCAATCTTACCCCAGTAATCTCTTGATCCTAGCACCAAATCCTTTTAAGTAAGTATATACCTGGATGTAACTGCAGAATCCAGTGGATGAAGAGGAAGTAGGAGTGTAAAGGGAAAGTGGAATATGAGACAGAAAGCTAGTAGGGGACAGGTGATACTAAGGGGGGAATAGATAAAATTGGGGGTAACTAAATGGGAGGGGAGTGGAAGGGTTACAGAAGGAAAAGGGGGGAATAAAGGGAAAAAAAGGAGCCCAAGAGAAGTGGGGGCATAGGAGACTGGCAGTGTCAGGGGAAATGGAGATAATTTAAATGGAGAAGACATGGAGAAGACATGGATGGAGGGCTAAATAGGTAAAGTGAGAGAGGACAGATAAATAACACCTTGCTAGGAGTCCCAGAAAAACAAACGACAAATGGTTGTCCCTCATATGTGGGAATGCTAGTACCAAACAACCCAGATATAAATATTTCTTCATGACAGGGAGGCTAGATAAAAGAAACAGAAAGACTGCATCAGAAAATGGACTGAAATGGGGTGAATTGGAAGGGGGGATGGTGGGGAGGGACACGGGTGTATATTCGATATAATGCATATATAATTGACGATATTAATTGAGTGAGTAACAAGTACCCAGTTTTGCCTAGACACTGTCTACAGGAACACATGGTGTTTTTAGGACTTAGTAAAAGTTAAAGTAAACCATGTGTATATTAAACAACATTGGTTTACAGAATCTGATAA
This sequence comes from Rhizomys pruinosus, assembly GCA_009823505.1. NCBI lineage: Eukaryota > Metazoa > Chordata > Mammalia > Rodentia > Spalacidae > Rhizomys > Rhizomys pruinosus. Next base: position 105,079 of record VZQC01002321.1, read on the forward strand.
AATGGTAATGCATCTGAGTATTAAATGGAGATATAATTCGCTGTTGCCCACATTTGGCTTTACATAAAATCTCTTAGAGCAATAACTTTGGGATTGACACAGTACAAATGTTCCATTATAGTTTCTCTGTTGTACAGAATCACATTGTACATTCCTCTATCCTAAGTGCATTTAACTTGTAAAAAGTAAAGTTGCTTTCCAAGTTAATCATATATAGTCACCCAAAACAACATGGGTGAATTTGATGGAAATCTATGCCATTGACTCCACCCTATTAGTTATGTATAATACTACTGTCTTCTGGAGATTCATACGCTAAAAAAACAAGGGGGGGGGGATACAGAAAGAACATGAAACCTTTTCATCAAACCCTGCAATTTCAAAATCTTAAAACGAACCAAGGGAAAAGTTTGTTTGTTCCAACAGGAACAAAAATCACCAACTTAACGGCTGAGAAAGAAAAGATACAGTTTGCAATTGAGTAGATGTACCAAAAGTGGCAACGGAAAGGCGGACCCTGTCTGAACATTGATCAAAGGAAGAAAAGCCTCAGATTGCCATAACATCGAACCCCTTGTGGATCCTACATGTAACAACTATTATAAATTCGCTAATGAAACTTACCTTCTAGGTGCCACAAAGGTTCTGATATGAGAATCTTCCTTGCCTTCCCACCCAAGAACAAGGAGAAAATATGACGATGATGAGGTCGCTGCCCCACTGTAAAAATTTGGAGACAACTATTGTAGAGGTAATCTCTTAAAAAAAACCGGTAAAACTAGCTTTCTTTAATTGACTAACTAGACATGGGAAACTGTGGAAGGGATTACTCTCTTTTCAGAACCAAAATAATACTAAAGTCCTAGGCTATGCACTTCAGGCAAAATATATTAAACAGGAGCTGCTGACATCAGCAATGGATTGTTCTACCAGGTGGATGTTGGCCAGGGGAATCCAAGGCCCCCAAAAAGGAAGGGCTCCTTGCCTTCTAAGTTGGGATAACTGACAGGAGGAGAGGCAATAAGACCTGCTGCCGAGACCTGACGTATAACATGGAGGGATGTATTGAGACCCACAATGCAAGTGTACAGCATGGCCTCTGGAATGCCAGAGAGTGTTACAAAGGCCACTAAACCAATAAAGCAAATATGGTTCGCCTGAGTCAAGCAAGACTCCACCGTCAGCACCAGCTACACCTAACTCCTGCCTGGAAATACTGTGCAGCAGAGGCAAGCCATGTGCCTGTATATCCCAAATCTAATTGGCTATTGGCTCTCCCCTTGGAGAAATAACCCATGGCTGATGCCACAAGCTTACATCCTCTACAGGTAAGATGTTATAAGCCACATAAGACCCTGTCATATTTAACAGGGGGAAAATTGTAATTCATGGATTAACATATCCAAACATGTGTCTATGCTAAAGTACCTACCATAACTATTGGTGCTGCTTAAATACCTATATATCAATTTGTGCTTGTTCTTCATTAGTAGGATCAAAGGTTATTCCTGGACCGACGGTCAGCCCTGAAAGGAAACAGCCAGAATGACACAGAGTCCAAGTCAACGCTCCAGAGAGAGTGGGACTGTTTTACCTCTCATCCACCTGTGCCCTTTTCTTCTAAGCCTAGGGAACAACCTGCGGAAGAGGGGGCTGGTAGAATGTAAAGGCTGCGATTGGGGTGAATGGTGAAACTACAGCAATGATAGTCTGGACACTCATTTGATCAACTTGATTGAACAAACAACCTGTACCCCCCCACTGGATGGTGGAAGGGGCTGTAGGGTTTGGGCACAACAGCCTGCAGATAGGTTTGAGCATGAAGGATGCTTGTACTGCATGGATTATACTTATAGCTAAAAAAAAATGAAAAAAAAAAAAACTGAGAGAAAGATGCAGGACAGTTAGGGGGGAATGCATGATCTGGGATGGGGGTGGGGGGGGGAGGGAAAGGGAAATAAGCCTGAACTGAATTGGAAAAAATGTATGAAATGCACAAAGCATCAATAAAAATTAATTAAAAAAAAGTCCTGAGAGAGGGCTGGAGAGATGGCCTAGCAGCTAAGAGCGCCGACCGCTCTTACAGAGGACCCAGGTTCGATCCCCAGCACCCACATGGTGGCCGAGAACCATCTGTAACTCCAATTCCAGGAGAACTCCAGTTCCAGGGGAATCCGAGACCTTCTTCTGACCTCCGCGGCATTGCACAACATGGGTGCACAAACTTGCATGCAGACAGTACATTCATACACATACAGAAATAAATAAAATTAATAAAAAACCTCCTGAGAGAGTCATATTAATCTAACAATCTGTTGACAAAATACACACACAATACCCCTACATTAGTTCATAGGGAAAGATGAAGGCTGCATGTCAAGAAACAGTGCAGACAGGAGCAACCTTCCCTGGAGCTGTTGGCCAACGTAGTGCACGGGACTCTCAAAATTATACAGGTTATTGCCACAGCCCTTGATTGCCTCCTAGAACCTTGAAGGTAAGAACCTAAGCTGAAGACAGGGCATAATTCAGAGACTGGATCTTGAACGATGGATCTGGACCTGGCATGGAAGCCACCACCCATGGTGGTGGCTCTCATAGATTTGGAGAGCACTATGCAAGCCACTAAGGGAGAACATCAATAGATGGTCCAACATCAGCCTCAAGACCAAATATGCACGCCAATAACCAGCACAGAATAGGACAACAGTGCAAGACCGGTACTTCTGTCTTGGAGGAAATCAATAGCTAACCAAAGCCCACTCGGTGCAAGGAAACTCATGTGTGGTATTAACAGCCAAATGCACACAACCAGACAGGTCATAGATCTTAGACAATTTCCTAAGGTTGACACACCCCTAGGCCAAAGTAACATTTTAGTAACTACAAAAGAATTATCCTATATTAACAGACAAATTCCCAGACACCACTCAGAAAAATAAGCTTCTCTTACACCAGATAGGAATAATACAGAATTCCACAACTGAACACACACAGACACGGTCTGTGACTTGCTCGTGCCTAGGCGACACATCTACAAATGCAACCCTCTACACATAAGCCCCAAGCATCTTAGAACAAAGACCCAAGAAGTCATTAACTACCTCTTAACTCTTGTTAAGGAACCCCCTCCATGTAACAGGAGACCAGGAACCCAAAAGGGCCTGAATGGCCAAACTGTGAAGAATAGGAGTCTACAGAGTGTGGTTCCATGGATAGGCTGCCTATATTCAGCTTGGCACACCCAGGGCTCAGGGAATATTAGGGAAGAGGGGGTGGAAATATTGTAAGAGCCAGGGAAGTGATGCAAGATCAAATGAAAATGAACCCTACATGCTCCTGGGACCCAGTTCATATAAACCTATAGGATTGGTATCAGCATGCACAAGATCCATGCAAGCTCAGATGGACAAAAACACAGTACAGAACTGCAGAAATGGGTAGCAGAACCCAAACTTGGTTGAGGAAATATTGGCAGCAGATGGTAATTGAGTGAGGAAGACCTGGCCTTCCTTAGAAAAGAGACTCAGGAGGCTGGAGAGATGCCTAAGCATTTAAAAGCACTGACCACTCTTGCAGAGGGCACAACACCCACATGGGGCTAAGAACTGTCTTTAGTGCTGGGTGTGGTGGCACACACCTTTAATCCCAGCACTTGGGAGGCAGAGGCAGGTGGATATCTGTGAGTTCAAGGCCAGCCTTGTCTACAGAGCAAGCTCCAGGCCAGCTGGGACTAAAGGGAGACCCTATCTCAAACCCTTACCCCCCTACAAAAAAAAGAAAAAGAGACTCTGGATGGGGTGACTAGAGTTCAGGGATGAGCTGGCACTGAGAAGCAAGCAGGGAGAGTGACTTGGCACAGTGGACCCTAGCACAAACGACGGAAGGTGTGAACTTTGATGGGGGGACCAAGGAAGAAGCAGGTGTAATGGCAGTTAAGAGTGACTGAAAAGTTCTGTATGAACCACATAAAAAAACTCAATAAGAAAAGATGCTGAAAAATAAAAGCAATTACTATTAAAGTTATATTAAAATTATAGCCATCTTTCACATGCCATGAATTTTAACAAAGTAATAAAGGAATTCATAAGTTTTCCCTGAAAATCTAATCAAGCAATTTAGGGCAATGAGTAATTAATTATGTTAAAGATCAGAGAAGAAGAAAGTACCATTTTGGAAATATAAAGTTAAGTAAATAAACAGTGCCAAAACAAACAAAATTCCATCACTCAGGGAAAAATAGGGTGGTAAATACAGTGGTAAATGATGGTGTTTCACCGTTCTCCAAACAAAATAAGCCTCACATAAAAACAGCTAGGTACTGTGGTGGGAATCAGCAGCCAGTCTTGTCCCCAGCCCCAGGCCTTTCACAAAGGGCTACAACAGGGAGTTAAACCATGAGAATTATACTTTGGCTAGCCCATTTTCATCGAAAGCACTAAATGTCTGCTCAAAAAACATCTACACATAATCTTGTCAGACGTGACATTCTGTCAATTCTGTAAGGCATGGATGTTTGGTGGACACAAGAATTAGAAAACAATTCAGATACTTAAAATCTCCTCACATATAACAAATTAAATGGTTGATCAAGTCCTATTAACAATATAATAGTAAAGGACATTTGGGAAATATGATTGAATGTGGACCTGATATGGCTGAATACATACAGATATTATTCATTTTGATAGTTAAAGAATGAAATTGGTAAGGAAGAAAATATTTTATTTTTCATTAATGCATTAGCATTCAGAAGTGAAATGCTGTGTAACATTCCTTTAAAATAATTCAGTAAGAAATTAGTTAGCTATAAAATTAGTCAACTGTAAACTTCACCTATTTGTATCAATTTGTCTTCCTGACACACACAGACCTCAGAAGGAGGAATATTTTGTTCTGTGTTACTCTTGCCCACTGGTTTATCTCTAAAGTCTAACAGACTCTGGAAAGAAATATTGATAGGAGATAAGGAAAAAGAGGATGCCGTGGTTCCCTGTTTAGTTGCTGTGATAAAATATTCTGGCAGGAAGCTGTTTACTTTCACTCACAGTTCAAAGACACAGTCCATCACTGCAGAAAAGTGAAGAAAGGAACCCAAAGCAACTAGTCACATCCACAGTCAAGGGCAGGGAGGAGAACAAATGCTTGCATGCCTGCCAGGGCTCAGTTTGCCTTTTCCACTCTTATTAAGTCCAGAACCCAAACCCAAGGATCAGAGCAGCCACAGTGGGCTGGGTCTTCCCACAATTAACTTATCAGGACAATCCCCCTAGACATGGCACAGGCCAAGCTCATCCAGGTAATTCCTCATTGAGATCTCTTCCAAGGTGATTCCAGATTCTCTCAAGTTGAGGATGAGAGACAAAACCACCAAAAGAAAAGGAACAAGCACCAAGAAAATCTAAAGTAACTTCAAAAGTGACCAAGTATAACCTTAGAAGAAAAACTACTGTAAAGTGAAACAGAGCAAGACTCCTTAATTTCATATCATGTATCAACCCCAGAAACCTGCTTCAGAAAAGCACAGATAGAAGTCCACTGGAGGAAGAGAAGAGAAGTAGAAGAAAAGTTGGTGCCAAACTCTCAAATGGGTCCTGACTTGAACACTGAGGGCAGAGGAGAGTCCCAAGAGAAAGGGCACACGAGGAAGTCTTTTCTGTGCTGGATCACACTCCAGTCAGGAATGAGCTATTTTTAAGTCTGCTTTTCCAGCTTAATTTCTACCTTTACATCCTATGACTGGTCGCTTTTGCATTATCACAGAAAGCAGCCAACTTTGCCTACACAGGTATAGGAAACTTCTGACTGGGGGTCATGTTATCCAGTACAGGAGGCCTTTTATTTTTCTTATTGGCTATGACTTTTTCAAGGTAGTTTGTTCACTCTTTTTCTCTCACAAATTACCTTGGAATTTGCCACTTTATCCAAACCCAACAGTTCAAGGACCTCATTAATTTGCCTTCTTCTTTCATCACTCATTATAGTCATTGGTAGTCGAAGAGCTGCTGAGAACTCTAAATTTTCTCTCATGGTCATTGTACTCTTCACCTTGTCAATCTTAAGGCAAAATAGTATTTTAAATCATTTTTATACATTATTATTTCTTAGACCATTACTATAGTATATACAACCAATTCTACAAATATAACATTCCTAATATAATCTTCAATCTAATGGTGAGCTATCAGCTTTATACACTGCAATAAACCCAAACACAGACAGTACAGCACCTGGTAGAATCTTTTTCCTCCCAATTTTCCCTCCCAAGTTACCATTTTGGTCACTGCTAGCAGAAACTTCCAGACTACTTTCAGTAGCTATTTGGAGAAAATCTTTTCTTTGTTTTTTTAAATTTTATTTATTTTTATATGTGTATGAATGAACTGTCTAGATTTGTGCACCTGTGTGGTGCAATGCTGCGGAGCTCAGAAGAGGGTCTCGGATTCCCCTGGAACTGGAGTTAAAGGTGGTTCTCAGCCGATGGTGATGGGGATCGAACCCAGGTCTTCTGCAACAGCAGTCGGTGCTCTTAACCACTAGGCCATCTCTCTAGCCCCCAGAAAATCTTTTCTAAGGAATAGAGAAAACTGAAGGATTATGCAAAGTTGGTATAGATAGAGTTGAGTCAATAAACATGACATTTAATGAACTGGAGCATACTAACATATAGACTGAGGCACATGTCCATACAGAAACAGAGGAAAGCTCAATTACAAACCCATTAATACTTACTTGTGGCACATAACCCGAATTACATTTGAAATTGGCAGGTCGAGGTGCTCCATTTATCAAAATATCTCCAGATAATCCTCGTGGATCTTTCCTTGCAGCTAAGACATTTAACAGCCTAAAAAAAAGGACATACATATTTTGTGTTTTCCCCTTCAACACAAGGTATCATCTCTCAGCTACTCAGAATCCAAATTCTGCACATGAAACAAAATTAAGTAGTGAACAAATCAATAATTTAACTAAAACCACACACACACACACACACACACACACACATGCACACACACACTTGTGTGTGTGCATGAGCTTTTCTTGTCATAATGTGCTTTAAGAAAGCATTAAATTATAAAGGGAAGACATGATCCACATACCTTCCTGCTGTCTGAGCTTGGCAGACTCAGGTAAGGTTGTGTATGAAGGCTTGTGATGCTTTCTGGTCCTTGCCTAGACAACCTCTGCTTCATCTCCCTAATTTTAATATTATCATCTTCTTTTCCCTTTCCATTAAATAATAATATGACCCAACATTGTATTTCAAATACCTTATCATACTCTATCATTAAAGCTGACCTAGTAAGACTCCCTGGTCCTTGGGAGGAAACTAAAATGTATCCCAACTGCACAATATCAACAGTCTAGAGAAGACATGCATACTCAACTGCTTAAACAACACCCTAAAAAGTGACTTTTGAAGCAAAATGGTCAGTAAAGGTTCAAACTTATATTCTGTCATACTCACAAGGACCTGCTTCCATCTTGAGGGCCCATGATGGCATTGAGGCCAGGTTTCATGATCCCACTGCAAACACAAAAACATACTGAATTATTTTTCTACTTTAGAAGTTATATTATCTCAGGGTCCACACTGAATATGCTCACTGATGGTTGATTAAATTTTAGCTACCTAATTGGACTTAAAACCCACTCAGTGGGAGGAAACTCCTATGTGACACTGTAGACATAGCATAATACACATAGCTGAGGAGATCATAGATCTTGGAGAAAAGGATGCACATAATTTTTAATATTCCTTGAAGTAGCAGATTCTCCTTATATGGAGGCTTTTTACCTCAGTGTGCAGTATATAATAGCTTCTTTCTAACATTTGATAATTGGTAACTTCCTATCACCTTGCTTGCTACCTAGTCAGTGTCTGCACAATAAATCACTGATCATCAGATACCAGTAGTACTGTTCTTATTTCTAAACAACCAAACACAAAACCAATACATCTGCATTAGTCATTTTTCTGTTGCTGTGATAAAATTCCTTGACCAAAAAGCAACATATGAAAGAGTTTATTTTGGCTTAAGTTTCCAGAGGGTGAGTCCATAATGGCAGGGAGGCATGGCAGGCATGGTGCCAGACCAGAGTGCTGAGATGTCACGTCTCCAACCACACACAGAAAGCAGAGTGTGAACTGTAGCTGTGGTGATGCTATAATCCTCAGAGTCACCCCAGTTAGGTGCCTCCCCAGAAAAGCTGTACCTCTACATAGCATCTCAGAACAGCACCACTAAATGGAGAGCAAGTGTTCAACTACCTAAGCCTATAGGGACATTTCTCACGCAAACCACCACATTCTACTTCCTGGCTCAGGACCATCTCCTGATGCAAAATGCATTTAATTTAATTTTAAAATCCTCATAGTCTTTGTCTCAATTTTCTTTAAAGACTCAAAGCAATATCTTAATTGTGACCCCTGAGCAATCACAAAGTTCACAAAATTTCCATTCCAAGAAGAAGGAATGAGGACATATACTGAGGAAATACTGGACCAAAGCAAGACCAACACCCAGCAGGGAAAATACCAGGGCTTAGTTGGCTCAGCTCCTCCAGCTTGGCTGCCTGCAGCACACAGCTCCCTCGTAGGCTGGTTCCACTCCCTGTGGGCAGCTCTCCTTGGCAGACATCTCATAGTTCTGACATCTCCAACTTCTTGGGACATCCACTCCAACCAAGGCTTCACTTTCACAGTTTCATGCAACAGCCTCTCACCTTGCAAGGACTCACTTGCCACACATTACCTGGCCTCAGTTGCTCTCTGAAATAGAGGTGGAAGGATCCACAACTCCCTTATTCTTTGATATTCTGAAGCCTTGAGTAGGACCTCTACCAACCACATTAGTCTCAGCCCTACTGTCTTCCAGGCTATTTGAATGGACTCTTAAACCCTGCTTACAGCATTCCAACGTTTCTAGTTCCAAAGTCTTCCCCATTCCTCTGAAAAACAACATGGTCAGGGATTTCACAACCTGCTCTCTGATATCAATTTCTTTATGAGTTACATTTCTGTTGCTGGGAACAAAAGCAACATATAAAAGAGAGGTTTTTTGGCTCATAGATCCTGAGGGCAAGCAGCACCATGGCGGGTGGAGCTCGAAGCACAGACAGCTGAGAGAGTGAAGGAGAAGTGGGCCAGGCCATGAATCCTCAATGTCTACCCCCAGTGGCGTACTTCCTCCAGCAAGGCTGCAGCTTCCCATGACCTCCCCAAACACTGTCACCAACTGGGGATCAAGTGGCAAATACCTGAGCCTATAGGGTCATGTCCCATTCAAACCAATATAGAATCTTAAGTAGCAAATCCATGATTAGAATGAAGTACTGCAGAGGATAGGAAAGCATCATAGGCTTAATAACTCAAAAACATGTTTTAATCAAAAGGAAAAAGAAAATGCACACCCACAGGACAAATGATTTCCATCTTTGGTAAGTAGAAAAGAAAATTCTGCAATTAAAATCAGAAGTCCACACTCCAGTAGGGGACATTCTCTATAGATGTTTGGCACAGTAAAAAATGCAACTTGAAAGGGTATCACTGGGAAAGCTGTCAACCCATGAAG